>CM072526.1:37203673-37211173 GCA_036898135.1 Oncomelania hupensis
TCTTCATTAATGGCATTGGTTGCAGTCAATCTAACATTTTGAATTTCCATTCCGCCTTCAAACCAGAGATCGCCCTGCCTTCACGCCAGGTGATCCAGTGATAGACGTTTTATGGTATGTATGTGGCAGGGTGCAAAGCATGTACGCGTGTGTTGGAACAGATGATCGCAGTTGTTTGAGTCTCATCGGTGATTTAGGGGAAAAGCGCGTACACAAAAACAATTTGGAGGTGAGTTGGAGGAGACGTTGAAGGGGCGGGCGTGTGAGTGGGGGGGGGGGAATGGGAGGGGGAGGAAGCAGGTGAACGATTTAATATCTAACACTTTGAAGATCTTCAAACAGGTTGAGAGGATTTTGGCAACGGAATCAGCATCAGGGCTACAGCCTTTCAACTCACAGTGAAAAGGTACAAACAACCCATGACGTCTCCTTTTTTAAAATCCATTTTCCAACAACAACGATGTTGTGGCGCTGCCTTCATTGCTTGAGAGCATACATCACTTTCTGGTCCTATGGAGATTTTTGCGACTTAAAACTTTTAACAGCACCACCTTCATCATCATCATCATCATCATCATCATCATCATCATCATCATCATCATCATCATCATCATCATCATCATCATCATCGTCGTCGTCGTCGTCGTCGACGTCATTATTGTCGTAGGCGTCGAATTTGCCATTCTTATCATGATCATGATCATCATCATCATCATCATCATCATCATCATCATGATCATGATCATCATCATCATCATCATCATCATCATCATCATCATCATCATCATCATCATGACATCATCATCATCATCATCGTCGTCGTCGTCGTCGTCGTCTTCGTAATCGTCATAATCATGAACATCATCATCATCGTCGTTATCATCAACATCATCATCATCAGCAGCAGCATTATCATCGTCGTCGTCATTAAAGCGTAATGGTTATAGGGCCCCACCTTGTTCATGACTAAACTGTCCGGTTTAATGCTGGAAGAGACTAAACACTATAAACCTGTAAGTATACAAACGAATCACCCTATTTCCAACCAGTTTCCAAATAGGAGCACCCTATTGTGGTCCTGATTCGGCTCTTAGCAGTCCGCTGAACCCTATAAACAATGACTATCCTATCCTATCCTATCCTATCCTATCCTATCCTATCCTATCCTATCCTATCCTATCCTATCCTATCCTATCCTATCCCGTAACTCGGAAGTCGTTGGGGGCACCACAGATGATCGTTTAACCAGCGTCCTCCATCTTTCTGTCCTCAGCAGCCCTCATGGCTTCTCTCAGTGTCAAACCAGTCCATTCTCGAATGTTGTCCTCCCACCACTTTTTTGTGTATCCCTCTTCTTCTTCATCCTTGCACCGTGCCTTGCAGGATGGTCTTTGCAAGGCCTGATGATCTGGTGACGTCGCCATACCATCAGAGTTTTGCGTTTCTTCACCTGATCATCGCGTGGTCCAATAGCTTGTGTGCTGGTCTGTCGGACTTCGTCGTTGGTGATGTGCTGGGTATAGGAAATACCCAGAATGACAAACTAACCAAAGGGAGCACTCTTTTATGGCCGTACTTGAGAAGCTGGGAAGAAGGTTAAAAACAGCGACGCAGAAGAAATAGCCATAACTTTGATGAAGCTCTACAGGGTGAAGGAAGGTCCTTAACACCTTTCTCCCTTAACACTCCCCTCTCTTACACCCCTACCCCCCTCCTCCAACGCTTCCCTCCCCCACCCACCCCCACTCCGACGAACACTCACCAGTCACTTACCCATGAGAGGGTAAAGGAAGTTCGTTACCTTGCTTTTAAAAACACTAATTAAGGCAACACTAGAAATTCTGACATGTTAGAACATCTACTTTTGGAGAACACTTATAAAGTTTGCAGTTTGAGTAGATGTGGTCGCAAACTTACACAATAACTTCACATTATCAAAACAAGTTAGAAGGTTTAGGCCTACAATAAAGTCTTCTTCTTCTTCTTCTTCTTCTTCTTCTTCTTCTTCTTCTTATCACAGTTGCTAGATTAGGTAGGTGAAATAAATACTTTGCGTTTCTTAAACTTGTTGTTGTTGTTCTTCTTCTTCTTCTTCTTCTTC
Organism: Oncomelania hupensis; assembly: GCA_036898135.1. Classification (NCBI taxonomy): domain Eukaryota; kingdom Metazoa; phylum Mollusca; class Gastropoda; order Littorinimorpha; family Pomatiopsidae; genus Oncomelania; species Oncomelania hupensis. The sequence goes on from CM072526.1 coordinate 37,205,775, forward strand.
TTCTTCTTCTTCTTCTTCTTCTTCTTCTTCTTCTTCTCTTCTTCGTCTTCTTCTTCTTCTTCTTCTTCTTCTTGAAAAGACCACACCAAAAAATAGAAAGATTAGACTATTTCCTTTCCGAAAACGCTTATAAATGCGGTTGTCAAACATCTTGTGGAGCCGATTTAGAAAAAACCCACTGATACTTGGTTGTACAGGGACTCCAAAAACATTATAAACGGCCTCTAATATTATTCTAACTTATTTACTTTTGATTTTAAAAAGTGTTTTTGTTGCATCAAGTTTGATTCATCAGATTAACATAAGTTGTACTGATTTGAAAGTGAAGAACTGCTTGTTACAAGAGATTATACCTTATTGTTCTTACTGTGGCTAGATTGTGCAAACAAGTTGAAACTCTTTGGCAACAAGCGCGGCCTCAAAAGATAAAGGGATACTTCTACGGAGAAATATCAGCCACTTCCACAATTCTACTCCATTCCTAACCCCATCCCCAAACCTTTCCACCTTTCTGAACTTGTCCCGCCCCAACTTCCCTGATTAAAAAAAACCGAAAGAAGACGAAGAAGAAGAAGAAGAAGAAGAAGAAGAAGAAGAAGAAGAAGAAGAAGAAGAAGAAGAAGAAGAAGAAGAAGAAGAAGAAGAAGAAGAAGAAGAAGAAGAAACTACAACAACAAGACTAACAAGAATAAGACGAACACGAACAAGAAGAATAAGAACAAGAAGAGGAAGAAGAACAAGAACAACAAGAAGATGAGGAGCTGGTGGTGGAGAAGGACTAGGAGAAGAAGAAGAAGAGAATAGGTTTGGGAAATTTGTAAAAAATATTAAATTAATTCTAAATGTTAGTTTCTAAGAAAATAAAATGGCGCCACGGTACCGCTTGAGAGGGAGAAAGTAGAAGAGTGAAATTGAGAAAAATTTAATAGCATAAAAACATTTAGTATCGGGCAGGTGGGAAATAGATGACAGTTATGAAGAAGAAGAAGAAGAAGAAGAAGAAGAAGAAGAAGAAGAAGAAGAAGAAGAAGAAGAAGAAGAAGAAGAAGAAGAAGAAGAAGAAGAAGAAGAAGAAGAAGAAGAAGAAGAAGAAGAAAAATAAGAAGAAGAACAAGAACAAGAACAAGAAGAAGAGAACAAGAAGAAGAACCAGAAGAAGAACCAGAATAAGAAGAAGAACCAGAACAAGAAGAAGAACCAGAACAAGAAGAAGAAGAAGTACAAGAACCAGAACAACAAGATCAAGAAGGAGGAGAAGAAGAAGGAGAAGAACAAGAAGAAGAACAACAACAAGAACAACAACAACAACAACCGAGAACAACAAGAACAAGAACAACAGTAACAACAACAGCAAACGAGAAGAAGAAGAAGAAGAAGAAGAAGAAGATGAAGAAGAAGAAGAAGAAGAAGAAGAAGAAGAAGAAGAAGAAGAAGAAGAAGAAGAAGAAGAAGAAGAAGAAGAAGAAGAAGAAGAACAACAACAACAACAACAACAACAACAACAACAAACGAGAACAACAAGAACAAGAACAACAGTAACAACAACAGCAAACGAGAAGAAGAAGAAGAAGAAGAAGAAGAAGAAGAAGAAGAAGAAGAAGAAGAAGAAGAAGAAGAAGAAGAAGAAGAAGAAGAAGAACAAGAAGAAGAACAAGAAGAAGAAGAAAAACCACCAACAACAACAAAACACGAAGATCAAGAACAAAAACAAGAACAACCAGAACAACAACAAGAAATGGAAGATACAGGCGACGATGATGATGATGATGATGATGATGATGATGATGATGATGATGATGATGATGATGATGATGATGATGATGATGATGATGATGATGATGATGATAATGATGATGATGATGATGATGATGATGATGATGACAAAATAGAGGAGTCAGCTGTTCTCTTATGGAACAAACATGCTTGATGTTTGGTAAGTGATCTGTACAATCTTTTGACAGCTTTCGCAATGTCGGAGAATGCATGCGATATAAAATAAAGAACGACCGAGAATGCTATGAATACTGTATAACGAATGAGAACAAGAATACAGAATACTATATAGTCCTCATGAACATCCACAAGGAAAATTGTGTGCAGTGTCCATTTGCATATAACAAAATCTAAATGTAAAAATAAAAGAAACTAAATTAAATTGAATTATTAAAATACTTTCTTTTAGTAACATTACTTTGGAAATAATGTTAATTCACAGATTAAAACTTGTCTGCAATGACACCCTCGCATGTAATAATAATAATAATAATAATAATAATAATAATAATAATAATAATAATAATAATAATAATAATAATAATAATAATAATAATAATAATAATAATAATAATAATTTTAAAATTTGTACAGAGCCCTTCCTCACGAGAGCTCATAGCGCTTTACCGCAAAGCAACAACAAAAAGGTAAAACCTAAACATAAAATACAAGATCAGAATACACACACACGCGCGCACGAACACACACATGCACGAACACACACACACACACACACACACGCACACGTTGAAACGAGAAATGCGCGGAAGTAGAAGGAACTGACGAAGAAGATGATCAGTACAGAGGAGACGTCGACAACAACAACAACAACAACAGCAACAACAACAACACAAAATAAAGAAAGAACGAAAGAAAGGCCAGATGAGTCGAAGGAAAGATAACACAAAATGCTAATTTTACACACAAGTTGTAGATTACTTAAAAATACAAGCTCTGTATGTGTATATTGGCGTTATTCAAAAGAGGGCTTGCGGTCTTGTATCCAGTCAGAAAACATGTAACAGACGGGATGGTACGTTTGTTGCCAAATGGACGCGTTATGTTCAAATCACTTGCAACAGGTGCTTGCACTGCACATTTTGGATGTAAAACTTGCTTAAGGGGCGTTAGGCTTGTTTTGAAACCTGCAGCTGCTGTGAATACACTGGTTCTTGCTGCTGGGCATATGTGGATGCCTCTGTGAGAGTGTGTTGTAGAGAGGGGTGGAGTGGAGGAATATATAGGGTCAAGATACAAAAAACATTAATACATATAGCATGCTCCTTGGTGCGTTCAAACTTATCATATGGTCCGGAAGTATATTTTTTCGGGGACCTAAAACATATTTCAAGCAGCTGCAAAGTCTCGATAGCAGAGCCATAAATTGGCTCTAGACATACCCGGTTCATGCTAGAACATCTGAGGTATATAAAATGTGCAGGAATTTTATCTTTAGATGAAACAAGGAAGTTGGCATGCGGAAAATATTTAATAAGAAGTCATACTATTGAAAATTATATAACAGGCGAAGCGTCAATTAGATCTGATTTTGAATTTCCAAAAGGAGGGAGAACAGTATCGTCAGTGCAGTATACCCATGAAAGAGCGAGAACAATATCGTCATCGCAGTATACCCATGATTTATTTGATGATTCACATATAAATCCAGCTAATGTATCAAGTAGAGTAACTTCATTTCCTTGACCTTCCTGGGAGATGAAAAAGGCGAAGTTTGATATATTAAAAATTGATTGAAAAAAACATGAAAGTCCTTATTTATTGGCCATTTTAATTCGTCAGCACATTTCTGGTAATTATTACGAAAATGTATAAATATATACAGACGGGTCTGTTATTGAAATTTGTAATGCTGGTGCAGGTTTTGTAATTCCTGCCTTGAACATACAGAAAATCATATTTTATTGGCCATGGTTATTCAATATTTACTGCAGAAATAATTGCATTATTAATGGCATTTAAAAGGACAAAGGATTTCATGAAAGTGCTATGCTGTGTTGATTCTCAATCTGTCTTGGTAGCTTTAAATTCGCTGAAATTCAAAGAAAGCTCGGAGATCATATCAGAAATGACATATTTAATAAACAGTCTAAAAATGAGAGGGACAGAAATAAATGTATGCTGGATTCCATCACATTGTGGTCTGAAATATAATGATATGGCTGAGAGAGCAGCAAAAGATGGCGCAAAGAGTATATGTGCTGAACAAATTACAATTCTTCTGTCAAAATATGAAATAATGAAATATTATTGAAAATCATGTTAGAAAACAGAAAAACTATTATATAGATTATTTTTTTAATATATGGAAAACTAAATATTGTGGAAATATTACTTGCATTTGCGGAAAAACGTATTAATGTAGGGTACATTCTTAATAAATGGGCTATGTTCACAATTAATTACCAACTGAATTACCAAATTTAACCAGTCTCAAAATTGTAGAGATTCGTGATTATAACAAGATTTCGACTGCTTTGATTTACAGTCTGATTGGACAGTTTCTTTAAAAATCAGAACTATATAATATTTATATGTTAAGATTAGTTCCTTATATTATCTGGAAAGAGAGAGAGAAAGAGAGAGAGAGAGAGGGGGAGAGAGAGAGAGAGATTATATATTAAGATTACTTCCTTATATTATCTGGAGAGAGAGAAAGGGAGAGAGAGAGAAGAGAGAGAGAGAAAGAGAGAGAGAGAAAGAGAGAGAGAAAAAGAGATTTCATTAAGACTCAAATTAACAAAATGTATTGCTGCTGTTAAAATAATCGTGCGACAACTGACTACTGAATAACTTGGTGTGTATATGATGTAGTTGCATTTCGTGTGGAGAATGACGTCTGACAATGACTGAGACAAATGTCAGTGAACTGATCACTTCAACATGTGGTTAGCCCTGGATTTGTGTTGTCGTCGTTACTGATGGCTAGAAGGCGGTTTTGCCCTTTCAATTCGGTTATTGAGGCAGCGGAATTGATCCTTTGGAATCCTAAAAAAAATGTAAAAAGGTAATATAGCCATAGCCTTATGGCCGTAGGGGAGCGTGATGTTGGAGATCACACTTATCTGGGACCAGCATAATGAGGGTGATGCCCATCTCTCTCCCTCGCTGCTTTACCTTCCCCACCCTTAAGAGAGTAGGTACTGAGTCACAGTTGAGTCAACTGGGGGCGTTGTTATTTGTCGCTTCACGTTTTGCGGTCACTCATCCAAGTGCTAACCGCACTGGACGGTGCTTAACTTGCGACACAGTAGCGAGTGCTCCAACCACTGCGCTATCCCACACCCCTTTGGAATCCTAAATTGCTTAAATCTGGTATGATCTGCACTTTGAAGAAAGTGAGAAACTGACTGAGGAGTGCTATGGATTGTGGGAAGCTGACTAGGACTTTTTATGATAGTTTTTATGTGTTTAAATTATTAATAATTTAATTGTTCAAAGTGTGTGTATGTGGGTGTGTGTGTGTGTGTGTGTGTGTGTGTGTGTGTGTGTTTATGATCTAAAGTCACAATGTGTACCATCGTAACCATCGTTTCCATCGTAACGGACTTTAAAGATCCTGACGCTCATGTCCTAGACGGGTGAGTGCCGGTGACAAGAACACACCC
>CM072526.1:37216173-37223673 GCA_036898135.1 Oncomelania hupensis
GGTTCCAAGAATGTAGGTACCTACACCCCCTCTCATCTTCCTTATCTATCTTCTCCTCATTCTCTTTTTGCGTCCTCATCCCCCCCTCCCCCCGTCTCCAAAAAACTGAACCTGTGTTTGGTTGTCTGGCCATTATTTAAAATCATAAAATAACTATATTTTCGTCGATCGTAGGTATATATATCTCCATCCAGACTGTTGAATCAAAGGTACGAGAGTTTTCAGAACACTGAGGGTTCTCTACGGGTACTCCGGTTTCCTCCCTCCCTTTAATAATGGTATTGGATGCAGTCAATCAACATTTCTCTTCCGCCTTTTATAATAGCGACCTCTTCCAGATCGCAGCTCATTGAGTTCGATTCAAGAAAAAGCGCGTGATCACATCCTGGATGATGATGATGATGATGATGATGATGATGATGATGATGATGATGATGATGATGATGATGATGATCATGATCATGATGATAATGATGACTAGTAGTAGTAGTAGTAGTAGTAGTAGTAGTAGTAGTAGTAGTAGTAGTAGTAGTAGTAGTAGTAGTAGTTTTAGTAGTAGTAGTAGTAGTTGTTGTTGTTATTATTGTTGTTGTTTAAACAAAACGCCAAAATGTTTCGGAAAAGCAATGAAGAAATTCAACTGTATTTTGTTTGGGAAAAAAATGTGATGTACACAATTTCAACAAATGTGCTCAGTTTGCGTCCACATTTGCTCAATGTTTTGAACATGGGGGATGCATTTTTCAAAAATCCAAAGAACGTGGACTAGAATATAGAACAAAAATTCACTGAGAGTGTCTTACACCCCATTCAGCTTTGTGAAGTTCGTCTTCTTCCAGCTCCTCTTCTTTCTTTCTTTCTTTCTTTCTTTCTTTCTTTCTTTCTTTCTTTCTTTCTTTCTTTCTTTCTTTCTTTCTTTCTTTCTTTCTTTCTCTTCTTCTTCTTCTTCTTCTTCTTCTTCTTAAAAGAATGCGGGCCAGAATCAGAATTAGAAATTAATTGAAGGTGACTAAGCGAAACAGCCTTGAAACTTTCTCTTCTTAGGCCTTCGTATTATTCTTTCTTTTTTTATTTTCTTCATCTCTTCCTTTTTCTTCTTTTTCTTCTTCTTCTTCTTCTTCTTTTTCTTCTTCTTCTTCTTCTTCTTCTTCTTCTTCTTCTTCTTCTTCTTCTTCTTCTTCTTCTTCTTCTTCTTCCTCTTCTTCTTCTTCTTCTTCTTCTTCTTCTTCTTCTTCTTCTTCTTCTTCTTCTTCTTCTTCTTCTTCTTCTTCTTAAAAGAATGCGGGCCAGAATCAGAATTAGAAATTTATTGAAGGTGACTAAGCGAAACAGCCTTGAAACTTTCTCTTCCTACGCCTTCGTATCATTCATTCTTTTTTATTTTCTTTACTTCTTCCTTCTTCTTCTTCTTCTTCTTCTTCTTCTTCTTCTTCTTCTTCTTCTTCTTCTTCTTCTTCTTCTTCTTCTTCTTCTTCTTCCTCTTAAAAGAATGCGGGCCAGAATCAGAATTAGAAATTAATTGAAGGTGACTAAGCGAAACAGCCTTGAAACTTTCTCTTCCTACGCCTTCGTATCATTCATTCTTTTTTTATTTTCTTCACCTCTTCCTTCTTCTTCTTCTTCTTCTTCTTCTTCTTCTTCTTCTTCTTCTTCTTCTTCTTCTTCTTCTTCCTCTTCTTCTTCTTCTTCTTCTTCTTCTTCTTCTTCTTCTTCTTCTTCTTCTTCTTCTTCTTCCTCTTAAAAGAATGCGGGCCAGAATCAGAATTAGAAATTAATTGAAGGTGACTAAGCGAAACAGCCTTGAAACTTTCTCTTCCTACGCCTTCGTATCATTCATTCTTTTTTATTTTCTTCACCTCTTCCTTCTTCTTCTTCTTCTTCTTCTTCTTCTTCTTCTTCTTCTTCTTCTTCTTCTTTTTCTTCTTCTTCTTCTTCTTCTTCTTCTTCTTCTTCTTCTTCTTCTTCTTCTTCTTCTTCTTCTTCTTCTTCTTCTTCTTCTCCTCCTCCTCCTCCTTATCTCCACATCCTCCTTTTTCTCTTCTTCTTCTTCTTCTCCTCCTCCTCTTCTTCTTCTTCTTCTTCTTCTTCTTCTTCTCCTCCTCTTCTTCTTCTTCTCCTCTTCTTCTTCTCATCTTCTTTTGGCTCCTCCTTCAGAAATACCAAACAGGGTATGTTGAGAGCAGCAACAGAAATGAACTGAAAATCAGTACAACTAATTAGAAACTATTGGCCATTTTCCTTCTCCTCATCCTTCTTCTATCTTCTCCTTCTTCTCATCCTTCTTCTATCTTCTCCTTCCTCCTCGGATGCTTTTTTCAGAAAGCCAAACTAATGTGGGTTAGGCTATGCAAAAGGGAAATGATTTCAAGGTGACTTCGGCCAATCAACACTTTAGGTTTAAAGCGTGTTTCTACCCTTCCTCATTGCCTAGATTAGCAATTTAGCGTTTCCCGCCTTGAGAGCAGCAAATTAGGGCGCCTACCAATTTCTCAGCCAAAATCTGATAGTAGAAAGGTGTTGAGTGATAGATGAAAAGGCAAGTTGTTTTTCTTTTTCACTTGAAAGTGTAAAAAATGCTGTTAAAACTTGTTGTTAGTGTTCTGTATTTGCAATTTCTTTGTTGCTTTTTGTTGTTCGTTGTTCTTCTAGCTTTGTTGTTGTTGCTGCTGTGGTTGTTGTTGTTGTTGTTGTTGTTGTTGTTGTTGTTGTTCTTCTTCTTCTTCTTCTTCTTCTTCTAATTTTAATTTTTTCTTCTTTTCATCTTTTGCTCTTCTTCTTCTCTTCTCTGCTTCATTTGTTGTTAAAACACCGCGACAACATAAGAGTAGGAAATGAAGAAGAAGAAGAACACGACGAAGAACTATATATATATATATGTGTTGCAGCATGAGAAAACCAGGCTAAAGTGTCAAAATATGAAAAATTACTTATTTATTTATTAACAAAGTACTAAAAATAATCTTCAAAATGCAAAAAACATAATTGTTTTATCTTTATTGGTTGATGTTTTATGATTTTTTAAAATATTTTATTTTCTCGGGGGCTAATTTCCAGAAATTGCCTTCAAAGTTTTGAATTGTAAAATGATCATTACTTCTCAACCAGAATTTTCCCATGCATGTATTTGGTATCAAAACAATCAGGACGATGGCAGCAATATGGCAGTGAGTTGAGATAAGATGAGAAAATTCACATTATACACCATCCACACAATACTGAACATAAACAAATTAAAACAGTTCGCACAATTTTATTCTGTACCCATCCATAATGCATAGTGTTTTTAAACATATTAGAAATAAAACAAGTGTTTAGCAAGTCTATAATAACTCAAACACATAATAATATATCAAGAACATGGCCTGAATCAATCATTTTTCTAAAATAAACCCTATCATAATGTCCCCTCCCTCCCCCCCCCCCCCCACTTAAATCCCTCGTCCGACAAGTAATCTTTTGTTTAATTGCAAGCAGCTACATCAGCTCAGTTCAAATAGTCAAACAAAGATTACAAACCTAAAACAAAAGTTTCATTAGGTAGTTTTCAGTCCTAATAATCAAGCTTTAATAATTCCCTGATTCTCCACTCCCTTCCGCACGTCGAATAAATCTGTTGCGTCACAGGTGTAAATCAAAATAACATGTCATTTTGCTCTATAAAGTTTAAATAAACACAAATATCAAACCAAATACTAATTACTAGTAATTTGATAAATAGTCCTCATGTTCATTTCCTAAAACAGACAAACCAACAATAATAAATACTGAGAACATAGTCAACTTGTCATGCTAGTAATATTGAATGCAGGCCAGACTACTTACCTTTTCAACCACCCCACCCCACCTCCACCCAACAAAATATACTACTGAAATATTTTCCACACTCCTACTGTAATTCTTTCACTGATATCGCCTTTTCAACCTTTACCTAAATCTATGCAAGTAGAATGACGGATTATTAAAGACACGCCAATAGCGAAGAGGCCTACGAAACATGAATCATTGAATGAAAACAAACAGTATCGTTTAATAACGGGATCAAGCTTCTGCTCATCAGAATCATAATCCTCATCACAGTTCCCACTGGCACCATCATAAAAATAGTCTGAAAGGAGGTCTTGGAGCTCTTCAGAAGCAAAACCGGGTCGATTCAAGGCCCTAGCTACTCTAGCAGACGACACATCTACTGACGCTGGAGACGAAGCCATCACTTCCGGTTTCCAAAAAGAATCGGTCATTTACTTTGACAAATTGTTTCTAACAAATGCAACATAAATATTGCAAGAAAACACTTGAAATAGATGTAGGATGAGTTTATCTACATTAAAAAATTCACTTTGAACTAAAGATCGTCGAAAATCTATAGGAAACACTTCAGTTTTTCACGACCCAGCTAGAGACACATTCGAACACAACTTGTGTCACAAGCAAGCTTCGGAACAAGGAATGTCATGAAAAATTCATACGCCACACACTTTTATGTACCAAAAAGTAGTACCAATAGGGACTTTTCACTCTCCAGACGTTATATATCAATCCACATTGGGGATTTCCCTTCATAGTCGGACAAGAAAAGTTGGGGTATCGGAGGTCAATTAGTGCCATTGTTTTAGCAAGGTGTGATCAACACCCTTATCAAAATAAACAAAATAAACAATGTTTTAGTAATTTTTGAACAAAATCCGTTTGGGATATTAAAGAAAAGTCTTAAATAAAGACAAAGAGGCAACAATCCTAAAATTGATGGGGTAGCCTATTTTTAGTGTTTTACGGCTGTAGCAGCGAATCAATCCTGGCGTCTTTAGCCGGGTTTTGTCATGCGGCAACACATATATATATATATATATATATATATATATATATATATATATATATATATATATATATATATATATATATATATATATATATATATATATATATATATATATATATATATATATATATATATATATATATATATATATATATATATATATATGTCGCGAACTGGCTAGTATTAACTCTGCTTGTTGACTATTTAGCATTGTGTAGTCTTTGTAATAGTAGAGAGTCAGTCTATTACACAGCAGCAATTAAATTACAGCACACTGCGAGCCTGAGCCACACACACAGCGCAGTGACGTCAGCACTTAAGTTTTGAATCGGACCGTTGGAACCAATGGGAGAGCGTAGGCAAAGTGGTTGGAGCCAGTTTGACTGGGTCCAAACCACGCACAGTTTTGGTCAGTTGGGAGGAATACACCGAAGTGGGAACAGCTAGATAGCTAGAGAAATCTCTACACACTTAGACCAGGAAGCAGGACTTAGAAGCATAGAATTCTATCAAGTCACAACGGGCCTGAACTTGTCAAACAGGTAAATGAACACCCTTCTGTTTCATCGTGATATATTTATATTATTGTTGAAATTATGTTTGTGGAATTTGCTATGCATAAATGTGAATTATTAATCCGAATTTGCCGTACCACGTGGAAGAGCCGACCACGAGGCGAAACACGACCGGTTACGCCGCCATGTTGTATCCCGTACGGAACCACTGTTGTTTAACTTATATGTATGTTTGCAGACCAGTGGCTGTACCACTGAATGTTTATATTATTATTAATTCTGTATGTGTATAGTTAGACACGATTGATATTCATGTATGAATAGGAATTTAGAGTGAGATTCCAGTGGAACCCGGAAGTAGCAGAATGTTCGTCGCTTATGTATAGAGATGTGGAGCTATCACTGAGGGCTACTTTGGCTTTCAGTGAGACGCTCTGCACAAACCGATTATTCAGGGTTGTGCAGAATTTCGTCTCTTATATTACAGACGAGCAGGCGAGCTATCCCGAGCTATCCCGAGCTATCCTGGGCGCACCACTCCACAGAAACGACTAGTTGGCGGAGTATCCTCTACCGCACAAGACGGAAAGAGCGACCCGGAAAACTCCCTGTCAGACCCCACAGCGTGGCAAGGGAACCCAACTACACAACGACACAGGTGGACCAGAAGCTACCTCACAGAAGGACTTCGAACCCCCACTCATGAGTTAAGTGCATAACACGAAGGTGCACTTAAACTGATTATAACAGGACCACAGTAGTCCAACTCTTCAGAAACTGTAAAACGGACCACAGTAGTCCAAATCTACATGAATTCGAATAGAAAGTGCCCGATGAAGATATAACAGCTGCCTAGACTATCAGCGATCGAACTATTAGCAGTGACTGAGACATTTTAAGTTAGATTAGTACTTAGAGAATCTTGTATAGAGTAGAAGAAATAAATGTGTGATTTTAACTGTTATCCAGTGGCTGGACTACTTATGATTCATAGCCGTGTGAAAGCTAGTGTGACAGTATTCTTTTACCATTTTTCTATCTATTTCTGTACCCCAACCTTAACACGGAACGAGCTAAACAAATAAATTTATTAAAGTAATTCATAGGGTGACTTACTAGCAGTTCCCACCGAATAAACGTGAGGGTCCATAATTCCATTGTGCAGAGCCCATAAACCCCACGTGACAATATATATATATATATATATATATATATATATATAGAGAGAGAGAGAGAGAGAGAGAGAGAGAGAGAGAGAGAGAGAGAGAGAGAGAGAGAGAGATATATTGGGAGCATGTGTACACTTGTACATGAGGGGCCGGGTAGCTCAGTTGGTAAGAGCGTCTTGTTAGTAACCGAAAGGTCGCTGGTTCGAATCCCGGATTGGTCAACGTGTGATCATATTATTTTTCCATTTACCAACAACTGGCCCGCTGGTGTCAGTATAAATCGGTCCAGTATATGCGAAAGTGTCGTGTGACTATAATCTACAAACAACAACAACAACTTGTACATTTTATTTGTGAGCGTTGCCGACTGATAGTCTGGAAGCTTGCTATGTATGGTCTAGTGCATGTAGTGTGCAGTGTCTGTGGTAGTAAACGTACTGGGCACACGTTCGTCTATTTGTTTAGCTCTAAACAGGCAAGAAATTGTATAATTTTAGAGATATTTCGGGGTATGTTAGTAAAAACACATCTTAGGTATTAGTGCATAGATTTAAATGAAATAAAATGCAAAATGAACGGAAATACATTTTCGTTTGATTATCTACCTTTTATGCTTCTCTTGTTATGTCTTGTTTTTTTAATACTCCATGCGTTTACAAAAAAAAAGTTTTAAAAATTCCAAACAAGCCTCCTCCTCTTCTTTACTTCCCTGCCCATCGGAAAGATCGGATGCATGCACACTACTGACACCTTATCTCTTCCTCCGACTCAAAGTCCATTTCTCTCACTTTAATGTCTGATGGAAGCCTGTAAATTCTCCTTCATCAGAAGAATCCAAACCATCCATTTTAGACACTCACACACAAAAAATTAAACAATAAATCGAAAAAACGAACGCATCACAGAGAAAACTTGTGGAAATGCAGTCGATTGTTTTCACAATAGAATAAACCGGAAGTCGATTGCCGGAAGTCTCGCAACCTTTCAAGCAACACGAGAA
>CM072526.1:37228673-37248673 GCA_036898135.1 Oncomelania hupensis
TGAAAACCAAAATATCTTTCTCTTTCCTCAAACAGATCAGCACATTCAGACATGAAATGGCGAACGGAAAAGGATTTATCACATGCAAAGCACCATGGTGGTTCTTCTCCTTTTAAAAGGAAACTGTGGGTTACATAAGTATGCCCAATATGAAGGCGAGACAACACTGTTTCTAGACAACACTGTTTCTTCTTTGCGAGTGGATGCAAAGTTAGGCAAAGAAGCTGACAAATCGGGAAGAATTTGAAATAATTTGTTATGGGTATGGTTAGACCAGTCAGTCTGCCACAGCCGCTGCTTACAACTGGAAGCTTGTCTTACTATAGGCACTCATGGGTGACTTACCGTCTTTACAATACGAATACATGCTCGCAAAAAGCATTTAGTTATATGTGCGTGACTCAATGCAATCTTTATATATATCAATTGCTTAGCCGGAAGTCCTTCTTCGCCTCTACTGTAAAGTTTGTCCGGTATGGACGCTGATCTGGGCAGGTGCTGGGCGCTGCGGATCAGCCTGCTGTGCGCTCAAAACCCGCGAAATCGTTATAGCCGACATTTCCTTACCAAACGTTTAACCGTTTCTGAGATAAATAAATAAACAAAATGTCCACAAACTGCAATAGCCTCATTCCGCCCGCTTCCGATTCAACCCGTGTCAAGAACGTGCCGTTTCGTAATACCGCAAATTTTGTTTTATTTCCATTCAAAACACTTTTGCACTCATGTCACCAATCTTACAGCTGAAGGTTACCTGTTCACTTTCTTTTTCATCCATACTTATATGCGCACAAAAATTCATTCGCAAACAATCTTTCAAGAATCCCATTCAAGCGCCAAACGTGACGTCACATATTACTTTGCAGACGACATTTGACAACAGCGTCGGCTGTAAGTGTAAGTACATTGCAATAAATATCATGCCTAATATTTTTTTAAATAAAGGTATGACATTTAAAAATACGTTGCCTAACATAAATACTAAATTAAAATAAAATTATGTTAGTGCATTACTCAAACATGCACCTATACTCTGTTCTGCAGTACATTGCAATTATCATTTTAAATTAAAATAGTTCAATGCATTGCTCGCAGACAACAGTTGTCTCTCTGTCTACATTTTAAACAGCAACCTGTGTACCCTTGCTTGCCAGACCAGCGTGATTTTGTACAAAACCACTAGTTATACTATCAGCGGTTTACTTGTGCTTGTTTCTATGTGATTTGGTTCTCGGCCTGCTGTATTGCTGGGCCCGGTTGACTTTGTTGGTGTGGTTGTTGTGGCTGTTGTTGTTGCACACGCTAGCAAGCTTGGTCTGGATGGATTAGTACGTGACCATGCTGTGAAAGTCAACCACCATCAAACGACACAACAACATTGAAAACAGCGCACCACACACCCCAGTCTATCCACCTAGGTACCTGGATCTCTTCTTCTTCTTCTTCTTCTTCTTCTTCTTTTTCTTCTTCCCTTTCTTTGATGTTTGTTATTTTGTTGTTGAGGAAGAAGATGACGATGATGACGGTAATACTTTTGTTGAGACTGTTCTTGTAGTTGTTGTTTCGTTGTTCTTTATTAGTAGTAGTAGTTTATTTATTTATTTATTTTTTTTTTTGGGGGGGGTGGTGGGGGTTCTTTAATCTCCTTGCAATACCATAGTTAGGTGTAAAGATATTTGCATAGCTTCAAATATTTAGGAGCCATTGTATCGGACAATGGGTCCCGTTCTCTCCAGGATCGCACAAACAACCGCTGCCCTGACAATGTTGAAGCTTATTTGGAAAGACATGATCATCATTCTCTACATTCCAAGGTAAGGCTGCTGCGCTCCCTTTTCATCTCCATCTTCCTATACGTTTGCGAAACATGGACCTTCAAAGCAGATCTACAACGAAGAATACTAAGCATGGAGATGAGGTGCTACAGAAGACTTCTGGGCATTTTCTATACCCAGCACATCGCACAAGCCTATGGACAACACGATGCCCTGCTCACCGTGGTGAAGAAACGGACACTCCGATGGTATGGCCACGTCACCAGAGCATCAGGCCTTGCAAAGACCATCCTGCAAGGCACGGTGCAAGGAGGCAGTAGAACAGGGAGACAGAAAAAGAGGTGAGAGGACAACATTGGAGTATGGACTGGCTTGACACTGAGCGAAGCCATGAGGGTTGCTGAGGATAGAGAAAGACGGAGTGCGCTGGTTAAACGCTCAACTGTGGTGCCCCCAACGACCTTCGAGTTATAGGATAGGATAGGAAAGAGATTTCCGTGCGGCGGGTCGAGATAAACGTCATTCGAAATATCGTTTACACCGCGTCACGTTGAACACTGAAGCTGATAACGACCGTAATTAATAGCTATTGGTGACCACTCGCTGGTACGTATTACGTTACTCAGAGTATATTGTTCTATAAAACAGCTATTAATTCCACCCCACTCTCTTCCTACTCCCACCGACCCCTCTCACCCACTTTCACCCTCACAGACCCCTCCCCCCCCAACCCAACCCAACCCCTCTAACCTTACCATACTCAGACCTTCTGCGCGCTCCTCTCGCCTCAGCCTCTGCCTCTGGCCCGCCAGCACCCATTTGCGTTTTAAGCATAACCTAAGTCTGAAGCGGCTGATCTGAGTTGTAATGAATTGGTTTTCGCTTGTGGTTGACCAGCTCAAAGTGCTGCTCAAGGCGCTGGTCCGCGACACGACCTGAACTCAAACCGCCCAAAGGCGCCACCTTAACTTGCTTGCTGGATGCGCACCGTCTTCTCCCTCTATGTCTCTGTCCGTCTGTCTGTCTGTCTGTCTCTCTATGTCATTCACTCTCTCTGTCTCTCTCTCTCTCTCTATGTCTTTGTCTTTCTATTTCTCTGCCTGTCTGTCTTCTCTGTCTCTCTTTCTCTCTCACATAGCCAAAGATTAAAGGAATCGTATGAGAGCCGCGCTTCCATTGTATGAAATTCCATGATTTCCCGAATCGAAAGGGAAGCAGGTAGGCCTACCCATTCACAATTTATGCGGACTGTTGTTGCGCGCTTTTTCATTATTTTTTTATTTTTTTTCAAAATATTGTACCGTTTAGTGGGTCATGCATCCAGGTATTAATTATATATAAGCCCCAACCAAGTTGGTAGGAAGTGATAGGGTTCAACGATGTTTGACGTTAGTTTAAGCGATTCTTCCCTATTTCCCTAACCACTACGCTCAAGCTGCACAACAATTTGCTGGCGTAACTGTGGTACTGAAATGGGCACCGCACATATAGAGCGAGCCCGACAATGGTTGGTTGTCGCAATGACCAATCGTCGATTAGTCATCGATTATTCATGACCATCCCCGTCGTCACCTTATCCAGGATCTCCAAGCGGGCGACAGTTTTGCAGTATTTATAAAAATCCATTAACTGCATCACTTGTCCAATATCAAGTTTTAAGTTTCGGGTAAAGGTTCTTTCTTACTATTAATACTGACCTCAATGACTAGTTGGTTCATTCCAGGTCTGTATACAACGGATGGCCTAGTTAATAGCTCGGTGGACTGTTACACTCGAATTGAATGTTTGTGATTTCTATCAGTAGTGGATTCAGCCCCAATGCTGAAGTACTGATGAGTGTAGCTCAGATTCGTTTATCCACGCAACCCGTTCAATCAGCATACAAGTCACAAAGTCGACGTACGAAGTTTTCCACTTTTATTCAGCACACATCAACAACTGCATACAATCGCTCAATCGCTTTTCCACTCTCAAATTTTACTTTCCAACTCACTATCAACAACAACACAAAACAGCGCGGCACACAACTATATAGTCCCTCTCCTTCTTCCCGAACAATTTAGAACACGGTAGACTAGAATGACGCACTACAGCCAATCAAATAAAAGATCGTCATCACTGACTTACGTCATACATCTTTCTAAACATTCCAGGAACGTTCCCTCAAAATTCGACATTTATCGGGAAAATTCTATCAACAGTAAATACGCACATCCAGAGAATTCTCCAATAATATCGACTAACGAAAATTATCAACGTTATACAAAGCCCCTCCTAGCAACAATGCAAACTCAAATCAAAGGTAAATAAACTCTATTATTGAATACTTTGCAAAACGAAACGATTAGATCTATCGTGCGCGTTTCAGACATACTACCAACTTTCAACGTAACATGGACAGTGAGCTGGTTTCCAATGCCGACGGTCGCGTGTTCGAATCCCGCAGGTCACGAACTTATGTGACTTAGGTACGAGACTTTCAGGTCCCCGAGGGTTTTCTCCGGGTACTCCGGTTTCATCCTTCCCTTCAATAATGGTATTGGATGTAGTCTGTCTTTTAAAAAAATCGAGTTCCTGTCCGTCTTCTAATAGCGATTTGCCTTCACATCACATGTTTGAGTGATGACTGTGTGTTTGCTGTGTATGAGGGAGTGTCTTTAACATGTGAGTGTGTATGTTGGTTACAGATCGCAGCACTTTGAGTTTGATTTATGAATAATGCGCGTATGGCATCCAGTAATAGTAGTAGTAGTAGTAGTAGTAGTAGTAGTAGTAGTAGTAGTAGTAGTAGTAGTAGTAGTAGTAGTAGTAGTAGTAGTAGTAGTAGTAGTAGTAGTAGTATAGATTAATAAAGAAAAATAACATTGAAAAAATAAAATAAACAATTTCATTATTAACTTTGTAACAATTCAAACAACTAGAAACTATAAGCTAAACTTCCTAATCAATCCAGTTCAATTCAATTCAATTCAACCAATCTGTATTACCATCACAGCAATTACGTGTCGTATTTGAATAAATTGAATGCATGCGAAATAAAAAACAATTCATTAAAAAAAAAAACTAACACTTACATTTAAAAAAATTAATGTTAACATTCATTTCAACAGATTTTGAACCTCAGAATAATATGCGAGAAATACCTACAGCACCAACAACATCTATATCATGTGTTCGTAGACTACAAAAAGGCGTTTGACCAAGTCTGGCATGCAGCTCTGTGAGCAACCATGACAGTGTAAAACTAAAATTATTGAAGTCATCAAAAGCCTGTATGACAAGGCTACCAGTGCAGTCCAACAGCGCCATCGGCAACTGGTTCAGAACAACAATCGGTGTGCGTCAGGGATGCCTACTCTCTCCAACACTCTTCAACATCTTCCTAGAGCGCATCATGTCAGATGCCCTTGCAGACCACGAAGGCACAGTCAGCATAGGGGAAAGAGCAATCTCCAACCTTCGTTTTGCGGATGACATTGATGGATTGGCTGGAGAGGAACGGGAACTTGAACAGCTGGTATAGAGGCTTGACACCACCTCCAGAGCTTATGGAATGGAAATAAGTGCAGAGAAGACCAAAATGATGACCAACAACACCAATGGCATCAACACTGACATCAAAGTCCAAGGCCAATCCCTCAAACAAGTGCATTGCTTCAAATATTTAGGAGCCATTGTATCAGACAATGGGTCCCGACAGGAAGTCCTCTCCAGGATCGCACAAACAACTGCTGCCCTGGCGAGGTTGAAGCCAATTTGGAAAGACAAGACCATCAGTCTACATTCCAAGGTAAGGCTGCTGCGCTCCCTTGTCATCTCCATCTTCCTAAATGCTTGCGAAACATGGACCCTCACAGCAGATCTCCAACGAAGAATACAAAGCATGGAGATGAGGTGCTACAGAAGACTTCTGGGCATTTCCTATACCCAGAACATCACCAACGACAAAGTCCTACAGACCATCACACAAGCCATTGGACAACACGATGACCTGCTCACAGTGGTGAAAAAACGGAAACTCCGATGGTATGGTCACGTCACCAGATCATCAGGTCTTGCAAAGACCATCCTGCAAGGCACAGTGCAAGGAGTTAGAAGAAGATGGAGACCGAACAAGAGGTGGGAGGACAACAGGCGAGAATGGACTAGTTTGACACTGAGCAAAACAATCAGGGTTGCTGAGGACAGGGACGCTGGTTAAACGATCATCTGTGGTGCCCCTACGACCTCCGAGTTATGGGATAGGATAGGATAGGATAGGAACATTGATTGGTTTTGCTTACCCACAAAACACCTTGTACACCCCAAGCATACATGTATGTTATAATTTAAAAATACGAATTTAAAAAGCATAAAAACAAACTTCGTTATTAATAAATTCATTAAAATACAAGCATCAGAAAGCATGGAAACGAGGTGCTACAGTCACGTCATCAGATCATCAGGCCTTGCAAAGACTATCCTGCAAGGCACAGTGCAAAGAGGTAGAAGAAGAGGGAGACCGAAAAAGATGTGTGAGGACAACATTCGAGAATGGACTGGCTTGACACTGAGCGAAACCATGAGGGTTGCTGAGGACAGATAAAGCTGGAGTACGCTGGTTAAACGATCATCTGTGGTGCGCCAACGACCTCCGAGTTACGAGATAGGATAGGGGAGGATAGGATAGGATAGAATATCAGAAATACGGTTATAATTGCACAACAACGAATTACGGTTACTTACCTATCACAATCACAGCAAGTGAAACACTTCATTATGACCAGCACAAGGGGAGGTAAATAGATCTATCAGAGGAGAGCGAGAGAGAGAGAGAGAGAGAGAGAGAGAGAGAGAGAGAGAGAGAGAGAGAGAGAGAGAGAGAGAGAGAGAGAGAGAGAGAGAGATCAGTTTCATTGAATCCGTATCAATCAATCAGTTTGTCACTTACATCAGCATGTACATGTAACCTAAATGCGCTTGACCCCACCAATGACGTAGTGCGCGCGATGCGATTTCATAGATTACAAGTAATGCCTGGATTATAAGCATCGACGATTCTGTCAATGGAGACAATGAGGATGAAAAGGGAAAAAACCCACAACGTTAGCAATGCGCAAGATACCATTTCCTTGACTGAGTAATGCCTGCCTCTATTACGCTCATGATGGGCATCACCCTCATTAAGCTGGCCCAAGATAAGTGTGATCTCCAACATCACGCTCCCCTACGGTCACAAGGCTATGGGACTACCTTTACCTTTACCTTTTTACCTATTACACTCATGGACGTACCATTATATCAATAGGGACGAAACGGGATGAACATCAACGATGTATTTGTATCTCGATGATGTAATTATTCCGCCTAAACTGACACAGATTATTGTAACTTATCGAGGTATGCACTCACTTAAGCTTTGCCTTTTGTGTATTCCTGTTACTGTATTTATGTATTTGTCAGATCAGAAATTTAACTGAATAAACCATTGTTTAAACCAACACCAACGATGAAAACTACGTCTTCAGCACTGTGAAAGAATGTTGTAGGTAAATAGAAATAGAACGCTCATCTATTTGCGAACAGCTAACTTTAAAAATCAACAACAACAAGAACAAACTTTGTCCCTTCACCTCCCCCGGACCCCTCCCCCCTCCTCCCCTCCCCCTTTTTAAAACGCTCCTCGAGCATAGACTAATAGACGTAACGCGATACTAGTCATGTCATCATCACCATCAATAGCAGCAGCAGCAGAAGCAGCAGCAGCAATAGCAGCAGCAACAGCGAACTTTTTAACCTTAATAATAAAAAAGACGTTCTATATTAATGTCCAGCTTTATGAAGACTGTGCATATTTTCTCATGGTTAACCGCTTTCTCGTTCGGCCTATTTACTGAAGCAATCAATACATTAATCATTCACTCTTGCGTTCTATCAATCGTTCAAAACAAAAATCAATCAATGATGAAGATGAGAGGGAGCAAAGACAAAGAAGAAGAACAAGAAATGATATTACAAGGCACGCGGGGATAACCATCCCAGGAAAGAGAAAGTCTGGTCCTAAATCAACACTGACCCACCAGAGCAATCAGGCTGCAAAATACGGGCAGCCACTTTTTAATCTCGCCCATCACGGGATTCGAACCTGGGTCATCAGATGTCCCAAGCGAATGCTGTGCCACTGAGCTAGGTCGGTGCTCCCGGTACACATTGGTCGAAGGCTGCCAGAAGCATGTTTTACTTGTCGCCTCAACAGGCGATAAAGCATGCTCTCATGCTTCATAGCACTGCTTCCTACACGCTTCAAGCGTTATAGTGACGGAAAAAGCGCAATTTCACCGTAAATATATACAGAATGTTGCTCTACAACATTCCGCTCTTTCCGTCTCAAAAACCCAATTGCCTTGTTGGATTCTTAAATTGCATGAAACCAAGTGAGGACACTATCCAGCGTCAACAAACGGTTCAAAAACATTGTCAAACGGTTCGTAAAAGACAGTTGACCTAGAAACTAATACAGTTTGACCTAATTCGTCCCCTAGAGGAGACGAAACTTACATTTTTCTATTTTCATGAGTTCACTGCAGTGAAATTGCGCTTTTTCCGTGACTATAGAGATTGAAGCGTATAGAAAGCAGTGCTCTGAAGCATGGGAGCATGCTTTATCGCCTGTTGAGGCGACAAGTAAAACATGCTTCTGGCAGCCTTCGACCAATGAGTACCGGGTGGTCGGTGGGACGAGAAGAAGAACAACAACAACAACAACAACAAGAAAAACAAGAACAAGAAAAAGAGCAAAAACAAGAACAAGAAAAACAAGAACAAGAAAAACAAGAACAAAAAAAACAAATATAGCAGCAAGAACAACAACAATAACAACAACAAGAATATGGCAGGTGAATTGATTGCAGTAGCGGAAACTGCAATTGCAAGGAATATTAGATCAAAATGGCCATTAGAGTAACCACTCTGGTCCCATTGGATAATGATGCGGAAGAAATTCATAAGGTGCGTCGGTAGTGTGTGCTTGTGCGTGTATGTGAGGGAAGAGGGTGGGGGTGGCAAGTGAGAGAGAGAGAGAGCGAGACAGAGAAGGGAGTGGAGGGAGAGAAAGGGGTTTGGCTGTGTGTGTGAAAGCGCGCGCGTGTGTTTGTATGTGTGTTGAAACAGTAGCATATGTGTGGGTGGTGGGGGAGTGTCTGTGGAAAGGGAGGTGATGGTATGTCCATGTGTGCGTGTCAGGTTGTAGGTATATGGGGGTGGTGTGTTTAAGGAAAGAGAGAGAGAGAAGAAGGGGGAGAGGAGAGAGGAAGGAGGGAGAAAGAAATCAACAGACAGGGAGACTAAGAAGGGGGAGGGGGGGGGGGGGCAGAGAGACAGACGGAAAGGGAGGGTGAAAAAGATACAAACAGACTTAGACAGAATATGGTTGTGTGTGTGTGTGTGTGGGTGTGTGCGTGTGTGTGTGTGTGTGTGTACGTGTGTGTGTGTGCCTGCATCATTATGCGAGTGGCTGTCTGTCTTGCTTAAGGGAGAACAAATACTAAGAGAGGAGACGGACGCCTTACTATTACCATATCAACTACCAGCATCTAAACACCCTCACACAATCAACTTGTCTGGAAAGGCAGCCAATAGATTAGGACAATGGGCCCGTCACACAGACCATGGAGTCGGCGTGCTTCATGAATCACTCTATTAATTAGAAGACCATGGAGGAAAATTTGGATTCCTTAAAAGCAACAGGGCGTTTACATGTCTGCTTTATAATTAATGAGATTAAAAACAGAAGCCAGAGGGGGAAATTGAAGTAAACAAGATGGCAAGTCATGCACACACATAGATGAAAACTCCAATGTTCAAACCCTATTAATGGTTTTTTTTTGTAGGGGCTGTTCTCGTCTCTGTTTTATCCAAGTTCAAGTTTATTTACGCCTACTACAAACACCTACTATTAATTAACTTATGGCAGAATTAACACGCAAACAAAACTATTGCAAAGCCGATAGAAAAAGTTCGTGCCTAAGCAATTAAGCAAACAGAACAACAAAAACTTAACATTAATAAATTGTTCTTTTGGCAGACTCTGGGACCAGACGCATACAAAATACTTCCCTACCTTTCTGTCGTTGTGGATTGTTCTTCTGCAGATTGTGCAAACATTTTTTTAATTAAAGGTTGATAATTGCTTCTTCTTGTGTTTGTTGATCTTGCTGTTCTTGTTGTCCTTGTTCTTCTTCCTGTTCTTCTTCCTGTTCTTCTTCGCTATGTGATATTCTTCCGCTGATTGTACATATATTTTCTTAATTAAAGGTTGATAGTTGCTTGTTCTTCTTCTTGTAATTCTTTATTATTATGATCATCATCGTCATCATCACCATCATCATCCTTCTTCTTCTCCTCCTCCTCCCCATTTTTCTTCTTCTTCTGTAAACATTCCTGCTCTTGTTATTATTTTTTTCTTCTTTGCTATTTATAAATAGTGTGACAAGGCGTGCAATCACACCTCTGAGCTAGGCTGCAAGCATCCCACACCCACGCTCAGCCAGCCATCATTTCTCCTTAACCAGCCATCTCTAGCAGGCCCGCTCGCCCAGTCGCTTAAGCCCCGCCCCCCGGGGCATCGCCTTAAAGCCTGCCACAAAACCTGACATAGTGTCAGACCCAAGCATTCCTGCCTCGAAGTCACAACCTGTCCGAAGACACGTCTCCATCACCGAGTGACCTCTGAGCTTCGACAGTACCCTTGTGCTTCCACCCGTCTTAAGTCAAGGTAAGAGAGGGAACTTACTCTTTGTCATATAGCAGACCCATCACCCGTCGTTCGCCCCATCATGTTCATGCGTCCTGTCAATATGTATGTTCATGTTTATAGTTTTGCCTTGATGTGTTGCTGTGACTTGTATTTATCCCTTGCACATATTTTTACCTTGTATATGACCCATGACATGTTTGGATTTATGCTTGTATGCTCCGTTAGCCCCATGTGTAAATACCCATGCCATGCTGTCCCTCCACATAGATTAAAGTCCCCACTACAACCCCTTTGCCCTGTACCCTTACATTTGCTTCCACCATGCTCCCAATGTATAAATATTTGCCCTGCTGCCAACCCCATCCTAATGCGCCGAATGTATCTTATACTAGCGGCTGCCAATAAACTCCACTTTGGCCCAGTAAATCTAGTTGCATTGTTTGACTGTTGGTATATGCACTGGCTCAACCCATGACCGGTCACACCAATTTGAATTCTGAGAAGGGCTATTATACCACAGGCCCTGAATCCACACTATCCCTATCCCCCGCTGATACAGCGTCTGTATTACATTACAGACGGGTTCCTGTACCGGGCGAATCACCCCGGCCTTGTATCATCTCCCAGTCGCTGACCCGCTGCAGGCCCCTGACAACCCAGGAGGTCAATGAGAAGCGAGACTCGGGACTTCGCCATTTTCTAGACGGCTAGCTACGAAAGCCGATTTCTAGGCCTGTACCATCACAAGACAATCACTCGTGGTCTATGCGTCATCGCGTGACCACTGACCTGCATCTTCGCACCCACGCTATCGACCGTGGCCAGCAAGCCAACCAGAGTATCCTGGACCCATCGCCGCACTGCAGTACAGAGCTAAGTGTTCTAGCCTACGAGAATCCCCACTCGCCAGATTATCAGAGAGACTCTGGAAACCATACAGATACACTCTCGCCCTGTGATGAAATCAGTCTACAGTCGCTCTAGTACCCCAAATATTGACTACCCAGAATATCACCGAACTACTCCTTACTGAAGACGCTTTGCCAATGACTCACGTTAGAAGTATTTGACCTACACTCCCCATTTCAAATTAATAAAAGTACATAGTTATAGAAATTGCAATTTCCCTGACTGGCCTTTGAATGTGAATTTCTTAACTAGTGTAGCCTTATTCTCCATCTCGTCTTTACCCTGTCTGTCTATTAAGTTGGCCCAGCATTAATCTCTTGAATGTCATCGCACATTAACCTATCAAAGGAGGTAATACAGCGCTAGAGATTAAGAGCTTACCCCCATCCCCCAACCCCTCTCTTCGTGACATTAACTTTGGCGACCCCGACGAGACTAAAAGACTTAGGTTTCCCCCTCCAACCCAACGAGACTAAAGACTTAGGTTCCCATCCCAACTTGACGAGACTTAGGACTTAGCGTAACTTCCACCCCAGCCCAGTAGAGATAGGACCCAGCCCTCTAAGCCTAGTAGTAGATAGCATAGCCCCTTAGGTCCCTTACTGGCTTTCCCGAGTGGTGGTATCTCAAAAGGCTTTTTCTTGCATTCATTTTTGTATTTTTGATTGATTGCATTTTGTCTTTGTGGTTGTGTTGTATTCGCCCTTTGCAGTTTCATCATAGCTCATCCAGCCCACCCCCTTGTTTTCCGTCAGTGTACCCCCTTGTGTGCGCCCCTCATTCCGGTTAGGACCTTTTTCAGGGTAAGTTACCTCCCTTACCATGGCCGACCGGGGAGAGCTTGCGCTTAAGTACAAGAGTATTGGCGAGAGCTTAGGGCTCGCCGGCACCGAACTCAAAGACTACGTCCTGGCTAACGTAGATGCGGACGTGGCAGAGGAAAAGTTGAAGAGGGAGGAGAGGGCCAAAGAGCGAGAGGCGAAAAAAGAGGAGGAGAAGGAGCGCCTCGCCGCGGAAGAACGGGCCGCCGCCCGGAAGAGAGAGGAGGAGAAAGAGCGCATCGCCGCGGAGGAACGGGCCGCCGCCCGGAAGCTTGCAGAGGAGGAGAGAGCCGCCGAGCGGAGAAGAGAGGAGGCGAAGGAGAAGCTTGCAGAGGAGGAGAGAGCCGCCGCCCGGAAGCTTGCAGAGGAGGAGAAAGCCGCCGAGCGGAGAAGAGAGGAGGCGAAGGAGAGGATTGGAGAGGAGGAGAGAGCCGCCGCAAGGAGGAAGGAGGAGGACGAGAGGACCGCGGCACTTGAAGAGAAAAGGAAGGACAAGGAGCTCGAACGGCGCCAAGCACTCCTCCAGCTTGAGCGCGACCGCCGCGATCTAGGTATCGCATCGCCCGCTAGCGAAGACTACTCGCTCATCGCCCCCAGCTTCGCCGCCAGCACCGGAATACCCGCGCTCCCCCCGCCGATTCCGGGGATGAACTTTCCCCTGGACCCATTCGTCGAACGAGACGAATCGATTGAAGTCTATCTCGCCCGATTCGAACGAGTCGCGGGAGAAAACGGTCTTGACCCCCAGTACTGGTATCGCAAGCTCAGTCATGGCCTTAAGGGGAAGGCCTATGAAATCCTGGCCAAGACGCCGACTTCCGAGGAGGGAGACTACCCCGCCCTCAAGAAAGCTCTACTGCATGGTTTTGAGCTCTCAGGTGAGCACTACCGCAAGAATTTCCGGAACTCCCGGAGAGAGAAAGGGGAGAAGTTTACGCAGTTTGCCGACCGTCTAGCTACGCTACGGGACAAATGGATAGAGCAAACTGACGAACCAAAGACATACGACGGATGCTAGAGTTGATGCTAGCCGAGCAACTCCGAGGGACAATGCCAGCGGAACTTCGGACTTTCGCCGCCGAACAGGGCGCCGCTCGCCTTGAAGACCTTATCATCGTCGCGGACCGCTACCTCACCGCCCATCCCGACGACAGACAGCCTCGCCGTGATCCCCCCGCACCCTCGTCGCCAGATACCCGCCACCAGCCTCGCCGGCCAGTCCCGCCAGCGAACCACCGTCCACAACCGCCCAAAGGACGCCCGAACCCCGGAGCAGAGCCAGGGAAGCGGAGCACAGAGCTCTACTGCGGCTACTGCCAGCGCCGAGGACACACCCGGGAGAAATGTTTTCGCCGCATCAGCGACCAGCGTCGCAAACAAGGTACCGTACTAGCCCTACGCCAAGTTACCCCCGACGGGAAACCGGTAACCCCCGTCGTCACTCCCGCCGATCGACCGGCCGTCACCGAGCAAGTGACTGTCAACAATCGCCCAGCCCACTGTCTATACGACACTGGACTCACCTTCGACGCCGTCGTCCGCCGCTCGCTCATCAGGGACCAAGACCTGACCGGCGAGACTATCACCCTGAAGTTGGCCGACGCGTCACAACCCAGCACCACGCTCCCTATAGCCCGGATCCAAGTCGCCAGCCGATACGTAACGGGGACCATTCAAGCTGCCGTGATGGACAAGCCCCTGTACGACCTGATTCTAGGATGCCGATACGTGTTCTTGGGGATGCCGCCCCAGCCTGTGGAGTCGATGGCCGCCGTCCAGACGCGCGCCCAGGCGAAACCAGCCGCGACACCACCCCCGATACCCAACCAGATGCCGGAACAGATCCGGAAGGCCCAAGAAAGCGACGTCACCCTCCGCAAGTGCTACGGAAAGCTTCCCGCCGCACGCACTCCACCCAAGTCCGGGGACTTTTTCGTCGAAGACGGACTCCTCTTCCGTCAGAAGGACGACCATTCTCAACTCGTCGTGCCTGCGACACTTCGCCCCCAAGTCCTGGAACTTGGCCATAGCATGCCCCTAAGTGGACATATGGGCATAGGAGCGACCACTCTACGCATCAGCGCTCAGTACCACTGGCCCGGGATGACCGAAGACGTGAAGCGCTACGTCAAGTCCTGTCGCCAGTGCCAACGATACTCGCCCCGCCATCACACCGTACCGGTCACTATCAGCCCCACCGTCGTTGTCGGAACGCCCTTCCAGCGAGTGGCTGTCGACATAGTAGGACCCCTCCCGCGGACCAAGAAGCGGAACCAGTACTTACTAACCCTTGTCGACGCCTGCTCGATGTGGTGTGAAGCCGTTCCTCTACCGAAGATCGACGCCGCCCGAGTCGCCGACGCGCTCGTCACCATATTCACCCGAGTCGGATTCCCGGACAACATCTTGACCGACAACGGGTCCCAGTTCACCGGGAAACTCATGCAAGAAGTTTTTCAACTACTCCGCGTTCGCCATATCCGGACTCCACCCTACCACCCCGCTAGCAACGGACAGGTCGAGCGCCTAAACGGGACTCTCATCTCGATTATCCGCAAGATCGCCGACGAACAGCCGGAAGCGTGGGACACATACGTCGCGTCAGCGCTCTTCGCGTATCGAGAGACCCCGCACACCTCCACCGGATACACGCCTTCCACGCTGCTCTTTGGAAGACCCCTTTCCGGACCTCTAGCCGCCTTGCGACGTAGCTGGACCGACGCCAAACTGGACGAGGCACCGGTCGACGCCACGAAATACGTCACGAAGCTCCAAGAAACCCTCAAGGCCACATGGAAAGCCGCCTCCGCCAACCTGAAGAGGGCGAGAGAAAGGCAAGCCCGCTATCATAATCGCCGCGCCCGGGACCGAGAACTACAGGTAGGAGACCAAGTCCTACTGCTTCTCCCCGGCGGCACAAACAAGCTAGACATAGCTTGGCAGGGACCCTACCCGGTGCTTGAGAAGCTCTCACGTACCACTTATCGCATCGAGGTAGGCGGAAAGCCCAGGACCCACCACATCAATCTGCTCAAGCGGTACCTGGAGCAACCTGCACCCGCCCCCGACTCCCACTCGCTACTCACGGTCGCGCTGGCCGTCGAAGTGGATGGCACAGAGACCGGCGTCGCCGAATTTCCGCTAAAAGGGAAGGAATCCTTCCGGGACGTCTCTCTGGACCCCTCACTCCCCGCCGGCCAGCAACGCCAACTACGCGCCATCGTAGCAGAATACAGGGAAGTCCTCACCGACATTCCTGGGAGGACGGACCTGGAAGAAGTTCGACTAACCCTGACGGACCCCACTCCCGTCCGCCAGAAACCATACCCCGTCCCACTTTCCCAGCAGCAAGTAGTAAGAACGGAAGTAGAGGCTCTGCTACAAGCCGGAGTCATCGCTCCCTCCCGTTCCCCCTACAGCGCAGGAATAGTTCTATCACGGAAGCCCAGCGGAGAACATCGCCTCTGTATCGACTTCCGGCAGTTGAATCTTGTAACCCAGTTCGTGCCCGGACCCCTATCCGACCCGACAGACTTGTTTGCAAAGCTACAATCCGCCCGATACTTCTCCCGAGTGGATCTGAGCAAAGGCTTTTACCAGATTCCCGTGCACCCTTCATCCCGCCAGTACCTGGCCTTCAGCACGATGGACGGCCACTATGAGTTTAACGTTCTGCCGTTTGGTCTGCACAATGCCCCAAGTATTTTCAGCACGATGATGCGGAAGCTGTTGGACCCCCTCCACTGTCCGTTCGTACACTCTTTTATGGACGACATACTCGTCGCAACGGAGACATGGGAGGAGCACCTGCGAGTGGTGCGCCAACTCTTGCGCCGCCTCAGAGAAGCTGGCCTCACTGCCCGGCCGACCAAATGCCAGTTCGGCTATCAAGAGCTGGAATTCCTTGGCCACACCATCAGCCATGGACAGCTCCGGCCCCTGGAAAAGACCGTCCAGCGCCTTCGAGACGCGCCACGCCCCAAGACCAAGAAAGATGTCCAGTCCTTCCTGGGACTGAGTGGCTTCTATCAAAAGTTTGTACCCGGATACAACGGGATCGCCGCGCCACTATCCAGCCTAACCCGGAAAACCGCACCGGACCGAGTCCTCTGGACCCCGCAATGTGAAGCTGCCTTCCAGGAGCTCAAGGACAAGCTGACGTCCCAGCCAGTCCTGCGACTCCCCAACCACGGACAGCCCTTCGTCCTGCGCACAGACGCCAGCGACGTAGGCCTCGGAGCCGTTCTACTCCAACGGGACTCCGCGGACGCCCCGACGCTCTTCCCCGTCGCGTACGCCAGCCGGAAACTCAAGCCGGCCGAACAGAATTACGCCACGTCGGAGAAGGAGTGTCTCGCCCTCGTCTGGGCAGTCCAGAAGTTCCAACTGTATCTCTACGGCTCGCACTTTACCGTCCAAGTGGATCATCAGCCACTTTCCTTCTTGGCGACATCCAAATCGCTCAACGCCCGGCTGATGAGGTGGGCTCTGCTGCTCCAAGCATACTCTTTCCAGCTGGAGCACATCCCAGGAAAAGACAACCACGGCGCAGACTTCCTCAGCCGCCACCCCGCAACCGACTCCAGCGAATCGCCCCTGAGGGCCGACGCCCCAGCCTTCATTCCCGCCGCCGCCCTCTAACCGTAGCCGAACCCCGGCAGCTCCGCGGACCCCAGCCTTGGGCATCCGCCATCGACTACCCGGAACCCTGCATCGCCCCGCATCACCCGGGTCATCGCAAACCATCGTCTCACCCGGCAGCCGACCTCAGAGCTGATTGGCCGCGTCTCAGTCGAGGCCTACGACCTCGCCTTTTTCCTTGGGGGGGCCTCTGTGACAAGGCGTGCAATCACACCTCTGAGCTAGGCTGCAAGCATCCCACACCCACGCTCAGCCAGCCATCATTTCTCCTTAACCAGCCATCTCTAGCAGGCCCGCTCGCCCAGTCGCTTAAGCCCCGCCCCCCGGGGCATCGCCTTAAAGCCTGCCACAAAACCTGACATAGTGTCAGACCCAAGCATTCCTGCCTCGAAGTCACAACCTGTCCGAAGACACGTCTCCATCACCGAGTGACCTCTGAGCTTCGACAGTACCCTTGTGCTTCCACCCGTCTTAAGTCAAGGTAAGAGAGGGAACTTACTCTTTGTCATATAGCAGACCCATCACCCGTCGTTCGCCCATCATGTTCATGCGTCCTGTCAATATGTATGTTCATGTTTATAGTTTTGCCTTGATGTGTTGCTGTGACTTGTATTTATCCCTTGCACATATTTTTACCTTGTATATGACCCATGACATGTTTGGATTTATGCTTGTATGCTCCGTTAGCCCCATGTGTAAATACCCCATGCCATGCTGTCCCTCCACATAGATTAAAGTCCCCACTACAACCCCTTTGCCCTGTACCCTTACATTTGCTTCCACCATGCTCCCAATGTATAAATATTTGCCCTGCTGCCAACCCCATCCTAATGCGCCGAATGTATCTTATACTAGCGGCTGCCAATAAACTCCACTTTGGCCCAGTAAATCTAGTTGCATTGTTTGACTGTTGGTATATGCACTGGCTCAACCCATGACCGGTCACACCAATTTGAATTCTGAGAAGGGCTATTATACCACAGGCCCTGAATCCACACTATCCCTATCCCCCGCTGATACAGCGTCTGTATTACATTACAGACGGGTTCCTGTACCGGGCGAATCACCCCGGCCTTGTATCATCTCCCAGTCGCTGACCCGCTGCAGGCCCCTGACAACCCAGGAGGTCAATGAGAAGCGAGACTCGGGACTTCGCCATTTTCTAGACGGCTAGCTACGAAAGCCGATTTCTAGGCCTGTACCATCACAAGACAATCACTCGTGGTCTATGCGTCATCGCGTGACCACTGACCTGCATCTTCGCACCCACGCTATCGACCGTGGCCAGCAAGCCAACCAGAGTATCCTGGACCCATCGCCGCACTGCAGTACAGAGCTAAGTGTTCTAGCCTACGAGAATCCCCACTCGCCAGATTATCAGAGAGACTCTGGAAACCATACAGATACACTCTCGCCCTGTGATGAAATCAGTCTACAGTCGCTCTAGTACCCCAAATATTGACTACCCAGAATATCACCGAACTACTCCTTACTGAAGACGCTTTGCCAATGACTCACGTTAGAAGTATTTGACCTACACTCCCCATTTCAAATTAATAAAAGTACATAGTTATAGAAATTGCAATTTCCCTGACTGGCCTTTGAATGTGAATTTCTTAACTAGTGTAGCCTTATTCTCCATCTCGTCTTTACCCTGTCTGTCTATTAAGTTGGCCCAGCATTAATCTCTTGAATGTCATCGCACCATTAACCTATCAAAGGAGGTAATACAGCGCTAGAGATTAAGAGCTTACCCCCATCCCCCAACCCCTCTCTTCGTGACAAATAGATATTTATTACAAACAAAAGATTTATTAAACCGTCCTTGTGAGCAATCGCTAGAGTGTGCTTGTTAGCAAAGAGAGGGGGTGGAAAGGAGAGGAGGCAGAGAGAGAGAGAGAGAGAGAGAGAGAGAGAGAGAGAGAGAGAGTTGGAGGGAGAAAGAGAAAGAGAGAGAGAGAGAGAGAGAGAGAGAGAGAGAGAGAGAGAGAGAGAGAGAGAGAGAGAGAGAGAGAGAGAGACCATGTTTGCATAGGACTGCCAACGCTGTGCTGTCGAGGATCCACAACCGCTGTGCTATTGAGGATCCATT
Organism: Oncomelania hupensis; assembly: GCA_036898135.1. Classification (NCBI taxonomy): domain Eukaryota; kingdom Metazoa; phylum Mollusca; class Gastropoda; order Littorinimorpha; family Pomatiopsidae; genus Oncomelania; species Oncomelania hupensis. The sequence continues at coordinate 37,247,646 of CM072526.1, forward strand.
CTTGCTTTAGGCGTTCCTGTGATTTATCACGGAACTGGCGCGTTTTTTGCCCCAAGCACCGCTTGCCATTATTCACCGAAGACATACAATATAACTCCTCTCCTCTCTACCCCGATGAAGACGGCTGTATGTTTGTCTGTCTGTTAGTGGGTGGGTGGGTCTGTCTGTAAGTCTTTCTGTCTGTCTGGTCTGTCTGTGTCTGTGTGTCTCTATCTCTGTTTATCTTTGGAAGTTATGCATTATCAGTCCCTTTTTGTCTTTCTATCATAAGCACTATAATATTAAGGAATGCCGCACTTTGTAAGGACATGGCAGCTAAGCAAGCTCACGGAGTGTCAGGTGAAGAGCCAAAAGGGGGTTACTCTCGACACCATGGAATGCAATTAACGAAACTCGTTTTCAATTCGACTACTGTCAGGATCAAGATACATTTTTGTTTCTTGCAAATACATGACTATTCACAAAAGTTATAACCAATATTGAATAGGGAGTTACTTCTCAGCCACTTTAGCCTAACACGGGACAATAAATATACAAGACCACCAGTCTATTTAAAAAGCTCCAATTTGAAGGTTGTGTTTACATTTGGTGAAAACGGGGTTAATATAAAATTCGCATTGTTATGGCATTAAATATAATAATAATAATTAATAATAATAATAATAATAATAATAATAATAATAATAATAATAATAATAATAATAATAATAATAATAATAATAATAATAATAATAATAATAATAATAATAATAATAATAATATTTATATAGCGCTTTTACCTAAGGAACAATATCAGTTCAAAACGCAGTACTCACGCATTCATTCTAAACACCCGGCTTCATACAAAATTACAATAAGACACTTGCTAACGAATCAGAGACAAGGGAGGGAGGGAGAAGGAGAGAGCTAAGAAGGGGTAATGGGGTGGATGGTGGCGGTGGTCTGAAAAAAAAAGGAGGAATGACGACGATGATGATGGGAGGCCAGATCCGAACTATTTAAGGAAGAGATGAATTTTCAAGATGGAT
>CM072526.1:37253673-37258673 GCA_036898135.1 Oncomelania hupensis
CATGTACATCAAATTATAAATGTGGTAGGTAATCATGCGTCAGGGCCGGATCTGGGGGGGGGGGTTCCTGGGTTCCGGACCCCCCCCCCCCCCCCCCCCTGGCCATTCGATGTACCTCACTCAGTCAGAAAAAAATATATATATATGGAGGTTTTTTTAAAGCTCTTAATTTAGTTGACACTGGTGATAAGTAAAACGTTCCTCATTCTACTCAGGTTCCTCGAGCGGACACGTTTTTGTCACCCCTAACCCCTTAAAAAATTTTTGGAACCCCCCCCTCCAAGAGTAAGTGATCCGGCCCTGTGCGTAGCCGACTTGCATACACTTATATCAGTAATTCTATAATGTTGTTCTTGGACAGCTATTGCGCAGTGCAGCCAACTATGCAGTGAAGGTTAGTTCCGTGGGATGGCACAACAATGCACGTGCTCATTATGTAACTCATGGGGTATATGGATATTTATAGTTTTAAAGAGAATACGAGGAGAAGCATCTTTTCTGGCCAATGGTCAAAGTCGGATGTCCAGACGCTTGGTTGCACAGTTTCCTATGCCGAAGGGCGCGGGGTGGAACCCCGCCTGGGAGGAACCTATGTGATTTAGGTGCGATACTTTTCAGGACACCGAGGGTTGTGTCTGGGTACTCCGGTTTCCCTCGCTCCCTTCAATAATGGTATTGGATGCAGTCAATCTAAAATTTCACAAATAAAAAAAATGATTTCTCTTGTGCTTACTGTTTCTAGCGATCTCTTCAGATCGCCGCTCTTTGAGTTCGATTGATTTATTTTTCTAACATTTGTTGACTCTGTGAACTTGACCTTGCAGTGAAGTCATTTATTCACAGATCATTTATAAGGCCTCATGGGTAAACACCACCTTGTTTACCAAGTGTGGTTATAATTGTTGAAACAGGTTCTGAGATATTAATTCACTTGCAAGTTTTGCACAGGCTGACGCTGGACGGTGGAAAGGACAGACGGACGGACGGAAATTTTTTAAAGATGTCATGTTGGGACTATTTTAGGACTCATCTCGCACAGGTTTGCAAAAATCTATTCAACTTTTTGGGGAGGACGATGCATAGACTGACATTGCTATGTATGTCAGTCAAAAAGCCAATACCTACAACTTGAGGTATTCAACCTCTTTCTACAAGAAAACGAAAGTAATGTATACAGCACCGCCTTTAATCTCCCCCAGAAGTACACATTCTCTGAGTCAAGCCATCCAAGATGCGAACCTGTTGCATCAAGCGCACTGTCAAATGCTCCTAACAACTGAGCTACTCCGACCTACAGGTGACCTAGCCGAAAGAGGGTTTATTTTAAATCCTAACCTTTTTGCCCATTTAAAATTTTTAAAAAAAGGATTCTGTGTGTTTTAACCTGCCGCTGCGGCGACATGGAGGAAGTGGATCATCGTACGAAGAACTATTACAGTTATTTATTTATGTAATCGCTCTTATATATCGCGCTTTTCCAGCTCAAGAGCTGCTCAAGGCACTGACCTAACTCCAGCCGCCCGAGGCGCCTCCCTTGAGAAACAAGGGGAAGAAGAAGGAGGAGAAGAAGAAGAAGAAGAAGGTGCTGGTTATTAACAGGAATATTTGTCGTGCATATTACTGCCACCACAGTTGGCCCGTCCTTACAAAGCTGATCCAGAGAGATAGAAAGGTCTCTCAGTTCGAATAACTCAGTTCGAATAACCCATGATATGATAGCCTGTTACCTTCAACGTAGTACTACCAAAGTTTTGGACTACAGAATGATAGTATAGGCGTGCGTTTATTAGAGGCTCATACATGTACACTCAACAGAGGGAGATGACCTTTAGGGACACAAAACGTTTGGGTAAAGCACATAGGTAATTGTCTTCTTCAATATAATCCTGTTTAAAAGTTATCCTCCGAGGAATCCGGAATTATGGAAAAGATCTATCGTCCCCAACCCACACCCCTTCTATGCTGCCAGTTTGCATTTGTGGGTCGTCCTCACAATACTGGCCATGGGGAGAGAAAAAAAGATCAATAGGTTGGAAACCTTTTTACGTTATGTAATAAAAAGACTATTATTATTATTATCACACAAGCCATTAGACAACACGATGACCTGCTCACAGTGGTGAAGAAACGGAAACTCCGATGGCATGGCAACGTCACCAGATCATCAGGCCTTGCAAAGACTATTCTACAAGGCACAGTGCAAGGAGGTAGAAGAAGAGGGAGACCGAAAAAGAGGTGGGAGGACAACATTTGAGAATGGACTGGTTTGACACTGAGCGAAGCCATCAGGGCTGCTGAGGACAGAGAAAGATGGAGTATGCTGGTTAAACGATCATCTGTGGTGCCCCTACGACCTCCGGGTTACGGGACAGGATAGGATAGGATAGGAATAAAAAGACGATTGCTGCCGTGCATACTATTATGCATTGCCAGACTCCGTTACTGCATTGTGATAGGCTTATTATTATATTTTACTTGTAAATATTATTGTTCATGTTTGTAGTATGCCTTTGCAAAGTTTATTAGCGTCTTGTTTTTGTTTGACTTCATTTCGTATGTATTTCGATGTTAACGTTAAGTGTAATTGCCTGAGAACTGCGCTTTGAACTTATGTCTTTAGAAAAAAAGCGCTATATACACCTGTTATTATTATTATTAGTAGTAGTAGTAGTAGTAGTAGTAGTAGTAGTAGTAGTAGTAGTAGTAGTAGTAGTAGTAGTAGTAGTATTTTTGTTGTTATTGTATATGAACACCTACTTCTGCATTATACAGTCGGTGTATGTACATGAACATCTAATTCGGTATTACACAGTGTATTTACATGAACCCCTAATTCTGCATTATACAGTCAGGTTATGTACATGAACACCTAATTCTGCATTACACGGTCAGGTTATGTACATGAACACCTAATTCTGCATTACACGGTCAGTGTATGGACATGAACACCTAATTCTGCATTACACAGTCAGTGTATGTACATGAACACCTAATTTTGCATTACACGGTCAGTGTATGTACATGAACACATAATTCTGCATTACAAAGTCAGCGTGTGTACATAAACACTTAATTCTGCATTACACAGTCAGTGCATGTACATGAACACCTAATTCTACATTAAACAGTCAAGGTAGGCCTATGTACAAGAATATCTAATTCTGCATTATACACAGGTGCACGTAAACCTGCCTGTACACTTGCTGCTGGCTAATGCATTAAACCAAGGTGAAGATAACGACGTGTTTATACGCTTTCTATCCTTTGTGTTCAGTGTCACTCTTCCTAGTCTTTTTTGGTCGCATTATACAGATAGTTTATGAGTATAAAAAAGAGTTCACAGATTAAAAAGCTGAAATAGAGGTTTCGATAGTCCCGAACGAAATGACGAGCGAGCGATGCAAAGCTCAATATTCTTGCTATGTGTACTAGTACTAGCAAACCACGGACGTTTCGCTGTATTGTCCTGTGTGCACCACGTCCTAAAATACGATTTTAACATTATTCCTATCTGGTTTGGTACGCGTCACTTTGTAAAGGATACCTCTTTGTTCAAGCACAAACTAGGCGCGAGCAAATCCTGAAACCAGAACTTCAAACATTCAGATTCAGGCAACTTGATTATCTCACAAAGAGAAAATTTAATCCCAGCCAATTCTTGCGTCCATTTTTTGACTTCTTGGCGATGTTCCTAAACGAACAATTTCCGGGAACTGTACTCTCCGAGATGAAGCCAAAAAAGTAGGACACGCGGTTTCTAAAACTATGGTGTGTTACATTGTAACTGCACTTTGTGGCCTGCACTTGCATCCGGAGGGTGACCAATCAATCAGCTACTAACAATTATACCATGAAAGCTCTTTGCTCCTTGGTCGATGACATCCGCCTTTGATGTAACTCGCTTTCTGAGTGGCTGACGTTGACGTAATGTGATCAGCCAATGGATGTTTGTTTGAGTAAGGTGTAATCGCGGTTAATGGTCTGTTTGTGTAACGCGTACACATGAATGGCAGTTTGATGTAAAGCGGCTGCCGATTGGTTGATGACTTTCTGCCTCAAAACGAGATCCATGGATGGGTAGTGAAAATGCATCGGAATCGGTACTAATCAATGATGGCACGTTTACACAGCACAGAAAGAATGGTTGTTGAATTTGTTATTGCCGTAGAAAGAGAGCGAGAAAGCGTTATTGCTGTTGTTGTTATTGCTTTTCTTCTCTGGGAATGAAGTAGTGGGCGTCATTGAAGACGCATTGCCGCGATTTAGTCCTATCTGGCAGTAATATTATGCATAATGGAATATTGATTGGCCGTCATTATTAGCCGAGTTGGGAAACGTAGAGGTCTAATGCAACGCGATAAACTCTGGACGTAGTATATACACTTCCCTATCATTTGCACGGTTCACGAACAAAATGGCCACTTTTATCTAGCCCAACCCAGGAATCAAGTCCGGGTCATCGGTGTGCCGGGCGAACGCTTTACCGCTGAGCTACGGCAGAGGGTGCATAGAAAGAGGGAGGAAGGGAGAGGGGGTTTGGTGGGGAGGGGAGTGCGGGGTGGGGGTGGAAGGTGTCTCGATATCAAAGCTTCGGAGATCGAGATACCTTCCTCCCCCACCCCATCCCAAACACACACACACACACACACCTTCTAAAGACCCATTGCCTTAGCTCAGTGGTGAAGCGTTCGATGAACCGGGTTCGATTCCTGGGGTGGTCAAGATATATGTACGAAGTGACTATTGGCAATCGATTGTCTTTAGGTTTCAAACTCTATTGGCAATCGGCGCGTGCTATAAATAGCCTAGGCAATGGCAATCGATTGTCTTTAGGTTTCAAACCCTATTGGCAATCGGCGCGTGCTATAAATAGCCTAGGCAATCGGCGGATGTAGAATCTCACGGAATTGAGGTTGTCTTTCCTTTCGACGTTCATTCCAAAATGGCTGCCATCCAAGAAGGATCGACGTTTGCGTCCTATGTTGAATTTCAAAAAGCCC
>CM072526.1:37261173-37338673 GCA_036898135.1 Oncomelania hupensis
TATATATATATATATATATATATATATATATATATAATTATATATATATGCTGTCATTACGCTAGGTTTTCCCGCACCTATATAAAAATACATGTATTCTAAAGTCTGAAAGTCACCCAGAGCAGGATAGCAGACGACCTCTTGTCTGGTCGGAAACGATGTTTAGATTCAATGTTTGCAATTATTAGACAAAGACAATGTATAAAGATAGAAGCAAAATATACGTAGCGTGCATTTGTAGACATGTTATACGTTGGTTTGTTTTTTGTGTTGTTTTTTTCTGGCAGTAATGTTTATAATTATTGACTTTAGGCACACTTTAAAAGACAGATAACTATCAAACATGTCTTAAAGCTAAAGCTGCAGTGGATTTTTTTTAACATCCTGTACGTTCCCCCCTTTTTTTAACTCAATATTTATTAGCTAGGCGTGTTCCGCAGATAAACAATCCCAGTCGTGTCTTTCAGACTGGGAGTGAATAAACACTAAAATGACAAGATGCCAACTGGGAGTGAATAACTACAACATAAGGCCATCAAGAACAGACTGACTGACGCACAAGTCTATATCTATACTGTCTTCATTTAGATCGAAAAACAAATGCCGTCCTATAGAGAGGAAGACATTGCCATAGGTCTATTTTATATAATCCGGAACTTTGGCCTATATCGTCTCCATCTAAGGGAAGACGACATGTTTGTCCTTAGGTGGCTTGAGAATATACTGTTTTAGCGGCGGATTCGTTTGGCCAAAGACACTGTGTAGTTATTTATTCAATGTTTACGGGGTCCAGCGGACTGCGACGAACCGAATCAGGACCACAAAATCAGGACCATAACTTGGTTGAAAGAAGACTCACCCCTGATTCAAATAAAAGACCTGCTGAAACAACTCTAACGGTAACACTGAAGGCAGTCAATCAGCTGGTCACTTTACAACAAAGGCATTTCATGCAGGGGACGTTGAGGCTATATTCTAATTTATCGAAGCCCCGTTTACAAACAACAATTTAGAATATAAACATCATTATAAAATATTTTTTCATCACGCACTGTGTCTCGGGCAAGAAAGACCTGGCAGGACCCAATCCTCTCCAGGCTGTTAGCCACAGCCGATATCCACGAATACAGTGTGGCTCGCCTTGGCCCCGGCATAGCTTCAAATATTTAGGAGCCATTGTATCAGCCAATGGGTCCCGACAGGAAGTCCTCTACAGGATCGCTCAAACAACTGCTGCGTTGGCCAGGTTGAAGCCCATTTGGAAAGACAAGAATATCAGTCTACGTTCTAAGGTAAGGCTGCTGCGCTCCCTTGATATTTCCATCTTTCTATACGCTTGCGAAACATGGACCCTCACAGCAGATCTACAACGAAGAATACAAAGCATGGAGATGAGGTGCTACAGAAGACTTCTGGGCATTTCCTATACCCAGCACATCACCAACGACGAAGTCCGACAGACCATCGCACAGGCCATTGGACAACACGATGACCTGCTCACGGTGGTGAAAAAGCGGAAACTCCGATGGTATGGCCAATTCACCGGATTATCAGGCCTAGCAAAGACCATCCTGCAAGGCACAGTGCAAGGAGGTAGAAGAAGAGGGAGACGGAAAAAGAGATTGGAGGACAACATTCGAGAATGGACTGGCTTGACACTGAGCGAAGCAATGAGGGTTGCTGAGGACAGATAAAGATGGAGTACGCTGGTTAAACGATCATCTGTGGTGCCCTAACGACGTCCGAGTTACGGGATAGCATAGGATAGGATATAAAATATTAACCAAACACACCTATAAAAGGCCTACATTGCTAAATAGTAATACCATAAAAAGCCCTAGTGACCATTTGGAAGAAAGCGTCCAATATCCCCAAGCTGACCCAACAGACCTAATACACAAATGAGGAGTTGTGGGAGAGTTTTCAAGAAAAAAACCTGTAGGTGACTGGTTTAGCGAAGAAGATAACATGTAGTAGATTTGATAGAACAGAATAGGAATGGGAAAGAACCAAGGAGAAAGACAGCGACAGTGGGAATTTAAAGCACCAAATTTCCAAAAAAGTAGGGATATTATTTATCCAGAATCCCCCGGCACCCCTACGACTATCTGTTTCCACCCTTTCTATGATACATAGGTACGTTAAGTAAACTCACGTAAATGTGTAATCGCTTGCCTCATACGAGTGGTGCATCAGTCACTTTGCACAGGGATAACTCGCCGACCGTTCATTACATTACATGATTATTGCTTTAGGTCCAGCGAACTCTTCCGAGCCAAATCAGGACCAGACAGCTCCCGATCCGCATAAAAGATCTGCCGAAACAACCCTAGTGGTAAAACTGAACGCTCTCCACCAGCCAGTCACTTTACAATAAAGACATCCCACGCAGGGGACGCTGAGGCTGTACTCTAATTTATCGAACCCCCGTTTACAAAAACAAAATAGAATACAAACATCATTATAAATTATCAACAAAACACATACATATAAAATGCCTACATTGCTAAATAATAGCATCATATGAAGCCCTAGTGACCACCTGGCAGAAAGCGTCCAATATTCCCAAGCTGATCCAACAGACCTCACACACAAATGAGTCTTGTCCCGGAGGAGTTTTCAAGAAAAAAGGTAGGTGACTGGTCCAGCGAAGAAGAAGATAGTATAGCAGATTGATAGAACAGAGCAGGAATAAGAAAGAACAAATGAGAAAGACAGCGACAGTGGGAATTTAAAGCACTAAATTTCCAGAAAGTGGGGATACTATTTATACTGAAACCCCCGGCACCCCAACGGGGGATCGCCAACCGTTCATCGGATCATGATGCTATGTGGTACACACTTGCAAACATCTCCCGTTGTTGCTAGTTATCTGTAAAATTATGAGTTCTAATTCCAGGTATAAGTTCGCTCATACTGAAATAACGTGTGTATCCAAGTTATACTGTGGTAGTAGTCCCCGTGGTCCCTTCCCTTTCTGCAATACAAATCAGTTAAATTCAAGATATAACGTGTTTAAGGTGATCTTAGAATCAGCTGCTTACACAACATTTTATCTCCGTCCTCCTCCTTCTCCTTTCATTTAGCCTTGTTGTTGTTGTTGTTTTTGTTGTTGTTGTTGTTGTTGTTTTTGTTGTTGTTTTTGTTGTTGTTGTTGTTGTTCTTCTTCTTCTTCATCTTCTTCTTCTGCAATATTAATTCCTTCTTCTTCTACTTCTTCTTCTTCTTCTTCTTCTTCTTCTTCTTCTTCTTCTTCTTCTTCTTCTTCTTCTTCTTCTTCTCCTTCTTCGTCTTCAGTATTCGTTCGTTCGTTCTTTCTTTTTCTTCTTCTTCTCCTTCTTGTTCTTCTTCTTCTTTTATTTCTCCTTCTTGTTCTTCTTTTTCAATGTTCATTCTTGTTGTTGTTGTTGTTGTTGTTGTTGTTGTTGTTGTTGTTGTTCTTCTTCTTCTTCTTCTTCTTCTTCTTCTTCTTCTTCTTCTTTTTCTTCTTCTTCTTCTTCGTCTTCGTCTTCTCCTTCTTCTTCTTCGTCTTCAGTATTCGCTCGTTTTCTCGTTCTTGTTCTTCTTCTCCTTAAACTTCTGCTTCTTTTACTTCTTTTTTTTTTGTTCTTCTTCTTCCTCAATGTTCATTGTTGTTGTTGTTGTTGTTGTTGTTGTTGGTGTTGTTGTTTCTCTTCTTCTTCTTCTTCTTCTTCTTCTTCTTCAATGTGTTTTTTTCTTTTTCTTTTTGTCTTCTTCTTTTTCTTCTTCGTCTTTAGCATAATGCTTAAGTTTGAAATAAAATGAAACCTAAGAACATGGTTATAGCCTGGCATAATTATAACTGTATAAGCTTTAACTACTTTAAGTGTGTTCCACACGTAAACATTTCTAGCCAATCCCTCAAAGACCCTAAAGTGATGCAAAGTGATTCTTGGCATTACAGGATGTTTGCTTGCGTGTCGCCTTTGCTTTATTTCAGCCACATACGGGCAGACAGGCTTAGTGTCACGCACACGCCCGCGAGCAAGCACACACACATACACTTACAAACACCCATACATGCACACACACACAAGTACACAAAAGCATACGCACTCACACACAAGTACACACACATGTATTTACACAAGCGCACACGCTCAAACATACACAAACATAAAAAGAGTATCACGCACGCACGACAGAATGTGCCTTACACAAAGACAGCATTTCATATATAGAATAACGCAACCAACTCACTACAAACAAAACACACACACACACACACACACACACACACACACGCACACAAGTATATATATATTGGCTCTGTGGGTTCGGGCATTAAATAGAATAGACCCAACGTTTCCCGGCGTGTCGTAAGAGGCGACTAACAGGGGTGATGTTAGCACGGCATCACTGGGCGAAAGTCTTCTACACAGAAGTCACCGGCCAGGGCGGAGGAACCTCACGTTACTACAGGTTCAACGACCATGTGCTCAGGGCCAAGGCGAGCCACACTGTATTCGTGGATTTCGGCTGTGGCCAACAGCCTGGAGAGGATTGGGCACCGCCAGGTCTTTTTTGCCCAAGACACACTACATGATGACACAATCCACTAATTCCATACCGGATCGGTCGTCGCCCGGGCCGTCACCCGGCACAAGGACCGCGCCTTCCGTTGGCCACCAGGACGGAGGTGTTAAGTATGCTACTGATGGACAATTGCAAGATCCGCACGAGAAACAACATCGTCATAGGAACCTGGAACGTCAGGACCCTAACTGCGGAAGGAAAATTAGAAGAACTGGCCCACGAGTTGGACCACTATCGATGGAACGTTCTAGGTATCAGCGAACTGCGATGGAAAGGCCTAGGTGAAACAACGACCGACAAAGGCCACAAGCTCTATTTCAGCGGTAGGGATGACAGGCACGAACACGGCGTTGGATTCTTGGTCCACAAGAACATTCTAGCGACTGTCATGGGTTGCCGCCCAGTCTCCAGTAGACTCATTACCATCCGCCTGAGAGCAGCCCCTTTCAACATCACCATCATCCAGGCCTACGCCCCAACATCAGACTATGACGACAGCGAAGTGGAGGATTTTTATGAAAATCTACAGGCGGTCCTTGACCAAGTGCCGAAGAAGGACATAGTCATAGTGCAAGGCGACTGGAATGCCAAGGTTGGCCAAGATGCGCACCGCAACTGGGGAGACACATGTGGACCCCACTGCAACAACGAGACAAATGACAGGGGTCTGAGACTCTTGGAGTTTGCCAGATACAACAATCTGGTACTGGCAAACACGCTTGGTCTCCACAAAAACTCCAGACGATGGACATGGCACAGTCCTGGCGGGGAGCATCACAACCAAATAGACTACATCATGGTCAAGAAACGCTTCAGATCAAGCATCAACATTGGCAGGACACGTACTTTTCCAGGAGCAGACATCGGAAGTGACCACGATCTCGTGATGATGTCTTTCCGGCTCCACTTGAAGAGAGTAAATACAGCAAAGTGCACTAGACTGAAGTTCGACCTGGACAAACTGCAAGACCCGGAGGTGGCAGAACTATTTCAGGCCACAATTGGAGGGAAATTTGCACCACTGCTCATTTTGGGGGCTGGTGAAGTAGATGTCAACACCATGACCACCACCTTCAACTCAGCTGTGACAGATGTCGCCACTGAGGTCCTTGGCAAGCACCGACCAAAGAAGAAGCTGTGGATCACACCTGAACTTTTGGATCTGTGTGATAAACGAAGAGAGATGAAAAAGAACACCTCACAGGGAGCTGATGTCTACCGAAAAATCAACAATGACATCCGAAAAGGCATGCTCACAGCAAAGGAGAACTGGATAGAAGATCAATGCCAGGAAATAGAGAACAGTCTGAACAAGAACAACAGCAAGAAGGCCTACCAGACTGTGAAGCGACTGACAAGTGTCAAACAGCCCAAAGTCTCCACTATCCAAAGCAAGTCTGGCATATGCCTTACAGAAGAACAAGAAGTCTTGGACAGAGGGACAGAGTACTGCTCTGACCTTTACAACCATACACCAAATGGAGACCCATCAGTTCTAGCATGTCCAGAGAACAGAGAAGAAGAAGAAATCCTCCCAATTCTCCGGGAAGAAGTTGAGGCAGCAGTGCAAGCGCTAAAGAAAGGGAAGTCAGCAGGAGTGGACAACATACCCGCGGAACTGCTACAAGCAGGAGGAGAAGCGATGATTGATGCCCTCACCATTATCTGTAACAAGATCTGGCAGAGTGGGGAGTGGCCTATACCATGGACCCAGTCGCTTGTCATCACTCTTCCCAAAAAAGGTAACCTTCAGGAGTGTGAAAATTACCGCACCATCAGCCTCATCAGCCATCCCAGCAAGGTCCTCCTGAAAATAATACTCAACAGGTTGAAACCCCAAGCTGAACAAATCATAGCTGAAGAACAAGCAGGATTCAGGGCAGGGCGAAGTACCACTGAGCAGATTTTCAACCTCAGAATAATCTGTGAGAAATACCTACAGCACCAACAACATCTATATCATGTGTTCATAGACTTCAAGAAGGCGTTTGACCGAGTCTGGCATGCAGCTCTATGGGCAACAATGAAAGTGTACAACATCAGCCCAAAAATTATTGAAGTCATCAAAAGCCTGTATGACAAGGCTACCAGTGCAGTCCTCCACAACAGAGCCATCGGGAATTGGTTCAGAACAACAATCGGTGTGCGTCAAGGATGCCTACTCTCTCCAACACTCTTCAACATCTTCCTAGAGCGCATCATGTCGGATGCTCTTGCAGACCATGAAGGCACAGTCAGCATAGGGGGTAGAGCAATCTCCAATCTTCGTTTTGCAGATGACATTGATGGATTGGCTGGAGAGGAACAAGAACTTGAACAGCTGGTACAGAGGCTTGACACCACCTCCAAAGCCTATGGAATGGAAATAAGTGCAGAGAAGACCAAAATGATGACCAACAACACCAATGGCATCAATACGGACATCAAAGTCCAAGGCCAATCCCTCGACACAGTGCATAGCTTCAAATATTTAGGAGCCATTGTATCAGACAATGGGTCCCGACAGGAAGTCCTCTCCAGGATCGCACAAACAACTGCTGCCCTGACAAGGTTGAAGCCCATTTGGAAAGACAGGACCATCAGTCTACATTCCAAAGTAAGACTGCTGCGCTCCCTTGTCATCTCCATCTTCCTATATGCTTGCGAAGCATGGACCCTCACAGCAGATCTCCAACGAAGAATACAAAGCATGGAGATGAGGTGCTACAGAAGACTTCTGGGCATTTCCTATACCCAACACATCACCAACGACGAAGTCCGACAGACCATCACACAAGCTATTGGACAACATGATGACCTGCTAACAGTGGTGAAGAAACGGAAACTTCGGTGGTATGGCCACGTCACCAGATCATCAGGCCTTGCAAAGACTATTCTGCAAGGCACAGTGCAAGGAGGTAGAAGAAAAGGGAGACCGAAAAAGAGGTGGGAGGACAACATTCGAGAATGGACTGGTTTGACACTGAGCGAAGCCATCAGGGCTGCTGAGGACAGAGAAAGATGGAGTATGCTGGTTAAACGATCATCTGTGGTGCCCCTACGACCTTCGGGTTACGGGACAGGATAGGATAGGATATATATATATATATATATATATATATATATATATATATATATATATATATATATATATATATATATATATATATATATATATATATATATATATATATATATATATATATATATATATATATATATATATATATATATATATAAATTGCTTAGCCGGAAGTCCTTCTTCGACACTACTGTAAAGTTTGTCCGGTATGGACGCTGATCTGGGCAAGTGCTGGGTGCTGGGTTTCGGCCTGTTGTGCGCTCAAAACCTGCGAAATCGTTATAGCCGACATTTCCTTACCGAACGTTTAACCGTTTCTGAGATAAATAAATAAACAAAATGTCCACAAACTGCAATAGCCTCATTCCGCGCGCGGTTTCCATTCAACCCGTGTCAAGAACTTGCCGTTCCGTAATACCGCAAATTTTGTTTTATTTCCATTCAAAACACTTTTGCACTCATGTCACCAATCTTACAAAATTTTGTGTTTAACTAATTAAATTTGATTAATTAAAAATCGAATCGAGGTTTCAGCATGTTTTCTCATATAGACCAAAAAATTGTTGGTCTTTGCATGAAAGCTTGGTAGCTCAGTTGGTAAGACTTATGCCTGCCGTGCAGGGGACCAGAGTTCAAATCTCCGGTGGGCCATATTTTTTTTTTATGTTTTTTTTTTAACACTACAATATGGATATTTTGCTTTTTAATTTAGGCTTTTTGCCTTTAACTTATTTATTATTATTATTATTATTATTATTATTATTATTATTATTATTATTATTATTATTATTATTATTATTATTATTATAATTATTATTATTATAATTATAATATCTTACATCAAATTTTATTTTAAAACCCTGGTGTTTTTTATGATTTCTATTTGTATTATTCTATATTCAATATTATTATTATTATTATTATTATTATTATTATTATTATTATTATTATTATTATTATTATTATTTGGGTAGGCATAACGGGGATACGGGTATACATAAGGGGGTATGGTGATGGTCGATTCCTTTCATCCATACCTGCAAAACGATCAACGGGAAGTATCAAGGAGGGTACAGGTAAGTTACAAGGGGGGTACGGAAGGTATCAAGGGGGTATGGGGAGGTATCAAGTGGGTTCGGGGAGGTATCAAGGGGGTATGGTGAGTCATCATGGGGGTGGGACGGGGAGATATCAGGGGGGGGGGGTATGGTGAGGTATCAAGGGGGATATGGGGAGGTATCAAGGGGGATATGGGGAGGTATCATCGTCCAAATGAAACTCGCAGACAACAGTTGTCTCTGTCTACATTTTAAACAGCTACCTGTGTACCCTGGCTTGCCAGGGTACAAAAACCACTAGTATATATATTTATGTTTAACACCTTTTATAATTCCTTGTAAGAGGCAATAAAGATTTTTTTTGTACCGCTTTACTGTCCCTTTTTAATGGGAAATTCTGGGCCGCCTCCTCTGGGGAAGGCGTAATCGCAGCCTGTGGCGCGCCCAAACCCAACCTAGTTGGGTGTTTGAAATTTTGCTAGGGGGAAAACCGGAGTACTCGGAGAAAATCCTCAAGACGTTACCCGCGTCGAAAATAGATAATATCGAAAGAAACATAACGCCCAAATGCTGGATTGATCTCACAGCTGTCAGGCGCCATTGGTTTCTGGCCTGTGGACAAGTCAAGTTAGTCCCGCCTTAGACCACTTGGCCAAACGCTCGCTCGCTGTTGAATTGAATACTCTCCTACACAAATTATTAAGGAATTTAATTTTCAATTTTTGTACGGTGAGAGAGGGAGAGAAAGAGAGAGAGAGTGAAAGAAAGAGAGAAACAGACAAAAAATCATAAAGAATAAAAGAAGGACAGAAAGACGTTCCCTACTCATCAAAGAAAATTTACGATCGCTTAAAATAAAAAAAAAGAAACGTCAGGAAAGTTAACGCGGGAAGAAGTTCTCTGCTCCGATGTCCAACCTTAAACTAAATACCCAGTTGGCGCAACAAACAAACAAACAAACAAACAAACAAACAAACAAACAAAAACTAAACGTCAGCGAAACGGCACAGTAACGAAAATGAAACGGCAGCGTTGCGCCATTTGAAGCTAGCATTTGGCTTGAAATAAAGTTTAATTGTTGGTTGTTGTTTTTTTTTATATAAATATATAATATTATATGTGCTTAGCGGTAATGTAATGGCAACGTTACGGCCAAAAACGGTGGCTTTACGGCATTTGAAATGAGCATCTTGCTTGAAATAATTTGTTTTATAAATCTATAGTATGGGCTTCGCGGCAGTCAGACGACAGCGGCACATCAAAATAACGGCAGCTGAGCGACATTTGAAACGAGCACTTGGCTTTGAAATAAAACTGTTAAGTTTTAAATCTTTCCTATGTGCTTAGCGGTAACAAAACGGCAGCGGCAATAAAAGGACACGACAGCTATGCGGAACGGTTCTTAAGAACAACTTTTTTCTTTTATTCCCGCTGCAGTTTCGATGCCGCTTTGGGCAAATGGGTTCTTAACTTACCATCATAAAGAAACTAGTTTACCTACATCTATCCTAACCTATCCTTTCCTATCCCGTAACTCGAAGGTCGTTGGGGCAACACAGATGATCGTTTAACCAGCGTACTCCATCTTTCTCTGTCAAGATTCAAGATTCTTTATTGTCCAAACACATGGGATGGATATTTGTTTTGCAGTGCAAGAAAAGAGATAACAACATCAAAACCATCAAAAACACAGACTTGCAATACTAATACATTTGATATACTATCATACACAACTTCCATACCGACATACAAATCTATCACCACTAGCACCGATGCATAAACAGATATCCAGTCACATACCCATGCGTACACATTTGACACACAGATAATTATTCCACAATACACAAAACAACTCACACTCACCCATTCTTCTATGCCTTAGACCCATCCTAGCCATCCACAACACCTCACTCCTGTATCTATACACTCGCACTTATATACTTTTCATCCTTCCTATCACTCAACTTGTTGACTCACACATACATCCATGCTCATACATACACCCATGCACACATACTCATATGGTTGCTCGCGCACCCACCCCTCCATTCATGTCTGCATACACCTTACACTAATGACAGCTACAATGGAATACAAAAAAATATTATTATGTTCCTGGAATAACTAGGTGCGACAAAATACTAATGACTTCAGCAAAACAATCTTTTTTGAAATTATAATACTGAGTACTGGTGGAAACCTGATGAAGGTGACGATGGTGATTTAATAATAATAATAATAATAATAATAATAATAATAATAATAATAAACCCTCATGGTTTCGCACTGAGTCAAGCCAGTCCATTCTCGAATGTTGTCCTTCCACCATTTTTTCGGTCTTCCTCTTCTTCTGCCTTATTGCACCGTGCCTTGCAGGATGGTCTTTGCATCCTGCAACGACCTACATCTACGAGAGAAGAAAAAAAAATCACGTGTCTTGCTGCGAATGCAATCAAACCCCTCGTGAAGTACCCTTCTGGAATTTCTAACAGGAAATACATTACTTCAAAATTAGCGTCTTCTCGCTGTCTGTGTAGCCATAAATCATTGCAAAGGCTCGCGTTAAGTCAAGTCAACGAACCTTTCATACCCACGACGGAGAATTAACTCAGCACCTGTGTTTCAACAATAGAATCCGGTTTACAGAAACACTAACATGATTATAGGTTACATTACATTACATGATTATTGCTTTAGGTCCAGCGGACTCTTCAGAGCCAAATCAGGACCAGTATTGCCGAATCAGAACCACAAAATCAAGACCACAACTTCGCTAAAAGAGGACTCGCCCCTGATCCGCATAAAAGATCTGCCAAAACTACTCTAGTGGCAACACTGAAGGCACTCCACCAGCAGGTCACTTTACAATAAAGACATCCCACGCAGGGGACGCTGAGGCTATACTCTAATTTATCGAACCCCCGTTTACAAAAACAAAATAGAATATAAACATCATTATAAAATATCAACAAAACACATACATATAAAATGCCTACATTGCCAAATAATAAATCATAGAAAGCCCCAGTGACCACCTGGCAGAAAGCGTCCAATATTTCCAAGCTGATCCAACAGACCCCACACACAAATGATGAGTTTTGTCCAGGAAGAGTTTTCAAGAAAAAAGGTAGGTGACTGGTCTAGCGAAGAAGAAGATAGTATAGCAGATTGATAGAACAGAGTAGGAATGAGAAAGAACAAAGGAGAAAGACAGCGACAGTGGGAATTTAAATATAGGTGGCAGGGCCGGACCCAGGGGGGGGGGTTACCTGGGTTCCGGAACCCCCCCTCCAAACTAGGGAAAAAAAGGAATTGAAATTTTGTTTAATGCAAAGAGTTTCAATTTTTTTATAAATTGTTTTTAAAACATTGCAGTTTTCAGAATAATCTGTGAGAAATACCTACAGCACCAACAACATCTATATCATGTGTTCATAGACTTCAAGAAGGCGTTTGACCGAGTCTGGTATGCAGCTCTATGGGCAACGATGAAGGTGTACAACATCAGCCCTAAAATTATTGAAGTCATCAAAAGCCTGTATGATAAGGCTACCAGTGCAGTCCTCCATAACAGCGTCATCGGGAACTGGTTCAGAACAACAATCGGCGTGCGTCAAGGATGCCTACTCTCTCCAACACTCTTCAGCATCTTCCTAGAGCGCCCCATGTCAGATGCCCTTGCAGATCACGAAGGCACAGTCAGCATAGGGGGTAGAGCAATCTCCAATCTTCGTTTTGCTGATGACACTGATGGATTGGCTGGAGAGGAACAAGAACTTGAATAGTTGGTACAGAGGCTTGACACCACCTCCAGAGCTTATGGAATGGAAATAAGTGCAGAGAAGACAAAAATGATGACCAACAACACCAATGGCATCAACACGGACATCAAAGTCCAAGGCCAATCCCTCAACACAATGCATAGCTTCAAATATTTAGGAGCCATTGTATCAGACAATGGGTCCCGACAGGAAGTCCTCTCCAGGATCACACAAACAACTGCTGCCCTGACTAGGTTGAAGCCCATTTGGAAAGACAGGAACATCAGTCTACATTCCAAAGTATGACTGCTGCGCTCCCTTGTCATCTCCATCTTCCTATAATGCTTGCGAAGCATGGACCCTCACAGCAGATCTACAATGAAGAATACAAAGCATGGAGATGAGGTGCTACAGAAGACTTCTGGGCATTTCCTATACCCAACACATCACCAATGACGAAGTGCGACAGACCATCACACAAGCCATTGGACAACACGATGACCTGCTCACAGTGGTAAAGAAACGGAAACTCCGATGGTATGGCCACGTCACCAGATCATCAGGCCTTGCAAAGACCATTCTGCAAGGCACAGTGCAAGGAGGTAGAAGAAGGGGGAGACCGAAAAAGAGGTGGGAGGACAACATTCGAGAATGGACTGGTTTGATCATCTGTGGTGCCTCTACGACCTCCGAGTTACGGGACAGGATAGGATAGGATAGTTTTCAGTCACCTTTGGTCCAAGGTACAAAGAGTTAGTTATAGACAATTCAACGGAAATCCATTTCAAGGGATCCGTTGAAACGTCCAAAGCGTTTTCCCGTTGAAACGACCAAGTAACCCAACCCCTAAGCCTAAATTAGTAAATGCAGCCATATTTTCTTGTTCTGGCCGCAAGCCTCTTCCAGCACCTTCACCTTGATACTGCCATAATCCCCCAAAAACGACTTTTTAGAAATATTAATTAAGATGCTAAGTTGATAATTAAGAACACAGCGTTCGTTGCCTGGTTTGGTGAAGTCAGCAAAATGGCAAATGCTTTGACAACTGATGTTATTGTTCCTCGTCAATCATCCCGACAGACTCTCAGTGACAACCAACCTGCGGCCTCTCCAGAAGAATATTTCAAGATTAGCATTGCCATTCCTTTTTTGGAACACCTGTCAACCGAACTGGACTCGAGGTTCAAAAATGCTGACCTAGCAGTTGATGGTCTCTGTCTGGTGCCAAGCACTTTAATAGACAACCAGGATGGTTTCATGCAGGTTCCAGAAGGGGTGAAGACACTGGCAATGTTGTGGGAGTCTGACCTTCCAGACAACGCTACACTTGATGCAGAATACTGACGGTGGGTTTGCAAATGGCGAAGTGCTGCTGAGAATGCGACAGCTATCATCCCATCCACGGCATCAGAAGCACTGAAACATTGTGCCAGGGATTTTTATCCCAACCTGTTCATCATGCTAAAGAACCTTTGCACCCTGCCTGTCACTACTGCCGAGTGTGAGCGTTCAAACAGTCAGTTGCGCAAAATGAAAAACTACCTGCGCTCTACAATGGGGCAACAGAGACTCAATGGACTTGCTTTACTGAAAGTGCACAGGGATGTTGATATTGACTTCAAAGAGGCAGTGAACTGTTTTGCCAGAAGATACAATTCACAAATGGTACTAATGCCGTGGAACCTAGTGCAGCAAGACTGAAAGTGAAAGCAGGGCGGTGATGTTCATAAACTAAAAGGTAAAGCTTTATACCGTTAACGATCAACAAAAAGTAGTGAATAATAATAGTATACAAAAAATTTCTGCTGATAAATAAATGTTTGTGTGTGTGTGTGTGTGTGTGTGTGTGTGTGAGTGTGTGTGTGTGTGTTTGTTTTTTTTTTAAGGGAGGGGCAGAGGAAAATTTTTGTACCCCAGAGTTTGTCAGTTCAATTGTTAAAAAAGCTCAAAGTCCCAGACCATCACAAATGGCTTTTTCAAGGTTCAGATTGCACCAGATTGCACCATAGCTGAATTCGTTACCTCCCCTTCGACTTTTCCCAGGTCCGGCCCTGGGTGGGTTTGTTTTTTTAATATACAATAATAAAACTGACATTCGAACAGCTCATGCAGAATCAGTATGAAAAAAAAACACACGAATACAATGAAATGAAATAAAAATTACCCATAAACAAAACAAAATTAAATTAAATTAAATAGTTAAATAAAAATGCATTTCAATTATTTGAATAATGACATTAGATGCAGTCTGTCTAAAACTTCGAAAGTAAAATTCAGTTTTCCTTCTGTCTTCTATTAGCGGCTTGCCTTTACGCCACATGTTTTAGTTTTAACGAACGTTTGCTATGTTTGTAGGAGTGTATTCAACATGTGACCGTACCGTTTATGTTTGGCTACATATCGCCGCGCTTTGAGTCTGATTTAATGTAGGAATAAAGCACGTATGGCATCCGTTATTATTATTATTATTATTATTATTATTATTATTATTATTATTATTATTATTATTATTATTATTATTATTAAGTTTAGTGTTCTTAGACCATCAGCAACAACAACAACAACTAATTTAAAGAAAAAACATACCATTGTTTTTCCACTAACAACTTTAACCAATGAAAGGTGCTACCAGCTAAATCTTTAATACTTAAAACGTACACAATTCTTGTAAATTAAATTAAACATTTTGTCACTAATTATATCTGAATGCATTATCAACATACATGTCGGCAAACCGGATTGATGCGATTCCCGGAACCACTGAATCAGTAACACTGAGGTCACAACAACGGAATCAGCAACCAGCTGTCACCTCACGCAAAATCAACAGCAGCCCGCCAAACGCGCGATTAGCGCCGACAAACCCGCCAAACTCCCGGGTCCGACAATCGCCCCTACGATAAAATAAGGTTAACCCGAACCCTCTGTAACAGCCTACTAGCGCCAAACCGAGAGTTACCATTATCACGAAATAATTGAAATTAACACGCGTTCTGTGTAATTTACAGAGATGCCGGGATACCGCAGTGCTAATCCATATTTATCAATATCTGCCACGCCTTCCTAGCGCCAAAACCTGATAATTACAAATATCATGAGATGATTAAAAGTATCTTACGAAAAGTACAATTATCAATGGATAATTACAATTATCTTTGAAAAATTACAAATATCTTCGCGTGATCATTTAGTTTTGGCTCTATAGCAATCTGTCTGGAAATGGGCCAAAACTGAAAATTGTAATTTTCACTTGACAAGTACAATGTTTACGTGTTAATCATAAATATGGCGTCTATATTTGTAATTATCAGATGATATTTGTAATTATGAGGTTTTGGCGCTAGTAGGCCGTCAAATTGTGAATTACACAGAACACGTGTTAATTACTATTATCACTGATACCTGTAAATGCGCGTTTTGTGGCTAACAAGCGCCTTAGTCAGAATAAAGCATGATCGTGTAAAAATTGTAATTATGAAGTGAAAATTGTAATTATTATATGATAAGTACAATTTTCGGTTTGGGCGCATTTCCAAGCGGATTGTTCGAGCCAAGACTGAAAAGTTAAACAGGATCAGGCGATATAATTGTTGATTGATAATTGTAATTATCCCTTGATAATTGTAATTATCCCTTGATAATTGTAATTATCCCATGATATTTGTAACGATCTCGTGATATTTGTAATTATTAGGTTTTGGCGCTAGTGGGCCGTCATAGAACCCAGCCCTTTTGATGTTGTTTTGGACAGTTAACATGATCGAAAGCCAACGGCGCACAACAGTCCCTTCAATCGCCCTAGCTGTGGATGGTAGCTAGGCTTTCACCATTATCGCTGGATTAAAAAGAAAGTAGGTCTTTGTCTGGAGCGGCAGACCGTGCGCCTAGGGGAAACAAGTGGGCGCCTTCTTCCCTCATTCCCAGTGGCCCAGGACTGTGCTCAGTGGTTTGTGCGTCAGACAGCGCGTCTAAAGCAGCTAGCAAGTGGGCGCCTCAAGGCGGGTTTGAGTTAGAATCCTATATCACCCAGCGCCTTCAGCAGATTTTGAGCCGGAAAAGCGCTATAGTTTAAGAATGATAAAATAAACAAAATGATAAAAACTTTGGTAAAAGGTAAAAAAGTTTCTCTTTTTTTATTTATTTTTTTAAAATTTAAATCAAGCGTTTGGCCCCCAGCCCCTTCCCTCACCCCTTGTATCGAGATGTGAGAGGATTCTATATTGTAGGCTACTATAGTAGTATAGAGCCCTGTCACGTTCCAAGGCGGGCGCCTGTAGTTCGTCTAACCTGAAGGCTTTATATCCTTTTAGCTTGCAAGTAAGTAGGTTATGCTCATCAGATTCTCAGTCAAAGGAATCCTATGCACTTCTGGAAATGAGTTCCCTAATTCTCTCACAGTTTTGTGGGCCAGATGCTCTCGCTCACACAGCAGATGACCCCTTCATATAAACTGGTTTACGGATAGACGTAATGGCTCCAAATAGCACCAAGGCCAAAGAAGACAAAAAAAGGAGGAGGGCTTTAGAACATCGGATCTTTAGGGCAGCGCGTCACCTTACAACAATAAAGGGATCGTTCTAAAATAGCGCACATACACGCTCAGACAGCTGCTCAAGGCACTGACCACTACTATCCAGCACGCACAAACAACAATCTGCTGTCATCAGGATTCAAACCCACGTTGCCACAGACGCACATACACACGACTTGAACCACAAACTACGGAGCAACGGGGGTGCCCTGTTAGTTCAGTGGATAGTGAATTGGTTTCCTAGGTCAGAGGTCGCGGGTTCGAATCCCGTGTTAGGTGCGAAACTTCTCAGGACATCGAGGGTTTCCTTTGGGTACTCCGGGTTTTCTTTCTCACTTCAGTAATGGTATAGGATGCAATCTAAAATGTCAACAATAAAAATGTATTTCTACTCCGACTTCTGTAATGCCGATACCTTCGGATCGCCGCGCTTTGAGTTCCATTGAAGAAAAATGCGCGTGACAGTATCCTGTATTACTATTATTATTTAGTTATTCTTGTCACCATGACCTTATTTCGAAAGCCATATAAACAGTTAATTCTACTGAAGATACGGTGCAAATGGTCTTCAATTAGTTTAATTATTTAGGCACCACAAATCCTAATCTATGTATTTAAAAACTTTGTTTTCAATCATGTATGTTTCTGCCCCTCAAATTTAAACGTGTAAATAACATGTAACCACATTTTCGTACCTCAAAGACATGGTGAGATATAATATTTTCTTGACTAATGACTAATACACCTAAATCTTCTTTCAGTACCTACATTAGCTTGCGGGTAACAACAGGTCAAGAACTCCATATCTAGCGTATGCTATTTCTGTACTACGTTCTCGTGTAGTATTTTTTTTACAGCTCAAGAGCTGCTCAAGGTCGCTGACCGATACGGGATCTAACTCAAGCCGCCCGAGGAGCCCACTCTTAACCATTGGGAGCATCGTCTGACGCCTAGACAACTGAGCACAATCCTGGGCGACCGACAATGGGGGAAATGGGATCTAGTGCGTGCTGGGAGTACTTGTGTAGCCGGCACTCTCCCGTCTAGGACATGAACGTCAGGATCTTTCAAGTCCGTGGGATGCAAAGTGGGCGTGTCCGGGTTTATAATGTCATCCGAAGGAATAAAAAAAAAACATGGGTTCTTGAAAGCGGAATGATGACCGACGAATGTTTGTGTTCTCAAGCTTATAACCTTACTACTAATAGAGATGTGAGCCTTTATATCTCTGTGCTCTTGGCTCAAGCAAGTCATTTGCAGGCAAGCACGAACACTGGCCTCAAAGCATCATCCGTCGGGTGCCCCAATCCTGCTGGCAGTTAGCAGAGAGAGAGAGAGAGAGAGAGAGAGAGAGAGAGAGAGAGACAGACAGACAGACAGACAGACAGACAGAGACAGAGAGAGAGACATTACATTACAATACATGATTATTGCTTTAGGTCCAGCGGACTCTAGCTTCCGAGCCAAATCAGGACCAGAGAGACAGAGAATGAGGATGAGGATGAGTTTTTGAGAGAGAGGAGGAAGGGCGGATGTGCCCAAAAAGATCGCTGTCTGCTCGCATATCTTGAGAAGAAGAAGAAGAGGAGGAGGAGGGGAAAGAACTAGACAAAAAGAAAGGAAGAATGGAAGGAAGGAAGAAAAAAAGAAAGAAAGAAAGAAGAAGAAGAAGAAGAAGAAGAAGAAGAAGAAGAAGAAGAAGAAGAAGAAGAAGAAGAAGAAGAAGAAGAAGAAGAAGAAGAAGAAAGAAAGAAAGAAAGAAAGAAAAAGAAGAATAAGAAGAAGAAAGAAAGAAAGAAAGAAAGAAAGAAAGGAAAGAAAGAAAGAAAGAAGAAGAAGAAGACGAAGAAAGACAGAACGAAAGACAGACACACTCAAAAAAAGAAAGAACGAAAGAAAGAAAGAAAAGAAGAAAGGAGAAGAAGAAGAAGAAGAAGAAGAAGAAGAAGAAGAAGAAGAAGAAGAAGAAGAAGATGATGATGATGATGATGATGATGATGATGATGATGATGATGATGATGATGATGATGATGATGATGATGATCAAGGAGGAGAAGGAGGAAGATGAGGAGGATGGAAACTGAAAGGAAGGAAGCAGGAGACAGTTTAAAACAATAGAAAACAATAGAGAAAAAATAATTATTCTGCCGTGAACTGACAAAACCGAGCAAGTCCACAAAACCTACTTTCGAGAAAATCGACGTTTTGTGTTGCGCTATATTACGCGATCGTTTCTGGAAGTTTAAGGGCATATTATAATGCAATTCCTCGATTTAAGAGTGCATACCTTGAATGTTAAAGAAATGTTTGATAGATTTGATGTTTTAAGACTATTTGTGGACTTGCTTTGTTTTGTCAGATTATTCTTGAGATAGATCTTTGTTGAGAACATGACAAAACCAAGCAAGTCACCCGCTTGGTTTTGTCAGTTTATTATTGAATTAAATCCTTGTTAAAAAAATTCACAAAACCAAGTAAGTCAAATCCGCTTGGTTTTGTCAGTTTATTATTAAGTAAATCCTTGTTTTCAAAATTCACCAAACCAAGTAAGTCCCATAGGCCGTTTCGTTTCTTTGTTAAAAAGTCTGACGAGATGAGTCACATAAGTTGGGTTTTGTAAGATGTGGGTGCGGCAGTTACAGTGAGTGTATATGTGTGCCTGTTTATTGTTTTTAGCCATTCTTCACGTAATATTCCTGGGTTGGTATGCAGGAATCATGGATTTTTTTTGCTCTCCCTTCAAAATAATATTAGATGCAGCCAATTTAATTTTAAAAATACAAAACTATTTTCCTTTCAGTTTCCTATTGTAGCGATCTTCCTGCCTTTACACCACGTGTATGTCTTGTATTTTGTTGCCCTTGTTGTGTGTCTGTAATATATTTGTTGCTGTTTGTTTATGGGTTCGGGCACTGAATAGAATAGGCCCAACGTTTCCCGGCGTGTTGTAAGAGGCGACTAACAGGGGTAATGTTAGCACGGCATCACTGGGCGAAAGTCTTCTACACAGAAGTCACCGGCCAGGGCGAGGAACCTCACGTTGCTACAGGTTCAACGACCACGTGCTCGGGGCCAAGGCGAGCCACACTGTATTCGTGGATTTCGGCTGTGCCCAACAGCCTGGAGAGGATTGGGCACCGCCAGGTCCTTTTTTGTCCAAGACACACTACATGCATGATGACACTATCCACTAATTCCATACCGGATAGGTCGTCGCCCGGCTCAAGGACCGCGCCTTCCGTTGGCCACCATGACGGAGGTGTTAAGTATGCTACTGATGGACAATTTAGCAAGATCCGCACGAGAAACAACATCGTCATAGGAACCTGGAATGTCAGGACCCTAACTGCGGAAGGAAAATTAGAAGAACTGGCCCACGAGTTGGACCGCTATCGATGGAACGTTCTAAATATCAGCGAACTGCGCTGGAAAGGCCTAGGTGAAACAACGACAGACAAAGGCCACAAGCTCTATTTCAGCGGTAGAGATGACAGGCACGAACACGGCGTTGGATTCTTGGTCCACAAGAACATTCTAGCCACTGTCATGGGTTGCCGCCCAGTCTCCAGTAGACTCATTACCATCCGCCTGAGAGCAGCCCCTTTCAACATCACCATCATCCAGACCTATGCCCCAACATCAGACTATGACGACAGCGAAGTGGAGGATTTTTATGAAAATCTACAGGCGGTCCTTGACCAAGTGCCGAAGAAGGACATAGTCATAGTGCAAGGCGACTGGAATGCCAAGGTTGGCCAAGATGCGCACCACAACTGGGGAGACACATGTGGACCCCACTGCAACAACGAGACAAATGACAGGGGTCTGAGATTCTTGGAGTTTGCCAGATACAACAATCTGGTACTGGCAAACACGCTTGGTCTCCACAAAAACTCCAGACGATGGACATGGCACAGTCCCGGGGGGGGGGGAGCATCACAACCAAATAGACTACATCATGGTCAAGAAACGCTTCAGATCAAGCATCAACATTGGCAGGACACGCACTTTTCCAGGAGCAGACATCGGAAGTGACCACGATGATGTCTTTCCGGCTCCACTTGAAGAGAGTAAATACTGCACTAGACTGAAGTTCGACCTGGACAAACTGCAAGACCCGGAGGTGGCAGAACTATTTCAGGCCACAATTGAAGGGAAATTTGCACCACTGCTCATTTTGGGGGCTGGTGAAGTAGATGTCAACACCATGACCACCACCTTCAACTCAGCTGTGACAGATGCCGCCACTGAGATCCTTGGCAAGCACCGACCAAAGAAGAAGCCGTGGATCACACCTGAACTTTTGGATCTGTGTGATAAACGAAGAGAGATTAAAAAAAGAAAGAAAAAGAACACCTCACAGGGAGCTGATGTCTACCGAAAAATCAACAATGACATCCGAAAAGGCATGCGCACAGCAAAGGAGAACTGGATAGAAGATCAATGCCAGGAAATAGAGAACAGTCTGAACAAGAACAACAGCAAAAAGGCCTACCAGACTGTAAAGCGGCTGACAAGTTTCAAACAGCCCAAAGTCTCCACGATCCAAAGCAAGTCTGGAATATGCCTTACAGAAGAACAAGAAGTCTTGGACAGATGGACAGAGTACTGCTCTGACCTTTTCAACCATACACCAAATGGAGACCCATCAGTTCTAAAATGTCCCGAGAACAGAGAAGAAGAAATCCTCCCAATTCTCCGGGAAGAAGTTGGGGCAGCAGTGCAATCGCTAAAGAAAGGGAAGTCAGCGGGAGTGGACAACATACCCGCGGAACTGCTACAAGCAGGAGGAGAAGCGGTGATTGATGCCCTCACCATTATCTGTAACAAGATCTGGCAGAGTGGAGAGTGGCCTATACCATGAGCCCAGTCGCTTGTC
This sequence comes from Oncomelania hupensis, assembly GCA_036898135.1. Lineage (NCBI taxonomy): Eukaryota > Metazoa > Mollusca > Gastropoda > Littorinimorpha > Pomatiopsidae > Oncomelania > Oncomelania hupensis. The sequence goes on from CM072526.1 coordinate 37,283,021, forward strand.
ATCACTCTTCCCAAAAAAGGTAACCTTCAGGAGTGTGAAAATTACCGCACCGTCAGCCTCATCATCCATCCCAGCAAGGTCCTCTTGAAAATATTACTCAACAGGTTGAAACCCCAAGCTGAACAAATCATAGCTGAAGAACAAGCAGGATTCAGGGCAGGGCGAAGTACCACTGAACAGATTTTCAACCTCAGAATAATCTGTGAGAAATACCTACAGCACCAACAACATCTATATCATGTGTTCATAGACTTCAAGAAAACGTTTGACCGAGTCTGGCATGCAGCTCTATGGGCAACAATGAAAGTGTACAACATCAGCCCTAAAATTATTGAAGTCATCAAAAACCTGTATGACAAGGCTACCAGTGCAGTCCTCCACAACAGCGCCATCGGGAACTGGTTCAGAACAGCAATCGGTGTGCGTCAAGGATGCCTACTCTCTCCAACACCCTTCAACATCTTCCTAGAGCGCATCATGTCAGATGCGCTTGCAGATCACGAAGGCACAGTCAGCATATGGGGTAGAGCAATCTCCAATCTTCGTTTTGCGGATGACCTTGATGGATTGGCTGGAGAGGAATAAGAACTTGAACAGCTGGTACAGAGGCTTGACACCACCTCCAAAGCTTGTGGAATTGAAATAAGTGCATAGAAGACCGAAATGATGACCAATAACACCAATGACATCAACACAGACATCAAAGTCCAAGGCCAATCCCTCAACACAGTGCATAGCTTCAAATATTTAGGAGCCATTGTATCAGACAATGGGTCCCGACAGGAAGTCCTCTCCAGGATCGCACAAACAACTGCTGCCCTGACAAGGTTGAAGCCATTTGGAAAGACAGGACCATCATTCTACATTCCAAAGTAAGACTGCTGCGCTCCCTTGTCATCTCCATCTTCCTATATGCTTGCGAAGCATGGACCCTTACAGCAGATCTCCAACGAAGAATACAAAGCATGGAGATGAGGTGCTACAGAAGACTTCTGGGCATTTCATATACCCAACACATCACCAACGACGAAGTCCGACAGACCATCACACAAGCCATTGGACAACACGATGACCTGCTCAAAGTGTTGAAGAAACGGAAACTCCGATGGTATGGCCACGTCACCAGATCATCAGGCCTTGCAAAGACTATTCTGCAAGGCACAGTGCAAGGAGGTAGAAGAAGAGGGAGACCGAAAAAGAGGTGGGAGGACAACATTCGAGAATGGACTGGTTTGACACTGAGCGAAGCTATCAGGGCTGCTGAGGACAGAGAGAGATGGAGTATGCTGGTTAAATGATCATCTGTGGTGCCCCTACGACCTCAGGGTTACGGGACAGGATAGGATAGGATAGTTTGTTTGTTTGTTTCCACACCTCGTGGAAGTTGCCGCGTAGGCGGAAGATCTACAGGATCCTTCATGGTGGGCAGGAAAGTAGGCCTACATGAAGAAAACTCTTTTTCAAAAAGCCGAACACGTCCTTTGCTGACCGAAATTTCGTCATCATTTTCACAGGAAAATAATATTGCACAGCATCAATAACAAGGATTCTCACTGGTCCACTTCATCTTAAGGCGTTTTCTCATTGGTCGGGAGGACTTACTTTTCTTTGTCAGGTTATTGTAGAAAATGACGTCATCATGCCAACTCGAGCATCAGCCAGAGGATCGCCGAAACAAAATCGCAGGGGACTTGCTTGGTTTTATCAGTTTATTCCCCCACTTAAATTTTTTTTAACAAGGACTTACTCTATGATATCTCCAAATCTAAACATAGTTAGGATTTGATTTTTACAGGTAAGATGCGTCATTCTCTTGCAAGTTTGATGGCGCAAAAAACTCATTTTCGACCTTTGGTGGACTTACTCGGTTTTGTCAAATCACGGCAGTATTATTTGTAAACGTCTGGGCGTCCCTGATGATATCACGATGAACCACCCAGAAGCCATCACTGTCAGAAGAAGGAAGACGACAGAGAAAGAGAACGAAAGGAATAGAATAATAATTTTAAAAAAAATCGCAGGCAATTTTCCCGAATCTCGATATCATCATGATCAACCCAGACATTATTATACATGCTTTGACAGCCAGACGAAGGAGAAGAAGAAGAAGAAGAAGAAGAAGAAGAAGAAGAAGAAGAAGAAGAAGAAGAAGAAGAAGAATGAGGAGAAAGCCTGTTTGATAATAGTCTGTCGATCTCGACTGTGCATGTTGCCACTAGAAGAGCAGAAGTGGTAATGAAGAAGAAGAAGAAGAAGAAGAAGAAGAAGAAGAAGAAGAAGAAGAAGAAGAAGAAGAAGAAGAAGAAGAAGAAGGAGAAGGAGAAGAAGAAGAAGAAGAAGAAGAAGAAGAAGAAGAAGAAGAAGAAGAAGGAGAAGAAGAAGAAGAAGAAGAAGAAGAAGAAGAAGAAGAAGAAGAAGAAGAAGAAGAAGAAGTAGTAGTAGAAGAAGAATGAGGAGAAAGCCTGTTTGATAATAGTCTGTCGATCCCGACTGTGCATGTGGCCCACTAGAAGAGCAGAAGAGGTAATAACGTCTGCCCCAGTAACTGTAGTGGGTAATACTTTGCGTAGGGTACATTTACCCCCTCTCTTGTCCAAACAGTGGGGTTCATTTGCTGCCTGTTTTGCTCACTGTCTATACCCCAAACAACTGAGCAATACTGAATAACCGTTCGAACATTGAGGTTTAACGTCTACACCCACCATTGGCGGTATGGCAGACGGAGATAACCATCCCAGGGAAAGAGGGGTAGGGACCTGAATCAACACTGAACCACCAAAGCAATCATACTGCTAAAATGGACAGTGAAAATGGCCACATTTTATATCGCCCACCACGGGATTCGAAACTGGGTCATCGGTGTGCCAGGCGAACGCTCTACCAATTGTGCTACGGTGGTGGGCAACCGTTTGTCCCAACAACTTACAACACAAATCTTCTCAAAATCTGTGCGCCTCTGAGAGAAGGATGGTTATCGTCTTGATCCACCCAGGCAACAGGAGTGTCAGCAGTGATCAGAAGCTCTCCTCTGGTCTAGACGACGGATTTATGACTAAACCCTTGACAGCTAGAAACTAGAAACACTCTTATTTTTAGATGAAAGCTTCCAGTTGTTTTAAGAAACAAGATTGATTTAGTTGAGGTGCGTGCTAGCGAGTATCACGGAAACAACGCCCTTTTGGTGCAAGGACTTGTTCAGAAAACGCATTCGCTCGCTCGCGCTAACATAGTCCACAAACACACGCATATACACACACACATGTACTCACACACACCCACTCACGCACTAACACACACGTGCACATACATGTACACGCACGCACGCACAACCAGCACAATACCATATTCAAACACACACAAACACACACACGCAAACACACACACACATAAGCACGCAGGCGCGCACGTGCGTCACAGAGAGAGAGAGAGAGACAGAGAGAGAGACAGACAGACAGACAGACAGAGAGGGACATAGACAGCGACAGACAGACATCCATGCAGACAGAAATAGGCAGACACACAACATCGGCAAAGCATTATTTTTTTAAAAGCTAGGTGTGTTCAATATTAGCTTATTGCTAAAATACCAAGCACATGTTATGAGTTCTTATAAAGGCATTATTGCAACTACGACTATAAGAGGATGAAGTAAAGCCAGCTTCTTTGCAAAGTTAAGTACAAATATTCTGTTAATAGTAGACTACTGTTATGAGAACTACCGCATACTGTTAATTGCAGTAAAACGAAACCATGTGGTTTAATAATAATTAACATATCACGGAACAAAAAAAAAAAAGGAAGAAGAAACAAAAAGAAAACGAAAGAGAAAAAGAAGAAGAAGAGCAACAACAACAGCACAACAACCACAAAAAGAGAAAAAGAAGAAGAAGAAGAACTACTACTACTACTACTACTACTACTACTACTACTACTACTACTACTACTACTACTACTACTACTACTACTACTACTAGTCTACTACATTTGATGATATTCTGGGGAAGATACGTTTCTTACAAGGGGTGTAAGACTTGTAGATAGATTGGTCATTACGCTACCTCTATCAGACGTTCTTTTACCAAAATTCCAATGCGGTGTGAGAGACTAATCACGGTGCTTGGTCACATAAAATTTATATTTGTTCTCGGGTTTTAAAGTATAATTTGGCTCACTTTAAGAAATGCTTATTACTAATCAAAGGACTAATTTACTAGGTCTCAAGAGAAGAAAAGCTAGTAGACACACAACAATACAAATAGAATGACACCAGTCGTATGTATGGGATTTCAACTTTTATATAGTGTCGCGTTAGGACTAGTTTTAACTCTGCTTGTTGACTATTTAGCCTTGTGTAGTCTTTGTAACAGTAGAGAGTCAGTAAATTACACAGTAGCAATAAAAGTACACACAGCGAGCCAGACCCCCACACAGCTTAGTGACTCAGCACTGTGTGCGAGAGTCGTAAACATTTTACCCAATGAGAGCTTTGAATCGGACCGTTTTAACCAATCAGAAGCAGGCTAAGTGGGTAGAGCAGTTTTGACTGTGTCAGGGCCTAACACAGCTTTGGTCAGTCGTGTGTGGGACGAGGAAGAAGTAACATCTACTACTTAGCTAGCAGAGAATCTCTTCACTCATAGACCAGGAAGCAGGACTAGGAATCTTAGAATTCTCTCAAGTCATCACGGGCCTGAACTTGTCAAACAGGTAAATGAACACCCTTCTGTTTCATCGTGATATATTTGTATTATTGTTGAAATTATGTTTGTGGAATTTGCTATGCATAAATGTGAATTGTTAATCCGAATTTGCCGACCGTACCACGTGGAAGAGCCTACCACGAGGCGAAACACGACCGGTTGCGCCGCCATGTTGTATCCCGTACGGAACCACTGTTGTTTAACTTATATGTATGTTTGCGGACCAGTGGCTGTACCACTGAATGTTTATAATATTATTAATTCTGTATGTGTATAGTTAGACACGTTTGATATTTATGTATGTATAGGAATTTAGAGTGAGATTCCAGTGGACCCCGGAAGTAGCAGAATGTTCGTCGCTTATGTATAGAGATGTGGAGCTATCACTGAGGGCTACTTTGGCTTTCAGTGAGACGCTCTGCACAAACCGATTATTCAGGGTTGTGCAGAATTTCGTCTCTTATATTACAGACGAGCAGGCGAGCTATCCAGAGCTATCCAGAGCTATCCCGAGCTATCCCGAGCTATCCTGTGCACCCCACTCCACAGAAACGACTAGTTGGCGGAGGATCCTCTACCGCACAAGACGGAAAGAGCTGCCTTGAAATACTCCCTGTCAGACCCCACAGCGTGGCAAGGGAACCCAACTACACAACGACACAGGTGGACCAGAAGCTACCTCACAGAAGGACTTCGAACCCCCACTCATGAGTTAAGTGCATAACACGAAGGTGCACTTAAACTGATCATAGCAGGACCACAGTAGTCCAACCCTTCAGAAACTGTAAAAAGGACCACAGTAGTCCAAATCTACATGAAATATTATAGAAAGTGCCCGAGGAAGATATAACAGCTGCCTATACTAGACTATCAGCGATCGAACTATTAGCAGTGACTGAGACATTTTAAGTTAGATTAGTACTTAGAGAATCTTGTATAGAGTAGAAGAAATAAATGTGTGATTTTAACTGTTATCAAGTGGCTGGTCTACATATGAGTCATAGCCGTGTGAAAGCTAGTGTGACAGTAATCTTTTACCATTTTTCTATCTATTTCTGTACCCCAATCTTTACACAGAACGAGCTAAACAAATAAATTTATTAAAGTAGTTCATAGGGTGACTTACTAGCAGTTCCCACCGAATAAACGTGAGGGTCCATAATTCCATTGTGCAGAGCCCATAAACCCCACGTGACATATAGTCAACACAAATTCTAACATTACTTCATTTAAATGTAAATTAATAACTATAATTGTTCAATGCACTGAGTAATTTCTTTAGCAGTTCTTCTTCATCATTTGCTAAGCAATTCTCTGGTTGGGTAATCTAATAGTGTTTGTCCGAGTTGGGTTAGACTTCAGTTGCTGTTGAGGGAGACTTAGCTGCTATGCGTCGGCAAGTGCTTGAGTCCGTCCGTCTCTCTGAGGGGTCTTGCCTCTCAGGGTGATTGGGTGAGTCGTGCAGCTACGGGGCCGAACGTGGCGAAGTAGATTCTAGATGGATCTCTTTCTCTTCCACGGGAGCAAGCGTCATGCGTTGACTCCACAAACCGTCCCAGAGCAGAACTGTAAAATTCAGAACTCTGGCTACAATCTTCTATCCAGATATGGGTATGCGGTGCCCTCTGCAAGGAGTCTATGGCTAGTATTTGACTGACTAGCTAAGTTTTCGGATATGGGTATATGCAGGGGTCTCTACGTCCTCCGACCAATCATTTAATTCTCGTTCTAGTTAATCTCGCTCAAACGGGAATCTTCTTTTGGAAATTTTGCTTTCCTGTCCCACCGGTGGGACACGGTCTGTTACGTCTCGATGTCTTCGAGTGTCAGAGACGGAGAGCAGGATAGATCCAATAGAGATATGAGTCGCATGGGCTACTTATCGGCAAGAGACCCTGGTCAAATGGCCAAGTAAGCTACTTAACATTCTTGGTTTAGCGAGGTCTGCTTGATTGTCTCAGGAACGAACGTTTCAAGGTTAATTTAACATATGTGGACTTCCCTTTAGATAACTGGTACATTAACGTCAAGTTTATTCAATACTATTTGTTTATCGCTAAGCTGAGTTACCACATTTTTGTTGTCAACATTTTTGCCGTTACAATACAATAGAAGAAGAATATGATGATGAAGAAGAAGAACAACAACAAGAGAAGAAGAAAAAGATGAACAACAACAACAACTACTACTACTACTACTACTACTACTACTACTACTACTACTACTACTACTACTACTACTACTCCTACTACTACTACTACTACTACTACCACTACTACAAGAGAAGAAGAACAACAACAACAAAAACAAGAGAAATAAAAAAAAGAAGAAGAAGAAGAAGAAGAAGAAGAAGAAGAAGAAGAAGAAGAAGAAGAAGAACAACAACAACAACAACAACAACAACTACAGCAACACAACAACAACAACAACAAATAGAAAACGAGCAAAAAAGCGACGGAGAAGTCCAACACCACTCTATCTATGTGCTAACTGACATTTTTGTCAAGGAGAGGTTGGCTATTACAGGAAACGCCTAGGGCAAAGCAGGCATAGTATTACTACCTTTAGCATTCATACTGCAGTTACGGATGCGTTCCAGATTTGGCCTTTAGAAAACACACTTAAACAATTCGCGAAAGTATACAAATAGATAGATAGATAGATAGATAGATAGATAGATAGATAGATAGATAGATAGATAGATAGATAGATAGATAGATAGATAGATAGATAGATAGATAGATAGATAGATAGATAGATAGATAGATAGATAGATAGATAGATAGATAGATAGATAGATAGATAGATAGATAGATAGATAGATAGATAGATAGATAGATAGATAGATAGATAGATAGATAGATAGATAGATAGATTCAAAACATGATATACAGCACGCGTGGATCCATCCACGTACAGAATTAGATAGGTAAGCCTATATGCAGACATTTCCATACATACACACACACATACACACACACACACACCCATACACTCACATACAAGCATACATACGTACATTCGTACATACATACATGCATATATACATACATGCATGCATACATACATACCTTCATGCTTACTTACATACATACATACATGCATGCATACATACATATATGCATACATATATATCTTCATGCTTACTTACATATATACATACATACATACATACATAAATGCATATATACATACCTTCATGTTTACTTACCTACATACATACATACGTACATACCTACATGCATACATACATACATACCTTCATGCTTACATACATACATTCATATATACATACATACATACACCCACGCACACAAATACATATACACACACATTGATAATTTATTCAGAATTTTAAAAACAGCATTATTATACAAAGATTGAGATATAGCATTGAACCAACAGGCACATGAAGAAAATGAACTCAAAACCTCACAACCAAGCACCCAACACACACACAACATTCGTGCTGGCGTAATGGGCATACAATACAAAAAAAAAGTTATTTGGATATGAAATATGGACAAATGAAGGATGGATTAACTGAACTAAATGGACAGTTCTGTGGTAACTTATTTCATTACAACACAAGTCAATAGCTATTATTTCAATAAGTGAATAAATTAATGACTCTCTCTCTCTCTCTCTCTCTCTCTCTCTCTCTCTCTCTCTCTCTCTCTCTCTCTCTCTCTCTCTCTCTCTCTTTCTTTCTTTCTTTCTTCTTCTTTTCTTCTTCTTCTTCTTCTTCTTCTTCTTCTTCTTCTTCTTCTTCTCTCTCTCTGTCTTCCTCTGGTCTACTCACAAACACACATGTACTAAAAGTGACACTGACATTTGTATGACTAGATATCCCCGTTGGGGTGCCAGGGGTTTCAGTATAAATAGTATCCCCTTTTTCTGGAAATATAGTGCTTTAAATTCCCACTGTCGCTATCTTTCTCATTTGTTCTTTTTCATTCCTGCTCTGTTCTATAAACCTGCTATACTATCTTCTTCTTCGCTAGACCAGTCACCTACCTTTTTTCTTGAAAACTCTTCCGGGACAAGACTCCTTATTTGTGTATGAGGTCTGTTGAATCAGCTTGGGAATATTGGACGCTTTCTGCCAGGTGGTCACTAGGGCTTCCTATGATGTTATTATTTAGCAATGTAGGCATTTTATATGTATGTGTTTTGTTGATAATTTATAATGATGTTTCTATTCTATTTTGTTTTTGTAAACGGGGGTTCGATAAATTAGAGTACAGCCTCAGCGTCCCCTGCGTGGGATGTCTTTATTGTAAAGTGACTGGCTGGTGGAGAGCTTTCAGGCTTACCACTAGGGTTGTTTCAGCAGATCTTTTATGCGGAGCGGGGGTTGTCTGGTCCTGATTTGGCTCGGAAGAGTCCGCTGGACCTAAAGCAATAATCATGTAATGTAATGTAATGTATGACTAGATAAGCATGGTTTAATAATAATTATTATTATTAAAAAAATAATACTGTACACACACGCGCCCCCCCCCCCCCCCCCAACACACACCTCCACGCGCGCGTAATCGCTTTCTTATTGTAGAACTCAGTGGTGGAGAAAATGTGACGAGGTTTGTGCACTCAAAATAGAGACGGAAGTTTGCATGGAGTAGTTTCCTTTAAAGCTCACCTAAATGCCAAAACACACATATCAATGCTATGGCCAACCCGGCGGAGAAAAGACTTATGTGAACGTTGAACACCCGTCCCGCAGCATGCATCATAATAATAATAATAATAATAATAATAATAATAATAATAATAATAATAATAATATTTATATAGCGCTTTTTCCTACGGACCAACATCAGTTCAAAGCGCAGTACTCACGCATTCATTCTAAACATCCGGCTTCATACAAAATAAAATCAGACACGTGCTAACGAATAATAGACGAGGGAGGGAGTGGAGGGAGGAGGGGAGAGAGCTAAAAAGGGGTGATGGGGTGGGGGGTGGCGGTGGTCTGAATCAAAAAAACAAAAACAAAACAAAACAATACAAATATTATTTAGCCAAATGATAATTGAACACTGCAAATACACATTGTTTCGCTATTTAAACTTAGAAAACAATCACCTATCCTATCTTATCCTATCCAATCCTATCCTATCCCGTAACTCGAAAGTCGTTGGGGCACCACAGATGATCGTTTAACCAGCGTACTCCATCTGTCTCTGTCCTCAGCAACCCTCATGGCTTTGCTTACTGTCAAACCAGTCCATTCTCGAATGTCCTCTTTTTCTGTCTCCCTCTTCTTCTGCCTCCATGTACCGTGCCTTGCAAGATGGCCCACTTTATATATATTGAAAGAGTGTTTTTTCCGTCGTTGACACGTGTGCGAGAACTCTAATGGATAATAGGACTTTTTTTTTAAAAACAAGCGTGAAACGAACTTTAAAGCACGCGAAGAAGCGCTCGTATGCCTACGTAAATTCTAATGACTGTAAGTGCTGAAAAACTCAGACGCATTTAGGCGACGTGTTTTTACTTCTGTTCCTGTTACGTAGATGTGCGTGAATATTAACAGTGTTTATCCTCTATCTCCAGCGTTATATCCCAAACCCTGTACCTAAGCATAAGCATGAATAAGCATAAGCATAAGGGAACATTGCGCTCAATATTTTTTTTTTTTAAACTTGCCCCTGTGGTAAACATTGCATTTAAGATCTCATTCTTTAAAAAAAAAAATTACAAAAGCTTGAAAATAAGTTTAACCGATGTGCACACGACATAATAGCCCACAGGATGCCATCACGCGCTTTTTATTTAATCGAACTCAAAAGCTCGGCGATCTGAAGAGATCACTAGTACAGAAAGCAATAGAGAAATCCATGTTGTTGTTATGTTGTTGTTGTTTTTTTGTTTGATGTTAGGCTTGACTGCATCCAATACCATTATTGAAGATATAGTTTATAACACCAGAAAAGTCGAGTTTGGATTGCACTAATTCTTAATTCCATAGATCTAGATCTAATTCAAAACCAACTCTTTGTATGATAGCGATAGCCATACCAGCACCACCTCCTCCACCACCATCACCACCTCCTCCACCACCACCACCACCAACAACAACAACAATGGCACCACCACCAACAAAAATAAAAACAAAAGATTAAATTGCTAGATCTTCGTTTATTCTATAAATTTAGAAAGCACCTGCTTAGTGTCACTTCTTGGATTTCGTTTAACCTCTAACAAACGAACGAACGAATGAAAACAAAAAGCCCAACGCCTAACAAATGTTCGAACGAACGAAGAGGTTAACACGTTTAAAACAAGAAAAAGAATAAAAATGATTAATAAATTAGTTAATAAACCAAAGGCAAATTCCACCCATACCAGTTATTCGTGATACGCCATTTTCTGGCTTTTAAAAAAAAGTAATCTTTCTTATATTGTTACACTCATTCGATGTTGGTGTTTTTATCAGTAGTTGATTCAGCCCCAATGCTGAAGTCCTGATAAAGTGTAACTCAGATTCGTTTATCCACGCAACCCGTTCAATCAGCATACAAGTCACGGAGTCGACGTATGAAGTTTTCCACTTTTATTCAGCACACATCAACAACTGCATACAATCACATTTTCACTCTCAACTTTTTACTTTCCAACTCACTATCAACAACCACTCTTTTTTTTTTTTTTTTAATCAGTTTATAGTCCCCTCTCTTCCCGATAAGGATTTTCAGGAACAGTGCGGCACTTATATAGTCTCTTCATACTCCCGAACAACTTAGAACACGGTAGAATGACGCACTACAACCAATCAAATAAAACTTCCTCATCACTGACTTACGTCATACAACATTCTTTCTGTCCAAGAATGTTCTCAAATATCCCGAAACTTCGATCGATAGTAAACAAGCAGATCTAGAGAATTCTCCAATAATATCGACTAACGAAAATTATCAACGTTATACAAAGCTTCTTCTAACAACAATGCAAACTCAAATCAAAGGTAAATACACTCTATTATTGAATACTTTGCAAAATAAAACGAACAGATCTATCGAGCGCGCTTCACACATAATATCGTGCGCATTTCACACGCACCATCATGCGCGTTTCAACGTAACATATATAGCGTTTTTCTCGTTCTTGCTCGTCTTGCTCAAGACCCTTTTCAACACAGGATCTAACCCAAGTGTTTTCGCAAACCCATTAAGGGTTCAGATTGACTTTAAACTTTCAACTGCAAAACCCTTGGGGCAGACCCCTACATCGTCTGCTACTTCTTGTTTTCACATCGTAGCGAATCAACCACGAACACACAAACACGATAATTGAAACCCCCGAGACTGCAAATTAACGATCACTGGCCAGATCAGCTCTAATCATGCGGCTGTGTTGCAATTAGGACAACTATTACCACATTAATTGGCGACCTTGACTTTACCAAACGGGGGGGGAAAAAAATCCATCTCTAGATCTCATTCTCTTTTACATGTCGATGAATCCTATAGGGCCAGACATTCATCGTTTCTCTACCCCGCTACAAGCGATGCATGGATTGAAAATACAAGAAATCGGGAACTATTTATAAAGCCTAGACCAAAACCATCGTTTACAACCCCTTTTTTTTTTTTTAAATTGGGACAACTGTTACTGTTTATAGGACTTATTTATTTAGGATCACGCTATGCACCAGTAGCTTAGAAATGTTTTGAAAGTCCGCCATTAGGATTATTAGGCCAAACTGCGAGAAATCGCGTGAACTGGCGCGAGAACAGCAAATGGATACGTCACAGTGAGTGGCTTGGTTTTGTAAGGCTAGGTTATTCAGGCGCTAGATGCACATGTATTAAATGATGCAGGTATGTGCGCGCGCGTGTGTGTGTGGTGATGGATGGGGGCGGGTGGGTTAGGTTGATGAAGATGGTGGGTATACACACGTGTAGCTTATGTCTGTGCCCAGTGCGTACAGGAGTGCATGTGTATTTTTAGTGCAAGTCAATGTGTAATTTATGTCATTTGGGGGGGGGGGGGGGGGAAGAACAACAAATGTTAAAGTTGAACATAATTGTACATTTAGGAAAGAGCGTATTGAAAGTTGGAATATTGGTATATAATGTTATTGTTATTTTGTTTACATTCGAATTATAATTGTTAAGCTTATTACTTTTTTTTTTATCCTTCACACCTATTAAATCTTGAATATTGATCTGGAATCGTGTGTGTGTGTTTGCGTGTGTGCGTGTCGGTATGCGTGCGCGTGCGCTTGTACAGGAGTGCGTGTGCTGCGAGTATGGTAACGTTTTGGCGTGTGGTTGTTGGCGATCTGACGTCTTAGTGTGCATGCGTGTGAGTGTTTGTGAAAGGGTGAGCATTCCGTACAACAGAAAATCTCGTCAGATTCGCGTGTCAACTGGCAAGAGAGTTATACCAAAACAAGGCTGTTTTGCATGACCGTTGCAGCCTAGTTCCATACAACAGTAACATTAGTTGCGTGAAGAAACCTCAAGACACCAGCAGCTGCCCTGGACAGCTGTGACGACACGAGTTTTCAGATGGTAGGGAGAGATACACTTTTTACGAAGTTACACTTCTCCGTATATCTGTTGTACATAGAATAGCGTGACCGATTTACTTTTGCGTATGAAAGTGCAGTTTCGTAAAGTCCGTGCGATTCGTAGAAGACAGGGAGTCGGCCAATTTCGAATAGGGGTACGCGTAATAAAGAACGTGCATACTGACGAGAGCTCGACTATTTTGCTTGTGGCCGGCGCGATTTTGAAGGGCAGAGTGGTTTGAGATGCTGTTGCGTGAGGAAGGAATTCTAACGAGGCAGCAACCCTGTGACAGAGGTCATCGTAGTGTAGGGTACTGTTGGAAGGGTGTGTGTATTGTTTATATAGCCACCCAAGGTCTTATGCCCTCGTCGGGATAAGGATGTTTAGAATTCGAAGGAAGATGGTAACTGCCATTCGCCAGTGAGTGTAGAGTTCCATACTTAAGGTGCGTGTGGTTCTCGATTGAACACCCACCAAGACTTAGTGTCTGTACCAGAGCTAAGGTGTCCTCATCCTCAGAATAAGTGTTATTTGGACAGTGAAATAACGTGCAAGAGCAAGAGAAAGTGGCTCTCCAAAAAGACTAACCCGGTGTGTTGTGACAGTGTTGTGTCGTGTTGTGGTGTTGGGGTAAAGGGCGTCACAAGCCGAGGCCTGTAAGGTGAGCAAACCCTGTCATTTAATTCTCTAGTGGCGCGCTCCGAGTACTGCGTACGTGTATGAGTGGTAATGTGTGTGGGGAAGGGGATGTATTTTAGGATGTGTAATGAATTTCATTGATTTTATATGATTTTCTTATGATTTTCTTATTGTATATGTGATGGGGGAAATGTCGTTGCTGTTGTTGTTATGGAAGTGGGTCAAAGGCGACGATGGGGAATATAGAGAGGGAGAGAGCGATAGAATGTAGTATACTGAAGAAAGATGAGGTGATGATTATGAAGGAAGCATGTTTACAGTATGGATGAAGGGAGGTAATCGTGATGTGCTATAATTGTTGGGGGTGACGGTGGTGATGAAGGGGGGCGGAATGAATCAGGACTGTGAGATTGTAGTGTGGTTGCGATAATTATGTATATTTATATAAACATTGGTGTATAAAGAAGATGCGAATTATTTAGCATCAAAAGGGGTGATTTATATTATTGAAATGTGTGTATAGTATCTTGTATTATTATTATGATATTCATAACTATACAGGTCAAGATGGCGGACGGAGGACGGCGTGTTATGTTATATTATATAGCGTTTATTGTTTGGTGGCATATTGTTAAGACTATGCATATGTCAAAAGGTGTGGGCTGATGATGATGATTATTACATCTACGTGTTTATTTCTACGCATTATTTCCACGCTGTTGCCTTTGATGTTGCCTGTTATGCTGTACTGATGTTGATGTTGTTGCCGCTGACTGGGTCCTAGCCAGCCTGGGATGTACCTTTGCCTCTACAACAGAGTAGTGTTGTGGTGATTTCTTACACTGCTGCAGGTTTTGCCTATGTATCAAGGCAACACATTTCCAGGAGGTTTTCGTACCTAATTCATGCACACACAGACTCACATTACACGCACCTAAAAACATATCCATTTAGTTAGAAGAATCATCCACTTATTGTGAAAGAGACTGTTAGCTCTCTGAGCTACTTGACAAGAACATTGAGACATTACTTCTGTGCCACAGCTTTGCCTAGCTAATAGTTTATGATTCAACGCCATTGCTTATTATTTGAAGACTTGCATTTTGAATTGATTTGTTGATTTTGATCTTGCTGTATACACTTTGCAAAGAAACTGTTGTTGTTTAGTTCTATTTGGGGTTTGTTGTAAGGGGAGGTAATTGTTAGTTAGTATTGGGACGGGGGTCTATTTAGGGGTTGAGGGGAGGTTAGTTCCCATTTGTCCTGTGTTTGATTGTTGATTGTTGAATAAAAGAGTGTGTTTGTATTCTGGCATTTTGTGTTAGTTTATTTTGTTTGAGTTTTATTCCTTTCACTCGCTTTATGAGCTGACGTCACTGAACCCGCTCGGGGGACGTGACAACAGCTCACGGCTCTTCTTACTTTGCAATTCAATCTGGTTACAATGGCGTGTCCTCTGAAGCCAGACCTGTTTGCAGCCAAAGACCGTTTACATGTTAAATCAGTACTTTCCATCGAACTATTCCCTGGGATTTTGTCTACCCCTCCCCCCTTTTTTGAATGTTAAGACGTCTGGCGTCTGTGAGAGAGTGTGAGTATTTTTATTCCTTGCAATGCGGTTATAGAATCGTGTTGTCTTCTGACTTGCTGAATAGCCAAGATCTTGTACGTGTGCAGACAGCCTTAAAACCCAGACCATTTTGCCCTCAAGAAGTCCCTCCCCTGGACATATATGTTTTGTAATTATCATCATTATCAATATCATCATCATCATCATCATCATCATCATCATCATCATCATCATCATCAACATCGTCTTCGTCGTTGTCGTTGTCATCATAATCATCGTAAAAGCAATGCTGCTGCTGCTACTACTACTACTACTACTACTACTACTACTACTACTACTACTACTACTACTACTACTACTACTACTACTACTACTAATAATAATAATAATAATAAGAAGAAGAAGAAGAAGAAGAAGAAGAAGAAGAAGAAGAAGAAGAAGAAGAAGAAGAAGACTAGATGCTGTACACGCGCCTTTTCCCAAATCATCAATCAGGCTCAAAGCGCAGCGATCTGTACCAACATATACGTACATAAACAGGTTTCACACACTCACATACACAACAAGCGCACATCTATCACTCAACCATGTGATGTAAAGGCATGGAGATCGCTATTAGAAAATCGAATTTTATTTCCGAAATGTTAGAGGGGACTGCATCCAATACCATTACTGAAAGGAAGGGAGGACACCGGAGTATCCGCAGAAAACCCTCGATGACCTGAATAGTCTCCTACCTAAGTCAAATAAAAGTCGCCCTTTGTGGGAGTCGAACCCGCGAACTTCGGCATAATTATGAAACCGGCGGCTAACTCACTGTGCCACCAGGCAACCCTTGTACGACTTTATCCCGCTGACTTTCTACATCTAAAACGTGTGAAATGTACGAGACAGAGTACACATCTTTTGAATCGCGTGCCCAACGACGACTAACCTACCAAAATCAGGCTCTTAAACATTTCAGAGGTTAGCTAAGCTCAAACACATTATGCTCTTCGTCAAACGACTGGGTCGCCTTTTTGAACTACGTAGGCTACTTCTCTGAAGTTAAGATCCTTCTGCTTGCAAAATATAGCCTATAAAAGTTGTTGTTGTTGTCTTGGTTTGGCTTGTTGTTGTTTCGCCCAGAAGTCTGAGACAGGTCAGATCCAAGTCTTATCCCTCGAATCTTTCCACAGATGAGATCTTTAAAAAAAAAATTGCCTTGAGACTCTGCGATCCCAATCCTTCAGATGAGAGTATAAACCAAGGTCTAGTCTGCGTACGCACGCATTCTATACCATGGACTTTAAAGATCCTGACGCTCATGTCTTAGACGGGTGAGTGCCCCGAGGAAGCCAGCTACCGCAGTAGATCTAACTCCAAAATTTTCCATGCTAGTATTTTTCCATTTTTCGCTTTCTTCGAGTAATGGCGTACCGTTGATGTAGATTCTGCGGCAGTGATAGAGTGAAGGTATCTAGTTTTCTCTCGAGATAATGAATTATCAGTCACGTGTATCCTTACCCAAATTAAGGTGCCTATCTGTGCCATCACTTTGTAATAATACCATCTCTGGAATAATGGATGTTGTCTTCCTGACATAGAGATCTCTAATGAATGAGGCTTTCCATTATGAAATCTGGCACGAAATCTGGTTTCACGTAGCACCTGCGTGTGGAAAAGTCTTAGAACATGAAAAAGCCGCTGAGAGGTGTTGTCCCTGGTTTGAACATTAGGGAGGGAATGAGGATGAAGATGGGAGGGAGTTGAGCAGAGAGAGAGAGAGAGAGAGGGGGGGGGGTGTTTGGAGTGTGGGCGCGAGAGGAGTTGAGGAAAATAGAACCTACTAATGCAAAACACACAACAATAACAAAAACATTGGTGTACCTTATTAGATTTCATCACAATAACTAGACAAAATCATAAGGAGAAAGAGAGGGAGACGAAGAGAGTGAGAGTGAGAGAGAGAGAGAGAGAGAGAGAGGGAGAGAGAGAGAGTGGGGTGTTTGGAGTGTGGGCGCGAGAGGAGTTGAGGAAAATAGAACCTACTAATGCAAAACACACAACAATAACAAAAACATTGGTGTACCGTATTAGATTTCATCACAATAACTAGACAAAATCATAAGGAGAAAGAGAGGGAGACGAAGAGAGTGAGAGTGAGAGAGAGAGAGAGAGAGGGAGAGAGAGAGAGAGAGAGAGAGAGAGAGAGAGAGAGAGAGAAAGAGACAGAGAGAGAGACAGAGAGAGAGAAAGAGAGAATACACAATTAATTCAGCCAAATGACAACACACACTGCATATGAAAATTGTTCCGATGTAGTAAACAGTCACACACACACATACATACACTAAACCTTTTAAGACTTCAGGTAAAAGATCTTGCATACATAGTTGCAGCACCAAGCGCAATCGCAATGGACATTTTAAGTATCAAAAATGGACATGGGTATACACCATATTACAGACAAGCTTTGACAAAATCTAACACACACACACACACACACACACAAACACACGCACATACACACACACAAGCACACGCTTTCTCTCTCTCTCTCTCTCTCACACGTGCTCACATACACACACACTAAAACTGAAAGGTAAATCATATTTAAAGGTGATGCATATTTAAAGAACACTGTTACATTAAAATATATCATGGAAAAAAAAGAGACAATCACGCATTTGAATAACAGTTACGTTGACTTTATAAACATTTCTCTTTCCCTCTCTCTCTCTGTCACACAAACACACATACATAATGCGTAAGCACATATACTCAAGCCCCCCTCTCCACTCCCCCCCCCCCCACACACACACTCAAGTATACTTACATCTCACATTTTAAAGACTGGGCTAAGTCAATACATTTTATATTTATAAACATAATTCAACATTAAAATTATAGTGCAGTTTTAAGGGGGTAGGGTGGGGAAATGCACACGATTTAAAGAAATAAACGATGATAAATACCGTACACACACGCACACCATGCTATTAAACCAAATGTCGACTAGAAAATTAAACTCGCTAAAAGATAAATAGCATTCAACAATTTGGCAGGCATAAAACAAACTCATGATTAATTGTATACGCACTCATACACACCCACGCTAAATCATACTTTCACACATACACCATATTTACTCACTCGCTCCGTCTGCATAATATCGAGAATTAATGTTTACAAAAGCTGCCTAAAAAAATGAAAACAGTATCACAGTATATAGAATCACGAGAAGACAGGCGGACGGCATCTGATGGGGACAGTCAAGAAATGACAACGTGGTTTACAGCAACAACAGCCTGGGGATAGAAGTTGTTGCTGAAGCGCTGTGTGGAGGCGCGCAGTTGACGGTAGTGTCGTTTGGAGGGCAGCAGTTGGAACAACCAATTGGCCGTATGAGATGTGTCAGGCACAATCTTCTAGGCCTTGCTGGCGGTACGCCAGAGACCAGAGAGGGCAGCTCACAGCGCACTATCTTGCTGGCAGTGCGCACCACGCGCTCCAGCCTATCCTTCTGCTGTTGGGTGGTTTCGAACCAGACGGAGATCGAGAATGTCAGAACGCTCTCGATGACGGCTCGGTAGAACTGAGCAAGGGTGTCACTGCTAAGGTCGAACGTCTTGAGCTGGCGCAGGAAGAAGAGACGCTGCTGTGCTCTCTTCACGATGGCGTTGATGTTGTCGTCCCACTTGACGTCGCTGGAGATGGTGGTGCCCAAGAACTTGAAGCAATCCACTGACTGGATTGTCTCGCGATTGATGAAGAGGGAGGGGATCCACAGGTCCCTTCTTCCTGCGAAAGTCTACCACTATCTCCAATGACTTCAGCTGGAGGTTGTTGCCGTGGCACCACGACACCACCACACGGTCGATCTCCTGTTGGTAAGCGGTCTCAATGCACTTGGAGATGAGGCCTTCGATCGTGGTGTCGTCTGCAAACTTCACCAGCCGAACTGAGTCGCGGAAGGAGACGCCGTCTTTAGTGAAGAGGCAATAGAGGAGAGGAGAGAGGGCAAAGCCTTGAGGGGCGCCAGTGTTCAGTGTCAGAGCCTTGGAGAGGTGGTTGTTGATCTTCATTGTCTGGAGGCGTTGTAACAGGAAGTTGAGCAGCCAGAGACAAATGGATGGGTACAGGGTAAAGAAAATGAGTTTGTGGAAAAGTGTCAGGGGGATGATAGTGAAGGCGTTGTAACAGGACATTGAGCAGCCAGAGACAGATGGAGGGGGAGAACAGGTCAAAGAGAAGGAGTTTGTGTACAGTTTCTGGGGGATGATGGTGTTGAAGGCGGACGAAAAATCAACAAAGAGGATGCGGACGACTTGAGGTGTGCAAGAACCAAGTGGAGGGCCAACGGACCGGTTGACCTGAAAGCAAACTGGAATGGATCCAGCTTGCCTCTGATGATGGACTTGGGGTGCTTTAGACTCTGGCAGTAGGAGGACAGGAGGTAGATCATTTCGTGATCAGAGCGACCCAGCGGAAGACGGCAGATGGAGCGGTAGGCGCCGCTGCTGGTGCTATAGCAGCAGTCGAGGACGGCGTCGCCCCTTCGTCTTCACGCGGACATGCTGCTTGTACTTCGGCAGTTCTGTGCTCAGCCTGTTGCGGTTGAAGTCGCCCATCACCAACACACGGCAGTCTGGGTAACGATTCTCGATATCCGTCGCTAGCTTGGAAAGTGAACGGATAATATTTGCAGCATGCACCCGTCGGATGTACACGCACACCAACACAAGGGAGGTAAACTCTCTCGGCAAATAGAATGTCTTGCACTACAGAGTTATTGTTTCGAGATCAGGCGAGCAGTAACGTGAGAGAACAGAACAGTCACAGCACCATCTATTGTTTACAACAAAACAAATCCCACCTCCATCAAGTTTCACCGACAGTTCTGGCGAGCGATCGGCGCGATGCAACAAAAAGCCAGAAGGCTGGAAAGCAGAATCAGGCATGTCCGGGCTCAACCACGTTTCAGTACAACAAAACACTGAACAGTCACTAAAATCACGTTGGGTTTGCAAGAGATAAAACAGTGCGTCTCTTTTGTTGTCCAGGGATCGCACATTCCACAGAAACATTGCAGGCAAAGGAGGGCGATAGGAGCGACGACGAAAACGAACCAGGAAACAAGAGAAAGAGAGAGAGAGAGAGAGAGAGAGAGAGAGAGAGGGGGGGGGGAGAGCGGTGGGGGAGGGGAGGGGGAGGGTAAGAGGAAAGGATAACGACGCAGCCACCGCCGCCGCCGATGACAATGACGACGACGACGACGATAATGATGATGATGATGATGATGATGATGATGATGATGATGATGATGATGATGATGATGATGATGATGATGATGATGATGATGTTGCGTCCTACTCGCCCTGCGTAAAAAAAACCCACGATATTTGCATGACCACAGGAGCTATATCTGACCTCGAGACCGTCCAGACAGGCGGAACACCCCCAGTGAGGGTGATGCGATCCTCGCTTGAAGAGAGGTTATCTCATCGTGTGACGGACGTCATTTCATTTACTTTCCAAAGTACATGAACAAATACCATTAGACCTACTCCTGCTAGGTCTATTACCTACTGACACCAGTTGTACCAATAGGTCTATTTCTATCCTATCCTCTCCCGTAACTCGAAAGATGTTGTGGCACCACAGATGATGGCAAACATATTATACTGACCGACTCGTGCCACGGTCAAAGCCACTACATCGTGCAATGTCAAGGGCATTGTATTCCTAAAGGAATCTTCCCTAGGGGGAAATAATGGTCATAGTATGTGAATTATAACTGTAAATGTTCCTTTAGGGTTAGGGTTAGGGTTAGGGTTCGGGTTAGCTTATCAATTTATAACGTGTAAAAACTACCAAAATTAGTTTGGGTGCATTAGACATTCGCCAGCTCTGGACCCGCTCATGCTGTTCTAAAAATAAAATGCGTCCGTGGCCTTTGACGCAGCATGTGTCGGTCTGAACCGTGTGCCTGCCACAGATGATCGTTTAACCAGCGTACTCCATTTTCTCTCTGTCCTCAGCGGTCCTCATGGCTTCACTCAGTGTTAATCCAGACCATTCTCAAATGTTGTCCTCCCTCCTCTGTTTATATCTCCCTCTTCTTCTGCCTCCTTGCACCGTGCCTTGCAGGATGGGCTTTGCAAGGCCTGATGCTCTGGGGTCGTGGCCATACCACCGGAATTATAGATCTGTTACGGGTTGATCTAAATCTTGCTGATACAAATATTAATAGGTATATTTCCTGCTGCTACTTAATGTTAGTACAAGACTTGCAAATCTGTTTTTGCCTTAACGTCAATACAAGACTTGCAAATCTGTATTTTCAATGACACTGACTCGTCAAAGGTAGGTAATGAAAAAATCCTGTACATCCAGTTTGACAATGCTTTATGAGCAAGCGCCGATAAAAATTGCAATTGTAATTGATACTCAAATCCAGTAACATAACAATAAATCTCAAGACAATATTGATTATAACAGTTCAAGTCCCCTCCAAATCCACCACCTCATTCAAAACGTACTTTCACATATATTTGACTAATTGTCTTGTTAATATAACAAAACTTTTAATTCTATATATCTCCGGCTTTGCAAAATCAATATTTTTCACTGTATTTAACCAAAGTGCATATATCAATTGATATATTATGTAACCATCTCTCTCTCTCTCTCTCTCTCTCTCTCTCTCTCTCTCTCTCTCTCTCTCTCTCTCTCTCTCTCTCTCTCTCTCTATTAAATTAAATGGTTCCAGTTAAATGTGTTATATTTAGTATTGTTAGTTTCCTTGTTACGAAGTTAGCTTGTTTATTCCTTTAATTTCAAATCAATGTTTGTCTTTGCATGAATGCGGATGAATGATTAAACTAACTGTGTGAGTGATTGAAAGAAGGACTGATTGTAAGATTAGCAAATTAATGCTAAAATCACTTTCTTCTTGTAATAAAATATTGAATCTGAATCTGAATCTCTCTCTCTCATTCTCTCTCTCTTGCTGATAGTGATATATCCTGCACTTCAAGCTTGGTTAAGTGCAGTGAAAAATATTTTGGTCGTTTTTGAAATACACACTCATAATTACTCAATTAAAAAAAACAATACCCGAAGAAAAATATAATAAATAAGAAAATAATATTTACAAAAAATCCGTATTTGAAACTAAATATTCTATGTCGCAATCTGAGGCATTCAACACTTGTCCACCTGGCCGTTTTAGTTTTATCTAGTACATAAGGAACTTATTGGTCTTCTACTTCTCTGTCACGGAAGTGATATGTTTGGTTTGAAGTAAGTGCTTCAGGATGTACAGATAGCTATTAGTTGAATGATTGGCGAGACCTGTATCAATCCTTTTAGACGAGCGTGTAACCTCGTCAAGAGACCTTAGCACTGATCTATATTTCCCTCTTCCTTCCTTTCACCCGTACTTCCTCCTCCTCATAGTCTTCTTCTTCTTCCTTTCTTTCTTTCTTTCTTTCTTTCTTTCCTTCTTTCTCTCCTTCTTCTTCTTCTTTCCCATCCCGTAGCATAGAGTATGTTTAGCGGTCGAAGTTCTTACCTTGTCCGCTTGTGTTCAATTAGCCTACTCTATGTGGCCCACTCACAATTTTAAACAAGCGTTTTATTCAATCCACAACACGTATTGACAAACAAACAATGTTTTACCAGATAGGCAACAATTGTAGCGAGCTCATACTATAAAACCACCCTCACTATTGTAGTAGTAGTGTTAGTAGAAGAAGAACAAGAATTAGTTCCACGCAATGAAAGGTCATCCTCTTCCTTCTTTTGGGTTCCACCACCGTGGCTCAGACATAACATTACATTACATAATTATTGCTTTAGGTCCAGCGGACTCTTCTGAGCCAAATCAGGACCGGACAACCCCTGATCCGCATAAAAGACCTGCTGAAACAACCCTAGTGGTAAAACTGAAAGCTCTCCACCAGCCAGTCCCTTTACACTAAAGACATCCCACGCAGGAGACGCTGAGGCTGTTACGTACTCTAATCTATCGAACCCCCGTTTACAAAAACAAAATAGAATACAAACATCATTATAAATTATCAACCAAACACATACATATAAAATGCCTACATTGCCAAATAATAACATTCATAGGAAGCCCTAGTGACCACCTGGCAGAAAGCATCCAATATTCCCAAGCTGATCCAACAGACCTCATACACAAATAAGGAGTCTTGTCCCGTAAGAGTTTTCAAGAAAAAAAGGTAGATGACTGGTCTAGCGACGAAGAAGATAGTATAGCAGATTGATAGAACAGAGCAGGAATGAGAAAGAGCAAATGAGAAAAACAGCGACAGTGGGAATTTAAAGCACTAAATTTCCAGAAAGTGGGGATACTATTTATACTGAAACCTCCGGCACCCCAACGGGGGTAGGCTCAGAGATAGAGAGTACGCCTGACCCAAGTTCGAATTCCATGGTGGGCAAGGGCTTTTGTCCGTTCATCTTAACTGAATGATTTCTCTGGTGGTTTAGTGTTGAGAGGTCCTTATCCTCTCTTCCCTGGGATGGTAATTCCTATATCGCCGATGGTGAGTATAGATAGTAAATGGTCATTTGTTCATTCATTCCTTTGACATGAACAGGGTTCAAGCCGAAAGAAACAACATTCCCCCCTCTCCTTTTCAACCCCCCTCCTCCCCCCCTCCCCCCTCCCCCCGCACAAAAAATAAAATATAAATAAAAGGAGAGTAGAAAACCCTTACTTTCAAAACAATAAAGACAACAAGGAAATAGTATTTAAAAAAATGGTAATGAAAGAAGACGACTTAAATTGAGAAATAAAACAAACATTACGTAGAAACGAACGACGACGAAGAAGAAGAAATGCAAGGAAAGGGTTGAAGACGATCAATGAAACTACACCAAAACATGTATCCAGCTAATCTAAATAACCCATAAGCACCCGTGAGGCGTTTTCTTGATACTTATGGAATGCCATTTGTAAAGTATTTATTTTCACCTATTTCGGAAAAGTAATCTTTATTTAGAAGGATATTTTTTAAAAAAACAACCATTTGTTACAAACAATTTAAGATTTATCTAAAAAATATATTTTGTCCGTAAATAAATCATTATATAGGTAAATAAAGCACTGCTGCTAAATAAGGAATTATTTACATATAGCCTACACTTATGCATTATTTAGCAGAGTGTGTGAAATGATGTATTATTTAGAAATGTTTCTAAATAATGATTTGTTTACCTATATAATGCATTATTTAGCAGAATTTGCGTAAACTGTATAATTTCGAAGATATTGCTAAATAATAAATTATTTACGTAAACAATTCATTGTTTAGGGACTGCGATTTTCATTGTTTAGGGGATTCGCAGATACAAATCGTATTACTGTGAGGTTATTGTGTGTCGGATAGCGCAGTGGTTGGAGCACTCGCTACTGTGTCGCAAGTTGAGCACCGTCCAGTGCGGTTAGCACTTGGATGGGTGACCGCAAAACGTGAAGCGACAAATAACAACGCCCCCAGTTGACTCAACTGTGACTGAGTACCTGCTCTCTTAAGGGTGGGGAAGGTAAAGCAGCGAGGGAGAGAGATGGGCATCACCCTCATTACGCTGGCCCAAGATAAGTTTGATCTTCAACATCACGCTCCCCTACGGCCACAAGGCCGGCTATGGGACTACCTTTACCTTTTTTTTATTGTGTTGTGATAAAGAAAATTCCAAAAAAGTGATTTTACGCGCTTTTGCGATTTAAAATAAGGTAACTGCTTTATTTCACTCTATTTTTGATATTTTCGCAACAGTATTAATATACGAGACTGCAGCGGTAACGGCTCCGGAAAAAAGGGATCGATCACTATTTCTGCATTGGCAGGATTGCCTTCAGAGTCAAAATTCTGCCATGTTTCTTGTCAGTCCGACCTTCAAATCCCTGTAGTTTCGATTAAGCTGAAACTTTCCGTTTGAAATTAAAACATAATTCAACAAACGAGAACACAGTCTCAACACAGCTTTTGGGGTAAATAAATACAAAAAAGAAAGCACAATTTTATTATTCTGAAGGTGATACCCAAATCACTGAACACTCCCGCACAAAAGTGATCTTGACCTTTCGTTTGTGTCCGGGAGGTTACAGAAGCTTTATCTTCGAATTTGTGGAGTGATATATGTTAAAAAATAAATAATTAACTCCAATTTTGGAAACACAATCTTTGGAAAGATTTTGCATTTAATAATAAAAAGCAGTCATATTATAATAACCCAGTTTTCAAGCGAATCCTGGAATCCCTTAAATAATGAAAACTGCAGTCCCTAAACAATGAACTGTTTAGATAAATGATGCATTATTTAGCAGCATCTTCTAAATAATACAGTTTAAACAAATTCTGCTAAATAATGCATTATAATAGGTAAATAATTCCATATTTAGCAACAATGCCTTATTTACCTATATCATGATTTATTTACGTAAACAATGTATTGTTGTTTAATATGCTACCATAAAAGTTGTAAAACAAATCTCGCAAACGAACATTCCATATAATTCCATAGATAGTCTACTATCCATAGATAGTCTACTATTACAGAGAGACAGAGAGAGGTGTGTACTGAAGAGAAACTCCTTGCATCCTGATACGGCGCTTTTTAAATTAAACTAACTGAATGAAATCCAAAACGCTTACCTTGAAATAGTCCAAGACTGTTGTTGCTTCTGTAAACGACGCTTGAATGCCCATAAGATAGAACAGAATGTAGTCCAACTGAAGTCTGACGCATAGAGGGGTCCTAAGGCAAAATTGTCTTAGACAACACAGTAGTCCCAGTTCAAAGCGCGTCGTAAGCGATGTTGTTTTTTTGGGTCAAAACTGTAATCCCAGACTTCTTGTGGTCTCAGGTGGTGCATCACAGTGCGGGTAAGAATGTAATATAATACTGCGATCACTATCCAGGTTAAATTCCAGACTTGTTGTAGTCTTCGGCTATGCATCACAGTGAAGATGAACGTAACTACATCACGATGCCAGCTCTCTTATCTAAGCTTATATCCGAACGTTTGGACCTTGCAGTTTCTTGTTTGCCCACACACATACAAACAACACACACACACACAACACACACACACACACACACACACACACACACACACACACACACACACACAAACACGCCAATATATTATAATTTCCATATAGGTATATATACAGTTATAGTGATTCCTCACCATATCAAAAACTGCTTTAAAATCACAAAACATGACAAATTTCCACTTATAAACTTCTGTTCTTTCCTGGAAAAAAGATCTATCAAGTAAGGTGTTGACAGGGCACACACATAAACCACCTGCTACACTAAAATATCCGCTAAGTAATATTTGATGTGCGTTCTAAAAGACCCCAATCCGATAGTCTGGTTTACTTTTGGCCAAAATGGGCTTTCCCTAAACTTTGCATTGCTATTACATTAAACAATGATAAAGTGGGCTTTCCCTAAACTTTGCATTTCTATTACATTAAACAATGATAACTTGGGCTTTCCCTAAACTTTGCATTGCTATTACATTAAACGATGATAACGTGGGCTTTCCCTAAGCTTTGCATTGCTATTACATTAAACAATGATAAAGTGGGCTTTCCCTAAACTTTGCATTGCTATTACATTAAACAATGATAAAGTGGGCTTTCCCTAAACTTTGCATTGCTATTATATTAAACAATGATAAAGAGGGCTTTCCCTAAACTTTGCATTGCTATTACATTAAACAATGATAAAGTGGGCTTTCCCTAAACTTTGCATTGCTATTACATTAAACAATGATAAAGTGGGCTTTCCCTAAACTTTGCATTGCTATTACATTAAACAATGATAAAGTGGGCTTTCCCTAATCTTTGCATTGCTATTACATTAAACAATGATAAAGTGGGCTTTCCCTAAACTTTGCATTGCTATTACATTAAACAATGATAAAGAGGGCTTTCCCTAAACTTTGCATTGCTATTACATTAAACAATGATAAAGTGGGTTTTCCTTAAACTTTGCATTGCTATTACATTAAACAATGATAACGTGGGCTTTCCCTAAACTTTGCATTGCTATTACATTAAACAATGATAACGTGGGCTTTCCCTAAACTTTGCATTGCTATTACATTAAACAATGACAAAGTGTGCTTTCGGGATTCAAACCAACTGCGCGCTAATTGAATTTTAATTTCCATTTCGGTTCTGACTGGGAGTGATTCCCCTTGCTTTAACGGTAGCCGTGTGAACATTGACATTATTTCTGAATGATAAGCTTGCTGATTTGATAATACTTTATTCAAATACTCCAACTTGAACTAAAATCATCCAACGTCTGCATGTGAAGCTTCGTTATTACAGTTCACAGCACAAACCGAAAGAAAATCTGCAAAGCACAACAACACAAAAAACATACTTTTAAAACTATAAACACTTCACTTGAAAATTGAAAGAAATCCGAACTGGAACGAAACCAAAAACAGTTTGTTTGTTTGGCTGGTTAGTTGGTTGGTTGGTTGTCCCATAGTCGTCATATTTCCCAGTACGTTAAATTCAATAACTTAGCTGAAAGAACTCAAATGCTGTCATAATTACAGTTTCACAACTTTAAAAGACTTGTGTGTGTGTGGGTGTGTGTGTGGGTGTGTGTGTGTGAGTGTGTGTGTGTGTGTGTGTGGGTGTGTGTGTGTGAGTGTGTGTGTGTATGTGTGTGTGTGTTAGCTGTCATAATTCCCATAATTCCCATCACGGTATAGTTTTAATAACTGAACTTTAACAGAATTTGAAATAAAGACAAATTTTCTTTCGTCATAATTCTTAGTGCTAGCGCCATATTGCTCTAACCGAGCAAAAAAAAAAAAAAAAAAACAATTATTGGAATAAAGGCAAATTCACATTATAAGCTGACAATTCCCTAGAAATGTCTTACATTTGTTAAATATGGACATCCCTATCTGGTGTGGGGAAGAAAAACATAAAACACTCACATGACGTGGTTTGGTGTTTGTTGTACATTATGCACATTGACGTCTCAATAACTTCTTTTTTTTTTTAAATTTTAAATCCAGATTTGAAATAAAGATACATTTTTTCTCAAAGCTGGCAATTCGCTAGGCAATTATAAAGAAGTCATAGCTGGTCAGAACTGAAGAAAATCAATTATTGGAATAAAGATAAAATCACCATTGAATCTGACAATTCGCTAGAAAGGTCTTATGGTTATCCGGCATACTGAAAAAACTGTTTCTCACTCTCTGTTGTTTTGGTGGTTAAACATCATGCGCAAGGTAATTTCTCTAACTGATGGGAAGGCAATCCAGAATTTAAATTTTGATTTTTTTTAAATAACAAACAGCTACTCACGTTTTGTTGTTTCGGTGGTTGTCGTACACAGTGCGTACGACAATTTTTCTTCGCTGAACTGAGACAACTAAAGAAATTGTAATTCACCACGCATTTGTGCTTTTTAGCGAGAGGGGAAGAGAGAGAGAGAGAGAGAGAGAGAGAGAGAGAGAGAGAGAGAGAGAGAGAGAGAGAGAGAGAGAGAGAGAGAGTCCTTTCCACTCACGGATATCACATGCGAGAAACAGACACTGACAGGTACCAGAAAGCGCGTGGCTGTTTTTCGCTTGCATCTAGCATGTGGTGGTCTACGTTTCTTTCCCCCTGGTCTCTCTAATCTTGCTTTGCTTTACGCCCAGTTGATGCCAGACTGAACGAAGCGAGGGGAGAGAGAGAGAGAGAGAGAGAGAGAGAGAGAGAGAGAGAGAGAGAGAGAGAGAGAGAGAGAGAGAGAGAGAGAGAGAGAGAGAGAGAGAGAGAGAGAGAGAGGAGTGGTAAAGACGGAATTACATTATATTACATAATTGTTGCTTTAGGTCCAGCGGACTCTTCCGAGCCAAATCAGGACCGGACAACCCCCGATCCGCATAAATGAAAGATCTGCTGAAACAACCCTAGTGGGAAAACTGAATGCCCTCCACCAGCCAGTCACTTTACAATAAAGACATCCCACGCAGGGGACGCTGAGGCTGCACTCTAATTTAACGAACCCCCGTTTACAAAAACAAAATAGAATACAAACATCATTATAAATTATCAACAAAACACAAAAATATAAAATGCCTACATTGCTAAATAATAACATCATAGGAAGCCCTAGTGACCACCTGGCAGAAAGCGTCCAATATTTCCAAGCTGATCCAACAGACCTCACACACAAATAAGGAGTCTTGTCCCGGAAGAGTTTTCAAGAAAAAAGGTAGGTGATTGGTCTAGCGAAGAAGAAGATAGTATAGCAGATTGATAGAACAGAGCAGGAATGAGAAAGAGCAAATGAGAAAGACAGCGACAATGGGAATTTAAAGCACTAAATTTCCAGAAAGTGGGGATACTATTTATACTGAAACCCCCGGCATCCCAAAGGGGGGAGTGAAGACTGAAAGGGAATGATCGATGGTGGAGTTGAGAGATGAAGAGAGAGTGCTTGTGTGTGTGTGTGTGTGTGTGTGCGTGTGGGTGTGTGTATGTGTTTGTTTGTGTGTGTGTGTGTGTGCGTGTTTGAAGTACAGGAGGAGACGGTAAGGGTGGGAACAAGGGAAGATGATGGACGACAGTGCTTGTTTTGTTTATTTAACGACAGAATGAACACTAGTACAATATCGAGCGTTGTGGCCAAGTGGGCTAAGGCGGGACTAATTAACTTGCCTTGTCCACAAGCCAGAAACCAATGGCGCCTGACAGGTGTGGGTTCGATCCAGCACCTGGGCGTTATGTTTCTCCAAATATTATTTACTTTGGACTCGGGCAACGTCTCGGGGATTTTCTCCGGGTACTCCGGTTTGCTCCCCAAGCAAAATTTCAAAAAAAAATTAGGTAAAGGTAGGTTGGGTTTGGGCGCGCCACAGGCTGCGACTACGCTTTCCCCAGGGGAGGCGGTCCAGAGTTTCCCGATAGAAAGGGATAATAAACTGCACCCCTCACCCCCCCCCACCCCCCCCAAAAAAGTACGCGTTGGACACCAGGAAAATAGCAATGGAAGAAACGTGCAGCAACCGAAGATAATAAACAAAATAAATACATAAATAAAATATAAATAAATAAATAAATAAATAAACGTTAATTAATTAAAATACTTCAACGGTTTTAAAGCACATGTGAAACCATTTTAAATCATGCCTCATTATTTCGACCAGAAAGGACCAGCCTTTTGTTTTATGGCAAAGAAAGTAGAGAGACAAAATACTTGCGGTTGTTATTGCCTCGCCTAAAGAAAGTGGGACCAGAGTTTAGTGATAGTCTATTGGAAGTTCTCGTTCTGGGATAAAGGCGAAAATAGGACAGATTTATCTCCCTTTCGCTGCATCCAGTGGTTTACGTTTGTGGAAGTTGTCGCCATAGAATACAGTTGACCATTTCGCTATGCTCTCAATGTAGCATCAGCTAGGCTTGCTAAAAATCAAGGGTCTCATTTCCAATAGCTTAGGAAGACGTTTGAGTGAAGTCCGGAGGGAAAGCATCTTGATTCCATGCAAACATCCACAAATTGGCTGGCAGGCAACATTTTTATTTATTTATTTTATTTAATCGTTCTTATATAGCGCTTTTCCAGCTCAAGAGCTGCTCAAGGCGCTGGCCGATACAGGATCTAACTCAAGCCGCCCGAGACGCCCACCCGCAGCCTTTGGGCGCATGGTCTGACGCCCGGACAACTGAGCACAATCCTGGGCAGCCAGGGATGGGGGAGAAGGACCTAGGTGAATGCTGGGTGTTTTCTTGTCACCGGCACTCACCCGTCTAGGACATGAGCGTCAGGCTCTTTAAAGTCCGTTATGATGGAATGTATGCGACACAGACTAGACCTCGGTTTATACTCTCATCCGAAGGAGTAGGAAAACCGGAGTAAAGTGTCTTTCCCAGGGACACAACACAATGGCCCGGCCAGGGCTCGAACCCGGGACCTTCCGTTCCGCAAGCCGAAGCACTACCATTAGACCACAGTGCCTCCGTGCCAACATAAGAAAAAAAAAAGAAATCAGAAGAAAAGCAAACAAATAATGCTAAAAGAGCGCAATCTGATAAAAGCACATAGTTTAATTGGATTTTTTTAAAAAAAATCGTAATTACTAATCCTATTTTAACCCCTCAAATGTTGCCAACACCCTGACAAAGTTATTTGATGATACAACTCGCAACAAAACCTTGCTACAGCACTCAACATAACGGACTCGGATTCCCGAAACCTTTTGCGGAGGCAGGAGAAATGTTATTGAAAAATCTTGGACGATTTTCCCCGCTTGAAGCTTTCAACGGGGATGCACCTCGGATGAATACTTGAAATCTATGTAAAGTGAAACCGCAGCGATTTCTACAATACTCCAAAATCGATGTATTCGGCATACCCTGGGTCACGTGGCCGCGAAAAGTTTGCAAGGGATTTCCATCTGAAGATTGGATAGAAAAAAAACCTGCAGAGGAGACCGCAAGGAGGCGCTTTTACACCACTTTTATTGACCAGTGTTGTTATCCCAGACGTGAGCCTTTCTTCATTTCCGCTCCAGTTACACACACGGATGTAGCATCCCTGGTCAACGCTGGGCCAGTGGGCCGTGACAGTACGGGTACGGTGATGGGTTTGATGTGGAAAACAAATCATGCATTCCCTCCCTTGTTCCCTGCACGCCCTTCGTCCCATCAACACCTTCAAACCTTTAAAACGGATGACGTTGTAGCACAGTGGATAGAGCGCTGATTTCGTACGCCAAAGGTCGCGGGTTCCATCCCCCGCAAGAAACGAACTTATGTGACCCAAAGGACTACTTCCACACCTGGCTTTTTAGTTTTGAAATGGGAAAAGATGCTGGAGAAAATAAGACGTGCAAATTTTGACGGTGATATCCGGTTCGTTACCGAGTTATTGGGCTCCAAGATCGGCATTTTTACCTGGGGCTTTCAAAAGCAATTAGCAAAGATCTGACCTCACAAGGTTACAGATTACATTACATGACATGATTATTGCTTTAGGTCCATCGGACTCTTTCGAGCCAAATCATGACCGGTCAACCCCCGATCCGCATAAAAGATCTGCTGAAACAACCCTAGTGGTAAAACTGAAGGCTCTCCACCAGCCAGTCACTTTACAATAAAGACATCCCATGCAGGGGACGCTGAGTCTATACTCTAATTTATCGAACCCCCGTTTACAAAAACAAAATAGAATACAAACATCATTATAAATTATCAACAAAACACATACATATCAAATGCCTACATTGCTAAATAATGACATCATAGGAAGCCGCAGTGACCACCTGGCAAAAAGCGTCCAATATTCCCAAGCTGATCCAACAGACCTCACACACAAATAAGGAGTCTTGTCCCGGAAGAGTTTTCAAGAAAAAAAAGGTAGGTGACTGGTCTAGCGAAGAAGAAAATAGTATAGCAGATTGATAGAACAGAGCAGGAATGAGAAAGACAGCGGCAGTGGGAATTTAAAGCACTAAATTTCCAGAAAGTGGGGATACTATTTATACTGAAACCCCCGGCACCCAACGGTCCAAGGTTACAGATATGGGCGGGCACGTAAGAAGGTACTGGTCTTGAATGACGTCTTATTATCAAACTGGAAGAAGAACTGTTTGCGTTTGTAGGTGGTGTTTCCAGCAGTATTCACACTTTTCTGCTATCCTATGCACAAACGGGAATCCCCTCAATGAAACATACTTCCGGTTTCTTTCTCCGCGTTTTTTAGTGAGTTATTTCCAATTATTCAAGAATAATAACATGTGTCACTGGCCACCTGTATCGTACCCTCACATTTATTTTTTTTTGCTGCAGTTTATTATCCCTTTCTATCGCCAGAGGCACGCCTAAACCCTACCTACCTAACATTATTTGTGAATTTTTGAAAAATATTCGGAAAAACATAACGCCCAGATGCTGGCTCGAACCCACACCTGTCAGGCGGCATTGGTTTCTGGCTTGTGGATAAGGCAAGTTAGTCCCGCCTTAGCCCACTTGGCCACAACGCTCGCCTAACATAGTCAACTACTTCGTGTTTTGTGAAGGTTGCGACGGCGAAGCTATGGAAAACTACAAGAGTCTTCAGGGCCCGGTAACATGAGAGGGCGAGAAAGGTCGCACGACTGCCAACCACGCCGTCGGAACGGCGTATGACGTCAAAACGAGTAACATGAAACATTTTGACCGTCGCACGGCGTGCTGTCGAACGACGAAAGTTGGTAAGACCGTAGTCGTATGAACAGCCACGACCGTGACCGTCGGTAGGCCGGCTTTCGCGACGGTCATGTGACGACAACAACAATGGCAGCTCTCAGGTTAGTTCACAGGGAAGTCGGTAGGTTCCTTAGACGGGAGCGTTTATTTCGAGATCGGACAAATCCTATGGATGTTTACAATGACGATGAACTACTTGAAAGATTTCGTTTTCCGAGGAGAGAATTGTTCGAACTATGCGATGAATTTGGCGACCAGTTGGAATTCGCTAATCCGAGGAAGGGAGCAATCCCACCTATGATGCAAATATTAATTGCCTTGCGTTTTTACGCTACTGGGAGTTTCCAGCAAGTGTTAGGAGATTTGTTTGGTGTGAACAGAATGACGATCCATAGAATAATTGCAAGGGTGTCGTCTGTTATCTCATCATCTCTAAATCGATATGTTAAACTTCCCACAGTGGAGCAGTCTGAGGTCAACAAAACAAAATTTTTCATAATGGCAAATTTTCCAGCTGTGATTGGATGCATTGACTGTACACATATAAAAATAATGGCACCAACAGAAAACGAGCCAGAGTACATAAATCGAAAAGGATACCACAGCATCAATGTGCAGATAATTTGCGATGCAGATTTGAAAATAACGAATACTGTGATAAAGTGGCCAGGGTCAGTTCACGATGCCAGAATTCTACGCCAGAGTGCTATCTATGCTGCCTTTGATTCTGACCATCCACCTCTCACCGAACACTTTCTAGGTGACAGTGGCTACATGTTAAAGTGAGCATGTTATTTGTTTAATAAAAAATATTATATATTAACAATTATTATGACAAATAAATAAACGTTTTACATCTAAAAAGTAGAGGTTGTGTTTCATTTGGGAATTGCATTATTTACAATCCACATAGGCCTAATTGTTAATTTCCTGATTATGTGTCAATGCCCGATGTAGGATATAATTCAAGCTGTTGGAGGCGCCCACTTGCAACCTTTTGGTGCATAATCTAGAGCCCAAAGTACTGAGCACAATCCTGATTGACCGGGATGAAGGGACCTAGTGCATGCTGGGTGTATTTGTTAAGCCAGTATTCACCCATCTATGACATGAACGTTTAGAAGTCCGTACTATGGAATGCTTACGTGCATAGATTAGACCTTGGTTTATACTGTCATGTTGCACAGAGAAACCTTGGAATAACAATAACATGGTTTATTTGCAGGCCCTGGCTGATAACTCCCTTCATTAACCCAGAAGGTAGGAGGCAAGAAAGATTCAACAACTCGCATCGATCAACGAGATCAACAGTTGAGCGCTGCAACGGTGTGCTGAAAAGACGTTGGCATTGTCTGCATGGAGAATTAAGGTAATATTTATTAATGAAGCATGTGTATGTGTGTGTGTATGTGTGGGTGTGTGTGTGTGTGTGTGTGTGGGTGTGTGTGGGTGTGTGTGTGTGTGTGTGTGTGTGTGTGTTACTACATCCTCCAAAATGGCCACCCAGTTTTTAACGCATATTTGCATCATTTTAAAACGACGGCATATATATACAATACCTATGAACACATTAAACACTTCTATAGTTATTTCAAACACTGAAACAGTCACTCAGACATGATATAAGTTTTTGTTTCAGCATTTACAATTTTGAAACGTTACACACTAAAATCTATTAATGTTTCATTGCAAAATTAAATTTTAGTAGCAACTGTTAGTGTTTTTAGATTTGTTATTGTGATGTATGGTATATAAAATTGCTAATGGTGTCATTGGTTGCCATGAAAATGTTACGATTTGAAACAATAATTTTCTGTTATACTTTGTGATAATGTAAATGGAACAGTTGATGTGAGGTTTGATGAGGATCTCATTCATACTGTTTACCGTGCAGTTTTAATGAAGTTATTGATAACATGTTTGTTTTTCCATATAATTACTCACACTCAAAGGTTGTACTTATGAGAGCTTTGGCTAAATCAATTTTTATCAAGTGTTAAGTCCGAACTACTTTAACACCTACAGCTGCAACTCTACCACCTTTAGAGTGTATTAGTTTATTTTTACTTTTTCAAACAATAAAGAATTATACAGACACACAGATCAGTATAGTTGTTAGTGTTACTTCACTAAAAAAAACGCGCACACACTTTCGCACAATTAAACAACAAGAAACTATGTGACTGGCTTTAAAACAAATACTAATACTTTTATCACAAAATAAAAAAAAATAAAATAATACACACAATTGTTTACTTTTTCTACGGTCTTGAGGTGTGGCAGTGATATAAAAACGTGGTGTAGTAACATATTCCATTGTTGCTATTTATATTGCATAACCTTTATTACGTTTTATTCAATAACATCACGTCAACAGGTATGCCCCAGCCAAAGCATGCCAGATCATCGCAGCCTGCATTGTTCTCCATAACAAAGCAATCAACATGCCAGTTCCGGAGTGTCCTTGTAATGGAGAGCAATGCATCATGGATGACCACAACATTGACGTGTGCAATGAAGGAGATGCTGATAGGCCCAATGTTCCAAGAGATGCCCAGAATGTTAATGGGAGACTTGTCCGAGATCAACTTGTTGCTTTCTTTTAAAGGTACAATTAAAATGGGTTAATAATTCAAATGGGTAACCATGTTTGGAAGTTTTTGAATCGGAAAAAAAGAAGCAAACAAGATGTAAACAAGCGCACGGCACAGCCCAGCCATGCAAATTGTGAATTCGTATACCTGAATCTGTTTAGAACTAGGGAAGTTAAAGCTGCATCCCTTCCCGACGACCGCAAGGTTATGGGACATACTTATATTTACCTTACAATTCGTTGTGTCCAGAGTTATAAAGGGGTTGGGCAGGAAGTGGGGGTGGGAAGTGTACATACACTGGTGAAGGATTTTTAGCTCCAGCTGTTCATGTAGATAATGTCATGAAGAAATTAAGCTCTGAATCAGTGTTTGGGAGTTCAGTTTTGGATGCAGGGTGGAATTAACTTCTTCTGTTTTGAGAAACTTTATGTTAAGTTCCTCAAGGTGTGCGCTTCTTCTTCTGGAGATACAGATTAAACGAGAGACAGACAGACAGACAGACAGAGAGATAGACAGAGAGAATTTTTGCAATGTTCTGTATTGAAGATGCTTCCAATTCAATTTTTTTATTTTTCAACCAGGCATGTGGAGAGTAACACATACATACAAATTTATAATAGTATAAACTAAATAGTGATGTAGCCACATAACACTCGTTCAATGTTTTTGCAGATAGGTATTTCAAATTGACACTGACCTTACATATACCAGAGGTAAATAATCACAAGCCCCGTAGTCAGTTTTACAATGCTATATTAGCAATTGCTCGTACAGTAACTGACACTGTACACATTTGAATTTGTAAACTGATATTTCAATACGTCCAATTGTGTATTATCCCAATACAGTGTGCTCTCCGCACCTACGGAATACAATTGAATTGAATGAGTTAGTGCAAACAAGGTATTCGAAAACGTTATCTGCCATGTCAAATCTGTCCTACGAGGAGAGACGTACATTTGTTAAACTACCCACTTTGGAATATAAAAATAATTGAGGGGTGGTTTGATTACAGTATTTTTTTTAAATCACCAGCATAATTAAACAACTTATAGGTTTGTCAACTTTAACAATGCTAGCAACTACGTGCAACAATTTTAAAACAACAAAACCAAACAGTTTAATACCTTTTTACAAACATAATAATACCACATCTGAATAACCTACCAACAGACGTCGTTAATACAGATTCACTGAATGCGCTTTGTTTTAATAATGTAGATAGATTATGTAAAGATGTTGAGAGTCAAAGGGTACTGGAAAATGGTAGGCACAAGAAATCAGTGCATGGGTCGCTGACTTTCGTAACATTAGATCTAAAGGCTGTTAGCATAAGCGCCAAAGCAAACAGATTCATAGCTTTAGAAGAGGCTGATGTGATGAAAAATACATTCACAGTTATATTTAATGTTCACCATTTTGTTTAAATGGCTACTTTTATTTATGTATTTGTAATGCTGTATTTTTCTTCAATGTTATCTACCATTTACTTATGTATTTGTACCTGTGTATGGCACTTTTTTATTTTTTTTCATTTGACATTGTTGTGTTCTTCCTTTGTAACTTGGCCTGGTACAACTCCAGCTGCAGTTTAGACTTTGCCAGTTTAACCCTTTTCTGTTCAACTTCAATTTGTTTGCTTTCAATCTCCAATTCTATCAGCTTCTTTTCCTTTTCTATTTCGAAAGCTGCCAACTGTTTTTCTGTTTGAAGTTTAAGTCTTTCACTCTGAAGTGCCACCCTATCGCGCATCAACTGAATTTGCATTAATCTCCCCGATTTTTGTTGTTCTAGTTTTTCGATTTCCAAGGAAGTTTTTTGAATTTCCAAATTTACAAGGTTGTTATAAGCTTCTTTGCTTTTTTGCAGATGACCACCTGATGCTGATATGGCTTTTGGCTGCGTCTGTTGCTGATCTGTAACAGTGTGAAAAGACATTATTGTGTATGTGTGTGTGTGTGTGTGTGTGTGTGTGTGTGTGTGTGTGTGTGTGAATGTAATCGTTCTTATATAGAGCTTTTCCAGTTCACGAACTGCTAAAGGCGCTGGTCGATACAGTATTCAACTCACACCAACCGAGACGCCCAATTGCATCCTTTGGGTGCTTCGTCTGACGCCCAGACTAACTGGGCAACCGGGTATGGGGGAGAAATGACCTAGTGCTTGCTGACTGTATTTGTGTACCCTGCAATCGCCCATCTAGGGTATGAGCGTCAGGATCTCCGAAAGAAGGACGCTGTACAATGTGAATCTCAAATGTTTTCTTTTCATGTATTACTACTATAACAACATGTACCTTCAGTGTTACATTCAACGTTAACACGCCATCCAGTCAATTCGGGTTCTTCAGTGGAGCTATCTGTCGAGGACAACATTTAGGTACATTCAGTATGAGTTTACGCAGTTATAATTCCACACAGTCACACAATGCATACGTTTACATAATATGATTTATTCTCTGACTTGTTAATATAAAGCTTTTCAAACACATTGTGCATTTTATTTATGTACTTTGTTAATGAAATGTCCTACGTTTCATGCTTGGTATAAAGCATTTAACAGTATAGCGTCCATTAATAAAATGCATTAATATAATCAATGCTCGTAAATTACAACAACAGAAATAATAAATAATTTTGTTTATTAAATAAATAAATAATTAAAAAAACAATTTGGGGTTACTGCAGTTCCATACCGTTGAATGGAACCAGCGGAACAATCTCTTCATCTGCAACAACAATACAAACATTTTATTGTCAAATGAACGCACAAGCATTTAATAAACGCTGAAGAGCACACTAAGAACTGTACACATAACGCTGATGACCAAGTTGAAAAAACAAATGCAATAAAAATATAATAGCATTTTGTATACAGGCTTATTTAGTACTCTTACCCTAAATCGTTAGTAGGCAGGTAAATTTATAAAAAAAAATCATATTGAAAACTGTAATGTTTGGAGTTTCTTACAACGTGGATTCTCTATGATCTGACACGGCACGCTGTCACATTCGTCAGTCATGGATTCACATCCACCTGAGACAGAAGCAAAAGCATCTTCATTAATAAAGCGCATACAAACAAGTTGCTTTAGCTTACACAAATATACACAATGCAGTTACTATTTACAAATAGTTAATAGTTGACTCAGAAAGTAAAGGCAAATTGTGCTACAGTCATAATTTCAGAAATAGTAATACTTCTTCTATGATGGATACCAAGTGTTCAGTAATAATTGCATACATAGAAAATGCAAGTGGACAACAGTATAATCATCACGAGATTATACTGTTGTTACTATTCCGCCTCGTATTCTTCCTTATGACTAACTGTATTAGTACTAATAGACTAAATCCCCATACGCATAAGAACAAATCTAAATTTATCAATGCTAGGAAGAGCTTTGTTTATGTATACAATTTTTAAAAAAATCCACGTACTCACCCGTGAT
Organism: Oncomelania hupensis; assembly: GCA_036898135.1. NCBI lineage: Eukaryota > Metazoa > Mollusca > Gastropoda > Littorinimorpha > Pomatiopsidae > Oncomelania > Oncomelania hupensis. Next base: position 37,322,739 of record CM072526.1, read on the forward strand.
ACCTGACAGGGTGTCAGAATCATATCCAATAAGGTGATCTAATACAACCTCCACATACCACGGTTTGTGGGGTGGTTGACCGCCGCCAGTCTTTTGAGTAGCATTTACCCATTTTCGAGCCACGCTCTTCATATCTCTGATTTTTTTTTTTAGTTGAAATGGAGTTTTTTTAACTCCGCCCGCACTAACGATTGTCGAAATTTCATCCCATTTTTTCCTTTTTTTGGCCTCCGTTACTAGTCCAAGATATAAGGCCCAAAATAGTAGTGAATCGTGCAAACTCGTGCTACAAGTGTGAAAAATGGATTAATGTGTTCTTTGTATGTCCAAAATGACTTTTTGACGCAGGGACATTATTATTTTTTTTTACAAATTTGATATTAGATGAATGAAACGGAGTTCGTTTAGCAGACGATTATGGAAGTGCACTGATCCGGAGTAAATGTTATTTTCAAACAAAATGTATAAATAAAATATTTTAAAGCTCTAGGTACTTGCTGTTACCATCTGTATGATTTTACAGGTGTTTGATTCGTCGAACAAAATCGTATTTTTTTGTATTTGTTGGTTTCTATCTTGCACGTGACTGAACGCTCGAAGCAAATCCAAAATGGCGTCGTCCGTGTTATTGTTGTCAAGGCATACGATAGCTTGCAGTTTTGAGATTTCACTAACCACATCTCAACCAGTTCTGAGTTTTTTCATATGCTGACCAAACATCAAAGGTATGTACCATTTATGATTCTCCCATTTGAATTGGTTTGATTCGAGCAGTAGATAATAATAATAAATACGTTGATGAAGGCGTACGATGTATGCCAGTATTTTCATTTCAGGCTATTGCCTAGCTATTGTCTTTCCGTATTCGCCCACAATCATGTTGATTTATACTGGCGCTTTCAAAAAGGTTCCGCGCACGCTTCACGTCAGGCGATTCTCTCAATAACAATCCAGGTTACCAGGTTGGGGGAAGGGGAAGGTGTAGTGAGGATGAATGACTAATCATGGCTGCGGCAGACCCTTGACACGAACGTGTCAACAGTGTTGAGATGATGTGTAAAACTTTTAGGCGGCGTACACGTAACAATGTAGGCTATTTTATTTGTTGCAATCATCTACATTAGTATCATTCGGGTTAGTAATAGAGCTATTATGTTCTGAAAAGAACTTTGTTTTGTTTCCTTAGTGTGATTTGTTTGTGTGCCGAAACCTTGCAAGTGGGTTGGTTTGACTGTCAACACATCCCATATAAACCACTATAATTAATGTTTAAGTCATTACAGGACATAATAATTTTTTAACTGAAGCTACATACTGTGTTTGTTTGTCTGATTTTAGACAAGCAAGATGTCCGACTACAGCCTGTAGCTGAAAGGATTTGAAATGGATCCACTACCATCTTCAAGCTCAACCTCTCCACCTACGACAGACTGGAGACTGTGTGCATTGTGCCAGACCAACACAAGAGAGAGTCTACAGTGTCCTGCAAACAACAGTAAGGCCTTGACTACAGGATCCAGCTATAAAACTGTAGCTGACAACTTGCAGAAATTTGCAGAACTTAGATGCCCTCTGCCAGTGCTCACTGAGTTGTCAAGATTAGACGAAGGCTCGGGAATAGAAAAAACATTTATTGACAATGCAGCCAAATTTCACCGCTCATGCCGATACAAGTTCAACACTACTCAATTGAAGAGGAAGGCCACTTCATCACAGTCAATCGCAACATCTATGTCAGATTCTGCAGACTTTGTTCATGAAAATGACCCAGAGCCGACACCTTCAAAGAAGCAAAGGAGACAAACTACATCAGGTGAAAAGCAATCTGAACACATTTGCTTTTTGTGTGATAAGATATCACCTCTTTCTAATCTTAGACAAGCTTCTACATTTAAGCTTGATGCTAAACTTCGCCAATGTGCGTCTGATCTACAACACAGTTCCCTTTTGGCAAAACTTAGTGGTGGTGATGTCATTTCAAAAGAAGCAAAATATCATCCGAGTTGCCTTCTGACACTATACAGAAAAGCACATCAGAAGCAAGACCAAAACAATCATGAATCCCACAAAGACCGGAACACACAAATGTTGCATGGCCTTGCATTTGCAGAGGTGGCCGAGTTTATTGAAGAGAAGCGACTCACCGATGACGGAACTGGCCGTGCAGATCGGATGACAGTTTTTAAGCTTGCAGATTTGTCTAATTTGTATCGTGAACGTTTGTTGCTGATGGGGCTGAATGCTGACATAGTTCACAGCACACGATTGAAGACACGTTTACTTAATCGTTTCCCGGACATGAAGGCCTTTCAGGAAGGTAGAGACGTTCTTCTTGGGTTTGATAACCAGTTGAGTAGTGCACTGAAGACTGCATACACTGAAGATTTTGATGATGAAGCTGTGCACCTAGCCCGAGCTGCACAGATTGTGCGGAGGGATATTTTCAATACAAAGGATAATTGGACTTTCAATGGATCGTTTGATAAAAGCTGCCAGTTTGAGAGTGTTCCAGAATCTCTGCAGGCACTCATGAAGATGATTCTACAGGGTCCAAGTGTAAAAGATGCCAGTTCTGTGAAAAATAAAGCAGCTCTGTCCCTTGCACAGCTCCTCAAATTCAATTGTGTGAAAAGTGCAAAAGGAGACAGCACATCAACACGCCATTTAAAGGAGAGAGAAACGCCTCTTCCACTTTACCTTGGTATGTTGGTCCATGCACAGACCCGTAAACGTGATTTAGTTGACAATTTGTTTGGCTTGGGATTGAGTGTCAGTTATTCTCGGGTCCTTGAAATTTCTGCGGAGATGGCTCAGAGGGCATGCAAGCAGTATGAAGATGAAAACGTGGTCTGTCCCTTTAAGCTAAAAAAGGATCTCTTCACGTCAGGGGCAATTGACAACATTGATCATAATCCCAGCTCAAGCACATCACGAGACTCTTTCCATGGCACTTCAATTTCACTTTTTCAGCACCCTAAGAGAAATGCAGAAGGAACTGAGCGACGGTGTGCTAGTCCACTGGAAGGAACTGTCCATAAATCTGTCCCAGAGCTGCCGGTATTCTACCGGAAAGTACCACCTGTATGCATGAAAATGCCGGTGGAACCCCCTGCACCTCAGCATCAAGGTCCAGTCCAACCTGAAAGCAATTTCTTCAATCCTGCCTTTCGAGCTGAACAGTCCTGGCTTGATCACGTGCGAAGTGCAGGTATATTATCGTTACACTTTATTTGTCATCTTCTTGCTGTTATTTTTATCAATACTTTTATGTAAGCGCACAGAGCTGGCAACAATTGTACCCACACCACCCCCATTGCCCTACCCCTACCCTTTCCTTCGCCGAACAGCGAAAAAGACACTGAGAATTAAGAATAAGATGATGACATTTTTATGTTTGCATTCAAGGTAATCTGAATAATCATGAATATCAATTATATTGCAATACTATATTACATGTATTCAGGTACGGTGAAAGTGCCAGAATAAATCCTTTTTTTTATATTGTTCTGCTGCAGCCCAATATTTTGTCAATGTAACTTAGTATTGTATTTTTATATTTTCAGGATCAAAAGACCTGACTGAAGCCCAACTTTCTTGGGGTGCCTACCATGCTTCACAACAGTCGCCTGCTGCAGACGTGACACCAGGAGAGTCTTGCTTGCTGCCACTCTTCAAGGACCTGTCAAAGACTCCCGCTATGATCAAGCATGGTATGGATATGATCAAGAAGGCAGTGGAGCATCTCAATCATGGGCAGACTCCTGTCATCGCTATGGATCAACCTCTCTATGCTCTTGGCAAGCAGATACAGTGGAAGTGGCCAGCCAGTTACGGTGAGAAACACTTTGTGCTGATGCTCGGGGGTCTACACACAGAAATGGCTTTTCTGAAAGCCCTTGGGCATTTGCTTTCCAGCAGTGGCTGGACTGAGACTTTAGTTGAAGCCAACATTGCATCATCTGATACAGCCGACTCTTTTCTGACTGCAAGCCACATTACAAAAACACGCTATGCTCATCAAGTGACTGCCTGTGTTCTTTATGACTTGATGAAGAAGGCATATGAACAATCTGTAGCTGAAAAACAACAAAATGAAGAATCTTCATTTGAAAACTGGTGCGATGCCAAAGCCGAAGAGTCTCCAATGTTCAAATTCTGGTCGCTGGTGCTAGAATTGCAGATGACACTTCACGTTTTTTTGACTTCTCTTCGTTGCGGGAACTTAACGTGTACGTTCAGAGCCTCAAGAAAATTGTGCCTTGGTTTTTTGCATTTGATCAGTGCAATTACGCAAGATGGTTGTCAGTGCACATCCATGACATGGAAAGACTAAAAGAGCTGTGTCCTGCTGTCTTCGAGCAGTTTGACCAGGGAAACTTTGTTCTCCAGAAGAGTTGTCGACCCTTCTGTAAACTGGCTTTGGATCAAGCACATGAACAAAACAATGCAGTCATCAAGGGTGATGGAGGAGCTATAGGTTTGACAGAGAACCCTGCTGCTTTGCGTCGTTGGATGATAGGTGGGCCAGAAGTGTCACGCGCCATTCAAGAGTTTGAAGAAGCATTTGCGGCCGACAAACCCAATAGTCCCAGCAGTAGTACAAAGCACCATGAACAAAACAAATCATTTCAAGAGAGATTTAAAAGTGACATAGATAATATGCTGAACACTATCGAACGCTATGGCAATCCGTTCATGGACAACAGCAAAGACCTCTTGGTGATGCACAGCAAGGACATTGTCGACCCAACTGTTGTCACATCACTTAAATCCATGCACTCCATAGGACTTGACCAGTACCAAAACTTTGAAAGTAAACGACTTCATACGCGCCAGACAAAGATTTTTCATCCCCTGAAAAAAAAAAACTGGCAACAATGTCTAGTCCAAAGAATAGAACAATTAGCAGGAGTTCTCAGCAAACATTACTTTTGAAGAGAAACTGCAGCCTATTCAGCAAGCTTTTCATCGCATGTTTGACACGAGGCGGCAATCTGCGTGAATTCTTCATGCATGAGAACTATCCCTTCCCTCCTTCTCTATCGGATGGTGGACTCCTACGTCAGACACAAAAGTCTGCTCTTCTTGAATGCTTACAGCCGCACTTCACCGCACATGAGACTGGGGCCATTCCACCTGTGAACATGGTCATTATTGATGGAGCTGCAGCGGTTAACATGGTCCTACCCAGCAATGCAAGAAGCTTTGGGGATTATGCGACAACAGTCTTCATCCCCTTTCTTTTAAGTCAGCTTCAGCATGCTTCACACCGCCTGGATGTAGTGTGGGACATGTACACCGCAGACAGTTTGAAAGCCCAGACATGGAACAAAAGAGGAAAAGGAATCAGGCGCAGGGTGACAGCTGGTACCATCATTCCAGCCAACTGGACCAGTTTTCTTAGATGTATCGACAACAAGAAGGAGCTGTTTGGTTTTTTGGCAGACAACATTGCACAACTAGAAACTGACAAGGTGATTGTGACCACAAAGGGACAATTTGTACTATGCAATCAAGCCATGCCTGCTGGTCTCGAGGCACTCCAACCTTGTAACCACGAAGAAGCCGATACGCGAATGATTCTGCATCTCGCCAAAGCATCAAAAGACCACAAGACATTTCTTATCAGAACTGTGGATACAGATGTGGTGGTCCTGTCTGTAGCTGCAGTTGTCAACCATGAAGTTGAAGAGCTGTGGTTGGCCTTCGGCACTGGCTCACACTTCAGGGTTCTACCAGCTCATGAAATCGCTGCATCATTGGGTCCATCCAAAGCAAAGTCTTTACCAATGTTCCATGGCTTGACAGGCTGTGATACCGTCTCAGGCTTCAATAATATTGGCAAGAAGAAGGCATGGCATGTTTGGGACGTTTACGAAGAGGTCACAGCCTGCTTTTTGAGATTGTCATCTGCACCTTCTTATATCAGCGACCTCGACATGGCAATCATTGAGAGATTTGTGGTTCTGATGTATGACAAAACCAACAATGAACTTGATGTGAACAGTGCCAGGGTCAACCTCTTCACGAAAAGATCTCGCCAATTTGACAACATTCCACCAACAAGTGCAGCACTTCTGCAGCATGCCAAGCGAACTGTGTACCAGGCGGGACACATCTGGGGACAAGCGTTTGTGACAACACCACAGCTTCCAAATCCATGTGACTGGGGATGGCAGTACTGTAAAGGCCAGTGGCAGCCTTTCTGGACTCATCTACCTCAAGCTGCTGATGCATGCAGGGAGCTGATGAAGTGTTCTTGTGTAAAAGGATGCAAGAAGAGATGCACGTGTGTCCGTGAAGGGCTCAAGTGCATGGCTTTGTGTTCTTGCAGTGGTGACTGTGTTCAGAATGGAATGGGTGGTGCTCACTGACTCTACATGTACAGGTAATGATCTTGCAGTGGTGACTGTGTTCACAATGGAATGGGTGGTGCTCACTGACACTCTTTTTTGCACCCGTAACGAACTGTCATTGTTTCAAGCCTTATTGTTACTCCTAACGGAGAAATTCAGTCAATCAATGGATTTAAACCATTACTGATGATTTCAATGACAGACTTATATAGAAAGCCGATTTTAGGTGATATCATTTGCTTGTTAAAATAAGACCATTTTGTAATACTGAATTTCAAACTGATGTAATGCATACTGAATTTCAAACTGATGTGTAAAAGGGCCGGATCACTTACATTTGGGAGGGGGGGGGGGTGGTCCAAAATTAATGTTGGAGAGATTGCTGGCCGGTGCAAATTCGAAGACGCGTAGCGGTTGAATGATGTAGGGGGGGTCTGGGGGCGTCCCCCCCCCCCAGAATTTTTGAGAAGAATGGTGCGAATTTGTACAATCTTGTGTCATTTTTAATCTGTTTTTTTCACTTTCATAAACACTGAAATAACCACCTGAAGCAGAGATTTGACCTGTCTTGGGTATGCCTTTATTTTGTTTTTTCATCAAGGCGGTCACAGTTGATACTTCAGTGTATCAAAGTTTTATGTTGTATAAATGGCAGACGCCTATACATGTAATGTGTATTGAATGGTGTGAAATGTCAGATGGCTGGTTAATCGACTTAAATGAATCAGCTTGAATTGGCGCCTCACGGCCTTGTTTCCCGTTTACGCACTGCACTGTGCAGGGTGATATTTTTTATGGGTTGAAAAGGGGGGGGGGGTCCATGGACCCCCTGACCTCCCTCTGGATCCGGGCCTGACTGTCTGTTGCATTTGTTTACTATGTCTCAAAGGATTTGTGGAATTATCACAAATGTTTGTCATAGTTAAATGAGTTATGTGTATTTTAATGGTATAAAACGCGTGTTTCGGCAGCCATTTTGGATTATGTAATCATGTTTGTTCGAAGTTTTACAACAAAATGTTCCTTCATGACATCTAAGATTGTTCAGAACATCAAGACAAACCCGTCCTGTTATGATTTTGTCCAGATTGTGTGCTTTTTTGGGGTCCTAATCAAATGAGAAGATTATGTTGGTAGCCATTTTGGATTACGTCACCTAATTTTGTTCGAAGTGTAAACTCACAATGTCCCTGCGTCTAGAATTATTCGGGACATCAAAACAAACATTCCTGCCAAATTTCATACTTGTTACATGCAAATGCACAATTCTATACCTTACATCTTGGACTATACCTTTGTACTGTGTTTATCTTCCAACAAACTTTTGTTGGGAATATACATTGACAGTAGTTTTCTGTCATATGTGTCCACCATCTTGATTTCTTTAGAGGATAGTTGTCGGTTGTCGTTACCGGAATGCGTCACTTGTGTAAAAATAATATCACAAATCAAATATATATTGTACACAACTACAGAAAAAATAGCCCCTCCCCTTGCAACAACTAATTAGGAAAAATTAAAAATGTAAAAAAATGAAAAACAATCACACTAACAAATCTCTTACAATAGACTAATAACTTTAACAATCTTGTGGGTGTGGTGGGAGGGGAAAAAAAAACAAAAAAACTTGTCGTCGAACCCCATCCTATCAAATCGGTAAGATGAAGCGTTCACCACTGCGCCAACTCCCAATTATTTTATTGTAGAGTAAAATATCAATCATATTTGTCTTATTCTTCTTCGCTGTCACAGTCGTGTTATGCTTGTCTTCAACTAAGGGCTTGTTCAGGATGTACAGAGAAAACTATTCACTGTATTATATCTTACTATAACAAAGTAATGAGGAACTTTTTAAAAACTCGAATAGTCCGGAAGTTGTTGCGATTCTAAATATAGTATCACGATAGTGCGGTCGTGCGACAAAACAGTCGCACGGCTGAACCCGCGGCACGCCTGCTCATGTTACCCATTCACTGACGGTCAAGCGATCGACCGACTGTCTTGTCGTTCGACTGTTTCGTCATGCGACTGTTCGGTGGCGACAGGCGCGCTCATGTTACCGGGCCCTGGTCTTGTTTCACTTTCTGTCGATGATCGACGCACCTCCGAAGTCGCCACAAATACAGGCCTCTACGATTGTTTTTTGCATCCTTTCACTGAGCATGTACTTCCTCCACCGTTTTTATACTTTTCCCACTCGTTTTCTGGCTCTAACAATCGTCGTTTTCGGCAATTTGCCATATTTAAAAGTCACGCATCAAGCTTTGATAAAAGCAAAACAAGCTAGACCGCAACTTGGTTTCATTGTAACCTCGTTTTTATTTATAATGGCGATACCCACGAGTTTTTATGAGAGGTGCCGGAAAGTTGTGAATTGGCAGTGGTGAAGATAAAGCTGTTTGTGCGCCTAAAGCAACGATACATCCTTACCAGAATGAAGCGTCTGCTTCGTAAACAGATGATTGGGATGATGAAGAAGAGCCTGATCTTGAAGTGGATGACCGAGTGGGAAATTCGAACCGGTGAGCGAATGAATAGTCTGGTATGTCAATGCAACGAAATTGCATAATCCTCTCTGAAACCTTCTTTATTATTTGTTAAAAAAATTGTCAGGGTAGATTAACACTTAGTGAATGATCGGGACGATCTATCGGCCTTGCCTTTTCTGGCCAAAAGGACGTAGGGGCAAATCCGTGGTCACCCGACGAGAGTCGTCTTGGTATAGCTCTCCAAGGACGAAACCTGTTAACCAGATTCTGTTTAGATCTATGAACTACCATCTATATATATAAATTGCTTAGCCGGAAGTCCTTCTTCGCCTCTACTGTAAAGTTTGTCCGGTATGGACGCTGATCTGGGCAGGTGCGGGGCGCTACGGATCGGCCTGATGTGAGCTCAAAACCTGCGAAATCGTTATAGCCGACATTTCCTTACCGAACGTTTAACCGTTTCTGAGATAAATAAATAAACAAATTGTCCCCAAACTGTAATAGCCTCATTCCGCGCGCTGTTTCGATTCAACCCGTGTCAAGAACGTGCTGTTCCGTAATACCGTAAATTTTGTTTTATTTCCATTCTGTAATGATGCATGTTCGACTTCTAGAACTAATGCATGCCACGTCATAATAATTAGACGTCATTAGTTACAGAGTGACGTCACAACTTGGAAGCTTAACCGACTAGCTTGCATACACCCGGTCCTGTGAGGCTGGATTCGAAATATAATAAAACCTCTGTAATAACTCAACGTTCTAGAGTCGGGTATTATTATTTGGTGGCAGCGGAAAGCACCGGTATTTCAGTTCAGCGTTTTGTGTGTTTTTAGCTTCCGAATACGCATCAAAATGTCGTTCAAACCTCCAACAGCCTTCGACCTTCAACGGCCAGAAGAGTGGCCGCAATGGCGTTCACGTTTCAAACGGTTTTTGCAAGCCGCGAAACTCGACAGGGAAGCGGTTCCTGTCCAGATCTCGTCCCTCATCTATTCGATTGGGCCGCAAGCAGATGCGATCTACTCTACTTTCGCTCTTGACGAGGAAAATGTGACTTTGGATGAAGTTATCGAGTATTTCGACCGCTACTTCATGCCGAAGAGAAACATCATACACGTTCGTTCGAAATTCCATGCCAGATCTCAACTTGCTGGCGAGTCTGTGGAAGAATACGTCCGTGCTCTTCATGCCCTTGCTGAACATGCAGGTTTTCCCGACAAGGATGAATGTATCCGTGACAAGCTTGTGTTGGGTCTCCTTGACCGCGATCTCAGTGAAAAGCTACAGTTGGAGCCCAATCTCACCCTTCACGATGCCATTCAACAATCTCGACAGCACGAACTCGTCAAACAGCAGATCCGAGAACAACGCAGCGAGGTTGATGCCGTCAACAGCCGACGCCGTAATGGTCCTCGAGTGAGATCCTCCTCTGCTCGAGGCGACGACGACAGCGCTCATCCGGGTGGCCGTGCAGCTTTCCGTGGCAGACAAGGTCCACGTGGTGGGTCACGTCCTCGTGGTCATCGTGCGCTGCAGCCGGAACCGACTCACCATCAACACCACGACGGCAGTTCTTCCAAGTGCGGAAATTGTGGCAGTGATCGACACCGCTCCAGAGCCGAGTGTCCCGCGTTTGGCAAACAGTGTTATAAATGTCTCAAATACAATCATTTTGCATCTAGTTGCCGCAGTAGCCGAGCAAACGTGCGCGTGCATGATGTTGAAGATGATGCTAATGATGATGTCCATGAGTACTTTCTCAGTGCGATTGACATGCCTGATGCAGAGCCTCCGTGGCGCGTGTCCTTGAACCTTGGTGGACGTGCTATTGACTTTAAGATAGACACTGGCGCAGATGTCTCTGTGATCTCGAAGAAAACATTTTGTTCTCTTTCTCCTAGACCTCACCTGCAGCCTACCAAAGTTGTGTTGCGCAGCGCTGGCGGTGTTTTGAATTGCATGGGTGAATTTATGGCAATTACTCGTTATCATGATGTTCCTGTTTCTTTCAGGTTGTTTGTTATTGATGCTGATACAGATAGCCTCCTCAGTCGGTCTGTTGCCAGCCACATTGGTGTTGTAACGAAAAGCGTCGACACCGTGTCCCCTCCAGCATCACCCCTCAGCAGCATCGAGATCCCCGTCAAGTGCACACCAGTTACAATCCGTCTCCATGACAACGTTGAGCCCTACAACCTTCCCACAGCCAGAAGAGTCCCGATTCCCCTCCTTGACAAGGTGAAGACCGAGTTGGGCAACATGGAGAAAGCTGGAATCATTGAGCCTGTCACAGAAGCGACTGACTGGTGCAGCCCCATGGTACCAGTCATGAAGAAGTCAGGAGCCATACGGATATGCACCGATTTTAAAAGGTTGAATTCCGCAGTTAAGAGGGAACGCTACATCCTCCCAACAATCGATGATATTTTGCACAAGCTGCAAGGTTCCGCCGTTTTCAGCAAACTGGATGCTACGTCTGGGTATTGGCAAATTCCCTTGGATCCTGCTACAGCCAAACTCACAACTTTCATCACCCCGTGCGGTCGATATTTCTACAAGAGATTGCCCTTCGGGATTTCAAGTGCACCTGAAATCTTTCAGCGTACGATGGAGAGTATCTTGGGTGGTGATGAGAATGTGATCTGCTACCAAGACGATGTGATGGTTCACAGCCAGAACGAAGCGGACCACGAAAGGCACCTTACCCGTGTGATGATCAAGCTTGAGCAAGCAAACCCCAAGTTGAACCACGCTAAGTGCGAGTTCCGCAAACGAGAAATTGAGTTTCTTGGCCACAGGATCAGCAAGGACGGCGTTTCTCCCGACACAGAGAAAGTCAAGGCGATTTTGGAGATGCCAGCGCCAACGAATGTCCCGGAACTCCGACGGTACATGGGGATGGTAAATTTTCTCGGCAGGTACGTGCCCAACCTTTCTGCCATTCTCCGTCCAGTGTCTCAGCTGCTGGAAAAGGATCGTGCGTGGACGTGGGGTCCTGCACAAGCCAACGCCTTCCAGTGTGTGAAAGAGCTTTTAACGTCTGCACCTACTCTCGCCTTCTTCGACTTGTCAAAGCCGACAATCGTCAGCGCAGACAGCAGCTCCTACGGTATCGGTGCGGTTCTCCTTCAGGTTCACAACAACGACCTGAAGCCCGTCGCTTTTTGCTCGAGAACCCTCACACCCGCCGAAAAGAAATACGCCCAGATTGAGAAAGAATGCCTTGCGTCTGTCTGGGCATGCGAAAAGTTTGAGCGATACCTTATTGGCTTACCAAGCTTTACCTTGCAGACGGACCACAAGCCGCTGGTCCCCCTGATCAACGTCAAAGATCTGCAAGACACCCCTCTTCGCTGCCAGAGAATGTTGATGCGCCTCATGCGTTTCAATGTCACAGCCGAGTACATCCCTGGAGCGAAGCTCGTTGTTGCCGACACTCTGTCCCGCAGCCCGTTACACGACAGAGCAGATGCCAGCCATCCAGTCATAGACGCGCTCATCGAAGACATCGACGCTCACCTGGATGCCGTCAAAACGACATGGCCAGTCGCAGACAAGCGTTTGTCCGAGTTCGCGGACGAGAGCCGCAAGGATTCCGTGATTCAAACGGCTATCACGTACACACTCGACGGTTGGCCAGACTACGTTAAAAACACTGCACCAGAACTGAGAGATCTGTACAGTGTCCGTGACGAACTGAGCGTCTACAACGGCCTTCTTGTCCGTGGCACCAGGATCGTGGTGCCTACAAGTCTCAGGAAAGATACGCTGCAGAAAATTCACGACGGTCATCTTGGTATTACCAAGTGCCAAGAACGTGCCAAGTCGTCCGTGTGGTGGCCGGGCATCGGCGGTGAAATCAAGGCAATAGTGTCCTCTTGCCAGCATTGCGTGGAGCACCAGCCGTCTCAACGCAAAGAGCCCCTGCTGACCACGCCACTGCCCCAACGTCCCTTTCAGCAGGTAGGCGCTGACCTATGCTTTCACAACGGCAAGCAGTACTTAGTCTTAGTGGACTACTTCTCCAGGTATTTGGAACTCGCCTACATGCCAGACGTCACAGCCCCGACGGTGGTGGGAAAATTGAAAAACATCTTTGCCCATCATGGCATTCCAGAAACGGTCGTCACTGACAACGGCCGGCAGTTCGTCTCTCACGAGTTCTCCAAGTTCTCTGACGAATGGGGTTTTGCACATGTTACTACTTCCCCTCATTACCCCCAAGCGAATGGCGAAGCTGAGCGCGCTGTCCGTGAGGCAAAGAAGATCTTGTCGCAAAAAGATCCGTTCCTTGCGTTATTGGCACATAGATCGGCCCCCACTACACCTACTGGCTACAGCCCGGCTGAGTTGCTTATGGGTCGTAAGCTACGTACAACGGTACCTACATTACCTGTCAACCTAGAACCGCGCAAGGTAGACACGTCTCGAGTGGCGGCGAATGACCAGAAAGCAAAAGAAAACAACAGCAAGCACTTTAACAAGCGTCATGGAGCGCGCGACTTGCCCGTCATCAGTCCGGGTACAGAAGTGCTACAGAAGCTGGACAACGAGCGCCAGTGGTCAGGCCCAGCAACTGTGATTGAACGCTGTGCGCCGAGGTCATACCTAATCAAGAAAGCAGCTGGCGTATTCAGACGCAATCGTCGCCATATTCGTCCCTCAGCTACTTTCAAGCAAAGCTCTAGCCCTCGTCCGTACCGCCCTTTGCCAAGAAAGTCCACTGGTGGTCCGACGCCTCAAGCGCAAGCGCCCGCGAGTCATGTTATGTCCGGTGATCCAGTGCGTCCCGCACTGTCACTGTCTTACACCCTGTCCCGACCTGACCCGGTGTCCGGCGACACCCCAGTCTGTACGCCTTCCCATGTGCTTCCTGGCGCCCGCACTACCCGTAGTGGCAGAACAGTGAAAGCCCCTGTCCGCTTTCCCAACTAAATCTCTGCCCGCTTTCCTAACCAAGTTTAATTAGTTGCTGTTCGACATGTTTGTTCTGGTTGATCATTTTCTGATACTGAAAGAGGGAGATGTAATGATGCATGTTCGACTTCTAGAACTAATGCATGCCACGTCATAATAATTAGACGTCATTAGTTACAGAGTGACGTCACAACTTGGAAGCTTAACCGACTAGCTTGCATACACCCGGTCCTGTGAGGCTGGATTCGAAATATAATAAAACCTCTGTAATAACTCAACGTTCTAGAGTCGGGTATTATTATTCATTCAAAATACTTTTGCACTCATGTCACCAATCTTACAAAATTTTGTGTTTAACTAATTAAATTTGATTAATTAAAATCGAATCGGGGTTTCAGCATGTTTTCCCATATAGAGCAAAAAATTGATGATCTTTGTACCGAGAATGGTTAGCTCACTTGGTAAGTCATTCGCCTACCATACTGGAGACCCGAGTTCTAATCTCACGCGGGTCACTTTTTTTTTACAATGTTTTTTTTTTTACACTACAAAAATTATAAATATTTTTCTTTTTAATTTAGGCTTTTTACTTTTAACTTATTAATTATTATTATTATTATTATTATTATTATTATTATTATTATTATTTATACACTAATAATAATAATAATAATAATAATAATTATTATTATTATTATTATTATTATTACAATTATATCTTATATCAAATTTTATTTTCAAACCTTGGTGTTTTTTAAGATTTCTATTTGTATTATTCTATATTCATTATTATTATTATTATTATTATTATTATTATTATTATTATTATTATTACCAAGGATCGGGATGGGGTGGTACGTGTAGGTAAAAGGGGGCTACGGGTAGGTTTAAAGGGGCATGGGTAGGCATAACGGGGACACGGGTATATATAAGGGGGTATGGTGATGGTCGATTCCTTTGTCGTCCCCTATACGCTTATGTGTCCGGGGACGTTAATCTGTTTTAACTAACTAACTATCGATTCCTTTCATCCATACCTGCGAAACGATCAACGGGGAAGTATCAAGGAGGGTACAGGTAGGTTACAAGGGGGGTACGGAAGGTATCAAGGGGGTATGGGGAGGTATCAAGTGGGTTCGGGGAGGTATCAAGTGGGTTCGGGGAGGTATCAAGGGGGTATGGTGAGGCATCATGGGGGGTGACGGGGAGATATCAGGGGGAGGGGGGGGTATGGTGAGGTATCAAGGGGGATATGGGGAGGTATCATCGTCCAAATGAAACTCGCAGACAACAGTTGTCTCTCTGTCTACATTTTAAACAGCAACCTGTGTACCACAAAAACCACTAGTCCTGTATAAGCAGCAAATATTTCAGCCGCCGAGTTTCCGACTGCGACGCTTCCGTTGATGAAGATCAGAAAATCGAACGTCGTGAAGGTCAATTTTGGGAGGACATTTTTTGAAACAATACCTTTTGGCGACTTCGTGCAAAAGGCTCTTACCTTCTTTCTGGTTCAGTCTTTGCACAGGAAGCCTGTACTATACAGCTGTATACTAGGAATAGGCCCTTGTATGGGGGCACATATCTTTGATTTCATCCCTAACCTGGAGAATCTATAAGCCTATTTTCTCTACGTCCAAACATCAGCTGCGTCATTGTTATTGTTGTTTTGAAGCTAAAGGTCGACTACCACCAAAAATATTAACTACACTCTGTTTCTGAATCTTCACTTACAGCCTATTATTTGACAGTATTTCCGACAAACATGTAATCAATAAGACGGAAGTACATTAGTCATAAAGTTCACATGGTACTCCTGTTAAACAAAATCCAAGTGTATATTTTCAAAAAATACCTCTGTAGAAGAAATTAAGACGCCTTTGGTGGCAAACAGTTGCATACGTTATTACTTTCAGCACCTCTTTTTATCCTATCCTATCCTATCCTATCCCATCCTGTCCCGCGAACTTGTTTTTTCCAACCTAGTTCCAGTCATTCGCCGAAAAAGGCAATTACCGAAGTCGAACGAAGCTCTCCGAGTCGAGCGAAGCTATCCGATGTTTTATGAACGAATGCTGGCAGGACTACGTGAATCGAACAGAATTAGAAGCAACAGCGATCATTTTGAATGTCAACTAATCGTAGTCATGCAAGCATCATTTCGTAACAC
>CM072526.1:37343673-37381173 GCA_036898135.1 Oncomelania hupensis
TGAAAGGCAAAAGGTAAATAAAAACAGTGAATACATATAAAACATTGTTAAACAAATAAATACATTATTCAATCCTGAAACGATTCACTAGTTCATGATGATGATAATATTCAAGAGGAAGAAGAAGAAGATGAGGAGGAGGAGGAGGATAAGGATGATGCTGATGATGATGATAATGATGATGATGATGATGATGATGATGCTGCTGCTGATGATGATGATGATGATGATGATGATGATGATGCTGCTGCTGATGATGATGATGATGATGATGATGATGATGATGATGATGATGATGATGATGATGATGATGATGATGATGATGATGAAGAAAAGGGGGAGGAGTCGAATTTGTGATCCAGCAAAGGAAAGCTAAAGTGAATCACGACCAGTTGTAACACCAAACGACCATTTCTCATTTCTCACTAGAGTCAGTTGGACAGTGAATCAGTCTTAAATATGAAGGGAAGCAAATGCTAGTTTCAGAGTCAGATTATCAGTTCCCGTAACTTCACTGGTTATGTCCCTCTCTCTCTCTCTCTCTCTCTCTCTCTCTCTCTCTCTCTCTCTCTCTCTCTCTCTCTCTCTCTCTCTCTCTCTCTCTCTGAAGGAAAGCAAATGCTAGTTTCAGAGTCAGATTACACTATGTAACAAATTTTCACTTTTGTTCTGTTCCTGGGTTGAAAGTGTGTTTTCCTATCCCGTTGGGTCTAGAACAGAAAGGAAATCGCTGTTATTCCAGAAAAACTTTGCTTCTGTGCCCGGGACAATGAAATTTGGAAAATCGCGTGTGTTCGAGAAAATTATCGATTTGCTTTCAATGCCGAGCTTCCTCCCTGAACTGCTAGAGTTGTCCACATGTTTCTACAATTCTCCTGAACACTCTAGAACGTTCAAGAAACTTCCAGAACTTTCGAGAAACTCTCAGAACTTTCTAGAACGTTCTTGAACGTTCCAAAAGTAGCTGTACAAGTATAAAAGCACACGACCACTGTGTCCTTGAGTGTCTGGCCCTGGAGCCTGACTTCTCCGCGGTTAGGATTGCCTGCCGCGACGTGCATCTGGACTCCATGGCCGACCTGGTAGCCTACTCCTTGTCGACTAACTTTGGACTGCTGTTCATGACCGCGGTGTGCACCTACCGCTCACGAGTGTCTGTACACCTTTAGACCCAACCGCCTGGCCGGTTCTCTCCCCGGAACTCGTCTTGGGTTCCTTTGTCTTACAACTACTAATGATGACTATCCCCACTCAGTTACCTGTTTGTAACCTATTACCCCACCTGGCCCATGGGCCTTGGGTTCGACTCTACCTTCTCGGGTCCTGGGTATGCTCTACTTAAGTGACATGTTCCCACTCAGCTACTACTACACGGATTGTACCCTCAGCTGACCCATTGGGTCCTGGGTATTACTACCACGTACTGACTTATATCGCTCAGCTACCTTGCTCTCATACCACATGGCTCATACCTCCAGTCGACCCCATGGGTCCTGGGTATCCGTTTCCATGACTGACCACCCCCCTCACATGACTCATACCTTCAGTTGATCCTTGTGTCCTGGGTATTAGATACCACTACTGACATTTCTCACCACATGACTTATACCTCAGTTGATCCCTTGGATCCTGGGTATTCGTTTTCATGATTGACATCCCATACCACATGACCCATACCTTCAGTCGACCCCACGGGGCCTAGGTATCCGTTTCCATGACTGACCATCCCCTCCACATGACCCATACCTTCAGTCGACCCCACGGGGCCTGGGTATCCGTTTCCATGATTGACCATCCCCTCCACATGACTCATACCTTCAGTTGACCCCCGTGTCCTGGGTATCCGTTTTCATGAATCACTTTCCCTACCTCACTGTACCATTTTTTCCCCTCCTTGTTTTATGGGTCCATTCTTGATTGTTTATAGCTTTTACCCGGCCCTCCTCGACTTTTAATGTGGTCCTGAAGGATTTTTATCTACTTAGGTACGTTCCCCTCCCCCCGCCCTCCTGGTCACTGCTAGGCCCTCCACCCTTCCCCCTCTGTGCTTGCCCTCCCTTGGCCTTGGCGGCCTCCCTGGCACCCCGGTCCTACCCCTGCCGCCGTTCGTTCGTACTCCTTCCCCTCATGCCTGCCATTGATCCATCTCCGTCTTTTTCCGGACGTTGTAGCAGCGTCCCGCACTCCCTCTTCATATGACCTCTTACTGCAGCACGACCTCTTATATCAATGGACATCATAATACCAAAGTCTCCTATACGCATACTGTGTTGGGGACTATAACTGTATAAACTGAACTGAGAGAGTGATTCACAGTACAATCGTAAATCTAGAAAATTTACACATTTCTGAACCTTGTTGAGTGGTTTCCGACTGTGTTTGTCTATTCCTTGTGCAATTTTTGTTTTTACCTGATCATAATGACGAAAAATTAAAAAAAATCGTTCTATTTTCACAAAAAACTAGTTTTCTTCGTGCTGTTGTCGTGTAAGCAAAGTTTGTGCTTAATGAAGTCATTTTTTCACGTACTTTAGACATAAGCAATTAAAATATAACACTTAGAAGCCAGGAACAAAAATTGTGTTACATAGTGTTATCAGTTCCTGTAACTTCACTGGTTATGTCCCTTGAATCTCTCTCTCTCTCTCTCTCTCTCTCTCTCTCTCTCTCTCTCTCTCTCTCTCTCTCTCTTTCTTTCTCTCCTTCTCTCGCTCTCTGTCTGTCTGTCTGTCTGTCTGTCTCTCTCTCTCTGTCTCTCTCTCTCTCTCTCTGAAGGGAAGCAAATGCTAGTTTCAGAGTCAGATTATCAGTTCCTGTAACTTCACTGGTTCTCTCTCTCTCTCTCTCTCTCTCTCTCTCTCTCTCTCTCTCTCTCTCTCTCTCTCTCTCTCTCTCTCTCTCTCTCTCTCTCTCTCTCTTCTGTATTAGTTACTGGATAAAATTTCAACTAATGGATTATGTTAGGTTCCCTAACAATTAAGCTTATTCAATTCTGCATAATTTGGATTCCAGGGGAAAGAAGAATTGGGTTACGAACGTACGTATGAGTGTATGCAGGAATGGATTTGGTCATGTGTGGATGAATCAAGGAGTCGATAGTGCAAAAAGTGATTTTAAGAGATTAGTCTGATTGACTGTAGATGGCAAGTATGGAGTGAGCATGTAAATAACAGTGAACGTTTTCAAATATATAATATGTTTTTGTAACTCTGGAAACAACAGTTTGCCTAATTTGATACGCATTTAAAATTTGTGATGACACAATTTAGGTTTGTTGTTTCAGAATTATTTGTTCACTTTTATAGGTACAGAGTGCATTATGTTAATGATACCATTTCTCCTATGTGTAAATCAGCAGAAGAAAATGACAAGCATTTTGTACTGTGTTGTCCATTCCTTAGTAACTTAAGGAAACTGTTTATAGCCCCAAAATATTATTGAATATACCTTGTGCAATACGTCTCTGCTGTTAGCCTCTGACAACGAAGGGACTGTAAGAAAACTATGCATTTATTTATATAAAGCCATGAAACTTTTGGAACTAGCAGTGTCATTACCCTGGGGTTTTTTGTTCGTTTTTTTAAATGTATGTTTTGATATATTCGATGTTTGTTGTTTTGTTATTCGTGTACACACCCCTTTCAAATGTGCGATGCCTTGAACTTCTGGAATAAAAGATTATCTCTGTCTGTCTGTCTCTCTCTCTCTCTTTCTTACATGTATTCCTCTGTTATATCTTTGTATCCTCTTCTTAGATTATATGCATTTAGCTGTCCTTCGACTGGAATATTTGCGCAACGATCATTCTCCATTGACTAAAACAGCACCTTTGAATGACAATACACTACAATACACAATACAGTACAATACAATACAATACAATAGTACAATACAATACTATATATCTGTATGACCTTAAAAAGAATTACAATAGGCACATAAGCACTGATAATGCACTCCTATTGTTTATACAGGCTGAGCAGCCCTCAGTAACTTGTGGAGACTGACAGTGTGTACGTTCCAGAATAGAATACCTACAGATCGCCGTACCATCAAACAATGGCGGGAATAACCTCGCGCATTCAGTTTCCCAATGTTTATGGACTGTACAGTCCACGGCTTCTTGTCGAGATTGCCAGTGTGTGCAGTTCCGAAGCAAAATGACTACGAAACACCTTAAAAACAAGAAAATAAATTCGCGAATTCAGGAGTTTTAAGTGAGGAATCACGAAACTGAGAGGTAATTGAATTGAGAGTTCCAAGAGTTCTTCTTCTTCTTGTTATCTTAATTGTCTGTGCACGATATGAATTGTTCTGAAAGCCAAATGAAATTAACTGTAAATTTGTTATGCGGGGGTTGTATGTGAGTTAGTAGTAAGAGAGAACTGAAAGAGATTGTGTGAGTGTGTGGGTGTGGGTGTGCGTGTTGGTGTGTGTGTGGGTGTGCGTGTGTGTGTTTGGGTGGATGGGTGTGTTATGAGTAAAGTTGAAAATTTATATATTTTTCTGTTTGCTTTTAAAGTGTTTTCTTTTTTTTATTGTCTTGTTCGCTGAGATGCAATATGCTGTAGGAATTCTCCATTTGGGGTCATGTAGATTTATTGATTTGACTTGACTTGATTCTTCTTCTTCTTCTTCTTCTTCTTCTTCTTCTTCTTCTTCTTTGTGATCATCATAAGATAACAGATCTCTGAAAACCTTTCTACTGAGGCTGACAACATAGCGAAACTGTATGATAAATGTACTACGATTGAAGGTTAGTCCCCATCCACGATTTCTCCCTTGCCTCCACCTCCTCTATCCCACTCCTTCCTACCAATTGTCCCGCTGGGGTCATTTAAAAATCAAAGTAATATTGGCATCACTGAGGATTTTCTTAAATGCTTGTAGTGCACGAGCGGTAATGCCGCGAGGATAACCTGTGTTAATTGCAGAACATAGCGTTCCATTTGGATTTCCACCTAGCTCGGTCCACCACACACACAATCACACACACACACACCTACACACACCCACACACACACACATACACACCCACACCCACACACACACACAAACACACACACTTCAAGGGTAGCGAGTAGAGAGAGATAGAGAGAGAGAGAGAGAGAGAGAGAGAGAGAGAGAGAGAGAGAGAGAGAGAGAGAGAGAGAGAGGGCGGGCACTGCCTGCGTTCAGTAACGTCCGTTGCTTAGAGTAGGACTTCACGAACGCATATAGGACGGTACTAAGGTTGCGCTACGTCCACTAGCCGCGAGTTTAGGAAGATGGCTGGTGAATTGATTAACCCTTACGCTGGTTATGGCCACAAAAGTCGCATTATGCAAATCATTTGGGTTGTATCGATCGTTTTTATTTCTCTTTTACCATATCATAACGCTGATGGCTCTGCTCAGGACACCTCACCACCCTCAAATTAATAACCCTCAAATTAATAACCCTCAAATCAATAACTCAAATCAATAACTCAAATTAATAACCCTCAAATTAATAACTCAGGACACCTCACCACCCTCAAATTAATAACCCCATCATTTATCTTTATCTGATTAATTGCTTTCACAACCAAAATTGTATGTTTTACTTCACTACCCACATGTCCATTGATAATTAGCGTGTTTGTGAGTGTGAGTGTACTACCTTTATTTATCAACGACCAGTATCGTCTTATTTTTACTTAGAAATGTGCAATATTCATCAGTATGCGATAGACTTGTTTGGTATTTTTTACCTTGTTGTCATAAGTATTTATGATATATTCTGTATGAATGAATGCACAGCTGTAACGATGAATGAGCTAATGTAGTACGTGAATGTGTTGTGACTACGCGAGGCTTTTATGACTGAAATTTTAGTGCCTATTCTCTTAGTCCTACTTCTTACCTGTAATACTTTTACCTGCACGAGGCGTTCGCTCAATCAATGCATAGTTAATTTATGTACGGATGATGTGCGTACGGATCTTATGTTGTCTGAACCTTTTATATCAGTCTGTGTCTTATTATTGTTCATTATAACTTGCCTTGATGTGTGATACATTTTTTTATATGGAGCCATAATATAATGTGATGAGACTTGTACAATATTTCCATTCCTGTGGTAATAAAGATGTGTTGAATTGAATTGAATATCTGACACGAATGTCTTCCTTTTCAACACCATGTCAGACTAGGACATACCTGAACGTGGATTGTAACTTTTTGTAGACCCGTCATGCGTTGTTTTGAAATAATTGAACGAAAAACTTCTTTTCCGTAATAAATGGATTGAAGAATGTTAGGTACTCGTGCCAGGGTAAGGGCTAAAATGTGCGCAAGATAGCTAGGTAAACCGGATATGCAGGATCGAAATTACAATAAGAAAACACTGCACTTAAGTTGTTCACATCTTCATTGATAACGCATACTCTGAGAAGCATCTACATTGTTGTTTGTTTGTTTTTGGACCCACCGCTGTAGCTCAGTGGTAGAGCGTTTGCCTGCTACACTGTTGACCCAGGTTCGAATCTCGTGATAAAAGATAAAGTGGCCATTTTTCACTGTCCATCTTAGCATTATGATTGCTCCGGTGGTTTAGTGTTGACTTAGGTTTATCTTTCCAACCCCCAACCCCTCCCCACCATTCCTCCTTTCATCCCTGGGATGAGATTTGTCAGTCTGCCGTATCGCCAATGGCGGGTGTGGACGTTAAGCTTCATTAATGTCCATTCATCCATGTTTGTTTGTTTGTTTTGACTTTGATGTTGTTGTGGTGTTTTTTTTTTTCTTTTTTAGGTCCTACGAAGCAGCAACAGTAGCAAATGAGAACCAAAGTATCGATAGTGTTTGCACAACCCAACAAGAAGAAAAACTGTTCTCCGCTGCTACAGCCCTAACCCCGCTTTCAACCCCACTCCATCATACCTCGCCAGCGTTCATCTCTCGCAGCACAAATCGTGGGGCAAACAACGCGCGTCCTACAGCAACAACAACAATCCCAACCAACCCCCTCCCTACCCTCACCCCATCTGCGGCAGCGCTACTAACTACCACCACCTCTTGTCCAGCACCACCCCCGCCTACCGCTGCTATCACCACCATCATCGCCGTCGTACACCACCGCCAGCCTGTTCTAAAGGTCTAAAGGGCTGTTGCTCGATTATTTCAAGAGTTCTCGCGAGCGTGAAAATATATTTATAGCACACTGGCAGGCAGCAGTGAGGGAAGCACAAGCACACACACACACACACACGCACACACCCACCCACACACACACTACTAGTAAGAGTAGAGGTCGACAGTTTCTATCACTGTAGATTTGGAAATACTAAGGTTAGTTAGAGAGAGAGGGTGTGTGTAGTGTGTGTGTGTGTGTTTGTGTCTGCCTTTTGAGCTTTTCTTTAAAGAGAATAATTGTGTACACTACAGTTTTCTAGATACATCACTGTGTGTGTATGTGTTTGTGTTTACATTGCTTTGCAAGTGGACATATATAAAATCGAATTTGCTAAAAAGGTTGGTACTTGCTTTTTACACTGTGTTTAAATGACGAGTGTATTTGCTGACTGCTTTGCTGGCTGAAATCTGACTGCTTCGCTAGCTGAAATCCGAGTGGTTTGCTGACTGAAATCTGAATGGGTTTTGTGACTGATAGCTTTCTGTCAATGCAGAGGTCTTGCTAAGTCAGAGGGCGTTTTGCAATAGCTGTTTACAGAATTATTGTTATATATGTTGACATGGGTTAGTTATAAGCATAACCTATATAATCTTTGGTGCAAAAGGTTGATACTGCATTTTCACACACCTTCGACAATATAACGATGACGTGGTCATTGCTGGTAGTATGATTTGTTTCAACTTTACACTGAAAATAGTTTTTGTGACTGACAATTTGTTTTGCTGACTGGAAATGTTTCACTTGCTCAAATGTGGCGGTATCTCTGCCTGAAATGTTACTTTTTTTTTTTTTTTTTTTTTTTTTTCATTTTTTTGTACAGGTATGAATTAGAATGAGGTGAGTCAGTACAGAATGAAAGTGATGATGTTGCAGTCAGTAGTAAGTCTTAACAGTGCATATATCACATGTTTTAACATATTAAATTTTTCTTAGAAATGTATATTTCAAACATCAAAAATATCATTGTACAAAAGCCATTTCTGGCAAAAAAGATGGTATTGTAGTTCCATTTTGTGTACATGTTCGTCTATCTGATATTGATATTTCAGATATCGCAAGAATATATTTAAATGAGGTTTTGACCCACTGAAACGGCATTTGTATATATAGTATTTTGCATGTATTAGTATGAAACTAAGGATGTCATCTGTTTGAACATTATTTTCACAACCAAATAAAACTAGGCATTTTGAAAAACTCAGTCTACTTATATGAACACATTTTTCTTTCAAATGTCTTTCTAAATCGTTCCAAAATATATATGAGTATGGACAAGACCATAGGTAGTGAAGAATTGTATCTTTATCTCTTTGACAGAAAGAACATTGGTTACTTTCTGTAATACCCATTTCTTTAAGAATTGAATTTGTTACTAATATTCTAAATACAATTTTCATCTGAAACCATCGTAATCTAATTTCTTTCAATTTGTAGATTGCCAAGTAAACCTTGTCCCAATTTATTTCTTCCTCAATAATATCTTGCCATTTTTTACAAGGATTCGAGATATTAATTTTAGGAACCAATATATCATAAAATGTTCTAGAACCTTTGGGTGATTTAATCATCATAGAGTATGCTTTGGTTTCCTCATTAAAAGTTTTATCTTCAATTTCTATATCTGTTGTTTTGAGATATTCCTTAATTGAGCCAAGACAACTGTAATACTCTAGAAAATTTGTTCTTATATTGTATTTTTGTTTAAACTGTAAATATGTATAAAATGTTCCATTTTCCTTCAATAAATCTTTAACAAAATAGATATTTTTATCTGTCCAATGTTTATAACAAAACATCTTGTTTTCTATCTTAAATTTATTATTCCAAAAAATTGGCTCAATTAATATTTCTTTACTATTTTGAGGCTGTACTTTATTAAAAAAATCTCTATACGCAGAGAATGTGTCTGTCCAAAAAGAATTCATAAAACTTTTACATATATAATGCGGGCCAAATTTTTGAATATTATCTATCTCATTCTCAGGGCAATAAGTGTGTAAAATGTTATACCATTTTGGCTGATCTTTGTATAATTTCTTAATCCATGACATCTTCAATGAACAAATAAATAGTTTTATGGACGGGACGCCCAGTCCACCTTGTTTTATATTACGAATTGCAGTATTTCTTTTCACTTTATCTTTTTTATTATCCCAAATAAATTCAAAGCACATCTTTTGCAATTCTTTTATCATTTCGTCAGGTGGATTGGGAAGTATCAACCACAAGTACACAAGTTTGGAAAGAATAAGTGATTTTAAGACAGCTACTCTGCCCAAAGGTGTACTTGTTCTTTTAATCCAAGTTAAAAACAGAACTCGTATTTCCATCATTTTTTCTGCAAAGTTTAAATTCGCCATGCCCTCTAAATTGTTAGTAAACCATAGACCAAGTATTTTGAATGTTGGTGGATTCCATTCCATTTTCATATGGTTTAAAAAAATTTCTTTAGAATTTCGTTTACTACCAAGCCAAACATTAAGTGTTTTATCATAATTAAGTTTTAACCCCGACATTTTTTCAAAACTTTCTAATGTTTGAAATAATTTTTCATATGAGTGTTTTTGTCCATCTAAAATCAGCGTAGTATCATCAGCAAATTGATTTATTTTAAACTGTGTGTTAGATACAGTTATGCCAATGATTTCATCGTCCTCCCTAATTTTACAAGCTAAGATTTCTACGCATAAAATAAATAAGTATGGGGAGATTGGATCTCCTTGACGGCATCCACGATTAATATTAAATTGTCTTGAAGTTTTCCCATTTACAGTTACAGAAGATTTTATATTATTATAAAAGGCCGATATCCATTTGCATATATCCTTTCCAAAGCCGAAATGTTCTAAAACCAAATTCATGAAATTCCAGTTCACAGAGTCGAACGCTTTTTCGAAGTCAATCGAAACCAACAGGCCAGGCATATTTTGAGTATCTAAGTAATGAATAAGATCATAAATGCAACGTAAATTATCTCCAATATATCTTCCAGCTATAAATCCTGTTTGGTCTTCATTTATTAACATAGGAAGTACTGTTTTTATTCGATTTGCAATGCATGAAGAACCAATTTTATATGTAACATTTAATAGAGAAATGGGGCGCCAATTTTTCAAATACTCTCTTGATTTGTCCCTTTTTGGAATACAAATAATTAGACCTTCTCTTTGTGTAATAGACATTTCTCCCTTAGTAAATCCTTCATTTAGAGATCTTATAACGAGCATTCCTATTTTCTGCCAAAAAAATTTGAAAAAATCAACGGTCAGACCATCAGTTCCTGGGCTCTTACCATTAGACATATTCTTTAAAGCACATGAGGCTTCCTGTATAGTTATTAATCCTTCAAGCGTTTCGGCTTTATCTTTTGTCAATTTAGGTAGTGTTTTTACATAATCCTCTATAACTACTTTTTCTACAGGTCTTTCCGAATACAGATTTTGAAAAAAATTCTTAGTTTCATTTAACATGTCTTCTGTATCTTCAAGAGACTGTCCATCATTAGTAGTTAACTTGAACATTTGTTTACTTATATAATGTCGCTTTTCTAAATTGCAGTAGTATTTATTTATTTTTTCACCCTGTGATGCCCATTTTGCTTTTGATCGAAGCAATATGCCTTCCATTTTAAGTTGTCTAAGGTTAGCTAGGCTTTGTTTTTTTTCTTGCAATTCCTCGTTTTCAGAATCTGACCTAATTGCCATTTTTTCTAAGTTTTCAATATCTTTTAATAAATTAAATTCTTGTTTTTGATTGTCTTTTTTCTTTTTTGAACTAAACTCAATTGTTTTACTGCGTATGTTCATTAATAGGACATCCAAGAATAACTGGTCTGAAATAGTAAATTGTATATCTTGTAATGGTATTGTACTTAGATCTTGCATGTTGTAAGGTGTAGCTGCATAGTATATTATAGTATCTTGTATCAGTTTATTAATTTCTTGCGCGTACCTAAAATCCTTCAATAAAGATGAATTGAATTTCCAAGAGCTTGTGTGTTTGTTTTCTTTTGTGAATTCAATTTCCAAACTAATAAGTGAGTGGTCGCTTCTGTAACCATACAAAATATCTGCATGCTTAACACATGTTAAAAGGTTCTCTGAAATTAGGAAAAAATCTAATCTGGCCTGCTGGCTTGGATTAGTTCTACGCCAAGTAAAACGTTTCATTTCAGGATTTATTTCACGCCATATGTCAATAAGTTGAAAATTTGCACTTAATTCAATAACTATTTCCTGAGCTTTTGGATTATTTATATGCTTATAATTCTGATAATCTACTGAGGGATTTAAAACCAGATTCCAATCTCCTGCCATAATAATAGGACAATCTGCAAATTCAATTAGACAATCTTGTATTTTTTTATAGAAGTCTGGATTATCTCTATTGGGGCCATAAATATTAACTAAAACGATATTTTGATTTATTGTTTTTAATTTAACAATTAAATAATTTCCATCTAAGTCTTTTATAACCTTCTCAATTTTGAAGTCAAAATTATTATTAAACAGTATTGCCACTCCTCTAGATTGTGAATTATTAGACGCAAAACAGCATTCAAATCCCCATTCAGCTCTTATTTGTTTTTTCAACGGAAGGTTTAAAATGAGTGTCATTTAGAAAGTATATTGAAAATTGTTTTTGTCTTAAAAACTGGAAAACATCGCGTCTTTTTTGAAAATCTGAAAGCCCCTGACAATTACAAGAACCAATTATAAGTTTGTGTTTAATATATAAAAATTATATTCTGAATAAAGATCACAAACATTCTGCACCAAGTAATAAACTTTGATACCTGTATTTTTAACAACAAACAAACGAAACATTCTGTAAATCCTTTACAGATTAAACATAGGAAAATAGATACAAGTAAATCAACAACACCACACACACAAAGAAAAAGAAAAAAAGTGATTGGTCGGTACGCTTCCTGAGTGGTACAGATGCCGTAATATCCTCCATGGTAATTACATGTACAATTTTCCAAATCCCAAGAGGAACATGGGCATATTTTTTAGCAAATACTTTATAATATTTATTAACATGTACGTTGTTGCATAACAATGAAACACCATATAATTTAAGTAGACAAACTAAAAAAAAAACACACAAAAAAACCAAGATACTAATTAAGTACAAGGTAAGATCACACGTATTGGAAAAACAGTAACTCTTTCTCCAAATTTTTATACAATGCTTGAAGAAAAAAAACAAAAAACAAAGAATCAGAAGCAACACTATCGAGAATTTTACTGGTCAAAAAGTTCAAAATAAAAACAAAAAGATAAAGCAATTCTCAAATTATTATACAAGCGGCTCTCCATTCTGAACATGGTTTATAAATGAGTGAGAATACAAAAATCTATTTTCGAAAACATGTATTTATCCAATACCTCGGATCTATATTTGAAATACATTCAAATTTATAATAACACAATCACAAAAAAGTTCCAGTACTAAATGTATTTTGCATGTTGTAATAAGCACTTTCTCATTATTTCTTTAAAATAAAATAAATAAACACTAAAAAAATTTTTTTAATAAAGATCATACTAATTAAAATCAATACGAGAATAATAATGTGAATACAACAAGAATAAAGTTAACATAAAAACAAAGAGTTATAATAGTTCAACAAAGTATGATATCATACTGCAGCAAGTAGAAATTGAAAGTTCTTTCCCTTGTGTTTACATTCATAACAGTGTGTACCACAGAGTTCTTTTCTCCGCCAGAGCGTCGTTATTCTAAAACAAATATTTATATAACACAACTGTATAGGAATTATTTAAGTAAAACTCATATTGAAAAAGGTGTAAATGTCTGTTCATTTCTATTTAGATACGTTTCCAGCGTTCACCTTCTTTTTCTTACTTTTTTGTTGTCTGAAATCTGACTAATGTGTGTATGTCTGGGTGTGTCTGTGTGTGTGTGTGTGTGTCTGTGTGTGTGTGTGTATGTGCGTGTTGTTGGTAGAGTTCTTACTTTTCTTTTTTTTGCCTGTCTCAAATCTGACTGTTGTTTTTTTCATTTGTTTTTTTGTTGTTGTTGTTGTTGCCTGAAATCGGACTTTTTTGTTGCCTAAAATCGGACTGTTTTGATTTAAACAAAATGTTAGTCATGAGACAAGCAAACTCAAAATGGAAAACATACTTTTTTTTAAAGCGCACAAAAACCAAGCTTAAAAGAGTGCTAGCCTTTTGATTTAAAACACTTGAATGTCTCTAGCGAACTTGAAATCTGGACGGTTTCGGACTTGCCTGAAATCTGACTGTTTTGTTGCGTAAAATCTGACTGTTTCGTGATTGACCGTTTATATCATGTCAGTGCAGCTTGGGTATCATTAGGTTAGAGTGCGTCCACCGCAGTGTTGTCCGTAATTGTGGGTTTATATTGTTTACTATTGAACCTGTGGAGGTCGAGTTCTTTTTCTTCCTTTGGTTTTTTTAAAGGTTGGCACTTGGATTTTGTACTGTTTAATATAGTCTACTCATAGTCGTATAAGCAGTCGTAGTTATTCAGTCCTATTCACATGAATTTAATATTTTAGGTTAACGTCTTTTCTCTTGTGGATGGTACAGTAGTGTAGTGGTTAGAGCACACGCTAGCAATGTTTCATGTTAAGCACCGTCGGGACGAGTTAGTCCTTGGATAGGTAACCATGCTTGGAAGCAACCACCAAACGACAAAAAAAAAAGACTGAAACGAGCGCACGACACACTCCAGTCCACCCAGCTGTGAATGGGTACCTGGGTCTGTTTAGGACCGGGGAAGGTAAAGCAGCCAGGGAGAGGAGATAGGAACCGCCCTCATAAAGCGGGCCTAGAGAAAAGGGAGGTCCCAAACGCCTTTCTCTCTCCCCAACGACCGAAAAGGCTAAGGGAACATCGTTAAACGTCTCTTCAGGTACATAATTGTAAATGTACGTGTGATTTTTAGATTACTTTGTTCTCGCGATTGTTATTAAGTTGACGAAGTCAATCATTGTCACCACTGATGTAAATAATTATGTGACCAATTAGACTGACTGGTTTTGCTGACGGAAACGCTGACTTTTGTTATTTTGTGACTGACGTTTTTCTTTTTTGAAGACTGGCGGGTTTGCTGACTGAAACGTTGACTGAGGTTTTGGTTGGTTGGTTTTGTTTTGCTGTGATTGACATTTTCTACCAATGAGATTGACAGTTTCTACCAATGAGATTGACAGTTTCTACCAATGAGATTGACAGCTTCTACTAATGAGGACTTGGTCAAATACTTTTTAGCTGCTTGCGTTAAGCTCCTTGTGTAAACCTACTTAACAGCTATTGCCGGTCTGTTATAGCGTCTAACCTCTTCTACAGGTATAGTTATGTCACTGCCCAAAGGTAGTTTTCCCCCGTTGGGGTGCCGGGGGTTTCAGTATAAATAGTATTCTCACTTTCTGGAAATTTAGTGCTTTCAATTCCCACTGTCGCTGTCTTTCTCATTTGTTCTTTCTCATTCCTGCTCTGTTCTATCAATCTGCTATACTATCTTCTTCTTCGCTAGATCAGTCACCTACCTTTTTTCTTGAAAACTCTTCCGGGACAAGACTCTCTATTTGTGTGTGAGGTCTGTTGGATCAGCTTGGGAATATTGGACGCTTTCTGCCAGGTGGTCACTAGGGCTTCCTATGATGTTGTTATTTAGCAATGTAGGCATTTTATATGTATGTGTTTTGTTGATAATTTATAATGATGTTTGTATTCTATTTTGTTTTTGTAAACGGGGGTTCGATAAATTAGAGTATAGCCTCAGCGTCCCCTGCGTGGGATGTCTTTATTGTAAAGTGACTGGCTGGTGGAGAGCCTTCAGTTTTACCACTAGGGTTGTTTCGGCAGATCTTTTATGCGGATCGGGGGTTGTCCGGTCATGATTTGGCTCGGAAGAGTCCGCTGGACCTAAAGCAATAATCATGTAATGTAATGTAATGTAAAGGTAGTTTAGGGTAGGGCGAGGGGGCATACTGCTTTCGACTGGTCACTCATTCTGTGACGTGTGTGTGTGTGTGTGTGTGTGTGTGTGTGTGTGTGTGCGTGGGTGTAGGTGGGTGTGTGTGTGTGTGTGCGTGTGTGTGTGTGTGTGTGATTACACTATCTCAACAAACTGTCTGTAATTTGATTTCAAGTTTGAAAATTTTAAATCACGGTAATTTTGCTCTTAATAGTGTACTTCGTGTTACTTCTTTTCTTAGGCACGTTAACCAAGAAGAATGGACCCTCGGCAAGAATTTTGTGGATCCCCGATAGCGGACGGGTAGCGCAGTAGTATGTATTGGCTAATGCGCCTGTGGTTCCTGGAGAGGAAGATTATATATATAATACAACTAGCATTTAATGCTGTCATTCACTCGGTGAAGATCCTTTCCATTTCTAAAGTGTGTCATTGCGGCTATGTTTACATCCTGCCGTGGGTGATAGGTGAAGTACATTTCCGTTTTTAAGTTTATATAAGGTGCAGAGTTCAGTCTTTTCCAAAGCCGAGAGGTTGATACCGGTTTTGAATCATCTACAACATGTGCTGCCACATATTGCAACGCCTTATAAAGGTTACCATTGAATAATTATTCAATCTATAGAAAATGAGATTGGTGTGCAGAAACACAGTGATTCCGAATGATATTCCTACCAAGGCTGTTTACGTGTTTTTGTTGTTTTTTTTTTTTTTTTGGTTTTTTTTTTTACAAAATATACATATGTGTGTTTGTGACAGAAACAATCCCAATATTCATAGATTTAATAGTCAGTGATTAGTGGTTTGGTTAGGTTGGTTAGTGTAACCACCTTTATGCTTGAGTTAGTCATCACTGTCTGTGCACATTGATTATCATTCAAAGTAATCTATTGTACAGTTATTGCCCACTTACATACATTGCCACCTACCTTTTTTCTTGAAAACTCTTCCTGGACAAGACTCCTTGTTTGTGTATGGGGTCTGTTGGATCAGCTTGGGAGTGTTGGACGCTTTCTGCCGGGTGGTCACTAGGGCTTCCTATGATTGTACTATTTAGCACTATAGGCATTTTATATGTATGTGTTTTTTTTGATGATTTATAATGATGTTTGTATTCTATTTTGTTTTTGTAACCGGGGTGTTCGCGCAGTTGAGGTCAACCCTCAGCCGTCCCCCGCGTGGGATGTCTTTATTGTAAAGTGACTGGCCGTTGGAGGGCATTCAATTTTCCCACTGGGGTTGTTTCAGCAGATCTTTTATGCGGATCGGGGGTTGTCCGGTCCTGATTTGGCTCGGAAGAGTCCGCTGGACCTAAAGCAACAATAAATCAATCAATCAATCACATACATTGCCGCATGCTCGGCCAGTAATGCATGAACCTAACTGTACAGTTGAGGTAGTTCCACCAGGATTTAATTCTAGATTAACGCCGCGTAACACAAAACTCGCCGTGGCTAAAGTTCTTTGCCTCCCCACTCATTAGCGGAACGACGTTGGGTGATTTGGATTCAACGTGAGTAGTCTGTGTGTTCGATCAGTGTTTTTTTGTGTAATGTTCTTGGCTGAAATGAATGTTTTGCTGCCTGTACACCTCTGTCTATTGTTTGGTTTGGCTGGTACTGTATGGTTTGGAAAGAGTTTTTACTTAAATGTTACTCTGTTGTTGTGGTGATTTTTTTTAATTATAACTTTTTGTTAATGTATGGATTTTTATTATTAAATATTGCTTTTAATTACTGACATATCCTTTATAATATTTTGTATGTAGTATTTTTGTTTTAAATTGAACTTTTTTTTGTTCGTTGCTTTATTATGTAGGCTTAATGTTCATATCTTCATTTGTATGTGAGTGTGTGTGTGTGTGTGTGTGTTTGTGTGGGCGTACGTGGGTGTGTGTACTTGCGTCCAAGTTTTGTGCGTGTGTCTATACGTACGCCTAAGTGCATAGACATAAGCCTTGAAATGGGTGACTGACCTTGCTTTTTATGCGGATAATGGGTGTGTGTATTAGCCACCCACTTTTTTCCAGCCACCCACTTTTTTCTAAGTGCACAGGATGCTCTTTTAGTGCATGGGAGTGCAGTTGTAGTGCATGAGAGTGTTTTAAGTACAAGGGAGTGCTCTATCCGGGACGGAGAAAATCCAGTCAATTTTCGGGAAAATTTTGAAGATTGAAAAAAGTTCCGACCCATTTCTTGGCCACGAACAGGGTCAACTTTTTTGAGACGGCAAGAGCCAATTTTGTATTAGATTCTTACATTTTTAGAAAAAAAATGCGTTCTTTCCGTCTAAAAAAATCACTTTCCGATTCCTACATTCTTAGTAAAACCCAGTCTTGGTGTTTTACATACGTGTGTGTTTATTCTGTCTGACTGACTGTCCGTGCGCACTGTTCTATAACTCGAGTTCCCTTTTCTAGTAGTCGTGTCTGTCTTTGTGTCATGCGAGTATTACATTACATTACATTATTATTGCTTTAGGTCCAGCGGACTCTTCAGAGCCAAATCAGGACCGGACAACCCCCGATCCGCATAAAAGATCAGGTGAAACTACCCTAGTGGTAAAACCGAAAGCTCTCCACCAGCCAGTCACTTTACAATAAAGACATCCCACGCAGGGGACGGATGAGGCTTCACCCCAACTTATCGAACCACCGTTTACAAAAGCAAAATAGAATACAAACATCATTATACATTATCAACAAAACACATACATATAAAATGCCTACATTGCTAAATAATAACATCATAGGAAGCCCTAGTGACCACCTGGCAGAAAGCGTCCAATTTTCCCAAGCTGATCCAACAGACCTCATACACAAACAAGGAGTCTTGTCCCGGAAGAGTTTTCAAGAAAAAAGGTAAGAGACTGGTCTAGCGAAGAAGACGATAGTATAGCAGATTGATAGAACAGAGCAGGAATGAGAAAGAGCAAATGAGAAAGACAGCGACAGTGGGAATTTAAAGCACTAAATTTCCAGAAAGTGGGGATACTATTTATACTGAAACCCCCGGCACCCCAACGGGGGTCATGCGAGTATAATTATGAGTCTTTGACCTGTACTGGAGAAAGTATATTGGCAGGACAAAGCAACAGCTGCGTTCTATTATGCATGCATGCGCAGCCCACATTAAAGAGAAACCTATCAACAACAGGCGCCTGACGTAGTTATTGTTCTGTTTTGTCACATCGACAACATTTTGGCATGAAAAAGAGTGCTTGACGCAGCAAGCTAACGGATTTTGGGAAGAAGTGGGACAGGATGGAATACTTGTTAGAATGGAGTAGCCTCATCCAATGTCGGTTAAGCTTGTAAAGGGCTTGACTGAGAGGTAGTTGGAGTCAGTTTTCTTTTTGTCGTTGACCTTGACTTGCTTCGATACTTCTGTTGTTGACATAGTATAAGTACTATAGATTGATAAGGATCAACTGGCTGTTCCCCTATGATCTTCTTTTATAAATCTATGTGTTCCCCATGCAGGTCTATGTTCTCGTAAAGGTGTTTGGGGAAAAATAGGTAAAGGTGTTGTTTTTTGTTGTTGTTGTTGTTGTTGTTTTTTGTTAGGTCTTGTCTTTTAGGTCTATTATGTTCCCTCAACACAGTGCATAGCTCCAAATATTTAGGAGCCATTGTAGCAGACAATGGGTCCCGACAGGAAGTTTTCTCCAGGATCGCACAAACAACCGCTGCCCTGGCGAGGTTGAAGCCAATTTGGAAAGACAGGACCATCAGTCTACATTCCAAGATAAGGCTGTTGCGCCCCCTTGTCATCTCCATCTTCCTATATGCTTGCGAAACATGGACCCTCACAGCAGATCTTCAACGAAGAATACAAAGCATGGAGATGAGGTGCTACATAAAACTTCTGGGCATTTCCTATACCCAGCACATCACCAACGACGAAGTCCGACAGACCATCACACAAGCCATTGGACAACACGATGACCTGCTCACAGTGGTGAAAAAACGGAAACTCCGATGGTATGGCCACGTCACCAGATCATCAGGCCTTGCAAAGACCATTCTGCAAGGCACAGTGCAAGGAGGTAGAAGAAGAGGGAGACCGAAAAAGAGGTGGGAGGACAACATTCGAGAATGGACTGGTTTGACACTGAGCGAAACAATCAGGATTGCTGAGGACAGGGAAAGATGGAGTACGCTGGTTAAACGATCATCTGTGGTGCCCCTACGACCTCCGAGTTACGGGATAGGATAGGATTGATAGAATGTTCCCCCTGGTCTATATATAATTATTCCACTAGGGCTGTCACACACATTTTAACCTGGGGCATTTAGACCTTGATGGAAAACATGGAACTGAGGGGAACGTAGACCTGTGGGGACATATAACTGAGGATAGACCTACGTGAAACCGTAGGCTGGGGAACTATAGACCCGTGGAAACATAGACCTGTTGGAGCACATATTGGCCTACATAAGAGAATAACGACCGTGGTCAAACATGCACCTAAGGAAATATATATACATGTAGGCCTTGGTGAAAAATAGACCTGGAGGGTCATGCGAGTATATAGACCTGCGGGGTTATAGACGTTTAATGTGGCACTTCTGTCACACTAGACGATTCGTGACTATGCATACTCTATGCGACCCTATCGCATGTCTGCTGTTCGCCTTTACGTCAAGGCATGGTTCATTGCCCGTGCTAATGAACCTTCTTTGGTTACATTCCGCCACAATGAGACGAGGCGCATGACCACAGCGTATCCGAGACTAGAGACTACCCCCCCCCCCCCACCACGTACAAGTACAAGCGTAGTGTGAGACTAAGATGTGACGGTGGGTCTATTGTTGCTTGGCTCTGCACAATGGAATGCTATTACCCACTCGTCTTTCGTCTGTGGGGATCGGCTAGTTAATCTCCAGGTGACTAAACTTAATACATTTATAAGTTTAGCTTGGTCTGTGTTATGCTGGGGTTACAGAAATAGGGAGAAAAGGGGAAAAGATTCACTGACACACTAGCTCTCACATGGCTATGAAACATAGGTAGTCCAGCCACTTGTTAACAGTAAATATCACACATTTCTTTCCTCTACTCTATACAAAATCTTCTAATCACTATACTAACTTAAATGTCCAAATATCACATCGTATAGTTCGCTCCTTGATAGTTCTATGCAGCTACTGTCTCATCATTGGGCTAATGGTGCGTTCTGCCTATCAGGTCAGTTTTCTGGAAGAGTGGACTATTGATGTCCTTCTATAGCAGTTTTGGTGCATGGTTTCAAATGACTTAACTCTCTTGTAGATGAGCAGTGTTGTGGTGGTGTCTTCTCCTGGTTGGCAGACTGGTGGGCTATCGTAGCTCAGTGCTTGATGCTCCAGTGCAGGCCGAATGTCAGTGTGGACTCTTAATGGTCTTCCTTCTGCTTTGGGCCAACGATACTTGCTTTTTGACAATGTCAGGCTGTGGCTAAATAGGTTGAATAGAATTTCACCAGTCCCTGCTTTAGTCTTCAGGTGGAGAGATCTTTCGGAGCTTAGCTCCTTCTCCTATGGGGTTCAAACAAAGAATTACTCTCTAGCCCCATGGTCAGCCAGAAGCCCGGGAAATCTAGACTACAAGAGGCTTACTCTGGCGTGGGTGGGTGTTACTGGCTATACGTCAGCAGACTGAGGTCACTGCCTAACTGAGCCAGCGTCAGCGTAGGCTTACATATGCTTAGTCCACAATAGGATTGCGTCATCTGCTGTACGACGACTTTAATTTACAACGACTACAGCAGGCTGACTAATTTAAGGCGAGAAGTCGTAGTGCTGTGTTAAACTGGTCCTCTTATTACACATGGGGAGGTTGTGCACAAGGGCACCAACTAAATAGAATGGATCCGCGACAGCAAAAAGAAAGTAATAGCGTACAGCTTATGTATCATAGATAGAAGAGTGAGTGGATCGCACTGTATCTGTTTTTTTTTTGTTGTTTTTTTTTAACGGCCGTTCAGCCGCTCAAAAGGCTTCTTCACAAACCGCCTACTGACGAACCTATTCAATCTTCATTTACTTTGAAAACTACAGTCCCTTAACGGGGAAGACGTTGAAATAGGCCTATTTTATCATAGGCGGAACTTTTATTTATCTTAGACTTACATCGTTTTTTATTTCAGGGATGAGTACATGTTCGAATTATGCGGTTTGAGAATAAACCGTTTGAGCAGCGATTCGTTTCGCCAAAGACAGCGATCTGATCCCACCCTTCCTATTTATAACGCAAATGGCTGTGTGTTATCTACCGCTGCAAGATCGACGAGGATCCACTTTTTTGTTTGTTATCGCGGATCCGTTGTACTTGGTTTATGCTCTCTCTCTCTTCTCTCTCTCTCCTCCTCCTCCCTCCCTCCTCTCTCTCTGTCCATCTCTCTCATGTTAATCATAGTGAATCATAGGATTATTGTAGATAAACTTCTATGGCACACTAAAAATGATCGTACAGTCAACCTTCTTAAGTCGTTTCTGACTGACAGGAACTTTCTGATGGGACTTACTCTTGCTCAGATGGTGTCGCCACCGGTGTACCCCAAGGATCTGTCCTAGATCCGCTCCTATTTTTCTTGTTTATAAATGACATACCCCCGTTGGGGTGCCGGGGGTTTCAGTATAAATAGTATCCCCACTTTCTGGAAATTTAGTGCTTTAAATTCCCACTGTCGCTGTCTTTCTCATTTGCTCTTTCTCATTCCTGCTCTGTTCTATCAATCTGCTATACTATCGTCTTCTTCGCTAGACCAGTCTCCTACCTTTTTTCTTGAAAATTCTTCCGGGACAAGACTCCTTGTTTGTGTATGAGGTCTGTTGGATCAGCTTGGGAATATTGGACGCTTTCTGCCAGGTGGTCACTAGGGCTTCCTATAATGTTATTATTTTGCAATGTAGGCATTTTATTTGTATGTGTTTTGTTGATAATTTATAATGATGTTTGTATTCTATTTTGTTTTTGTAAACGGGGGTTCGATAAGTTGGGGTGAAGCCTCAGCCGTCCCCTGCGTGGGATGTCTTTATTGTAAAGTGACTGGCTGGTGGAGGGCATTCAGTTTTCCCACTAGGGTTGTTTCAGCAGATCTTTTATGCGGATTGGGGGTTGTCCGGTCCTGATTTGGCTCGGAAGAGTCCGCTGGACCTAAAGCAACAATTATGTAATGTAATGTAATGCCCCCTCACATATCTGTAAGTTCTGTATCCTGTGATCTTTTTGCTGATGACAGTTCTATCTACACTTCTTCTCGTGACTAAAACAAAATTCAGTCAGATCTTCAGGATGCAATTAATAACGTTGTACTATGATGCAATAAAAACAAAATGTTTGTACATCCAAAAAGAATCCAAAAAGGACAAAAAGAGAACGCCGCTCTGCCTTGACCTCGTTGTGGGGACCGATCTTGTTGAACAAGTTGAAACTCATCGCATGTCCTTATACCACCAGTTTTCATTCAACACTGTGACCCTCTTGTTTAAAGTGCAAAATGGCCTGGCATCACCTTACTTAGATAATCTATTAACTGCTGCTACAGAACGTTAGGGATCCAAGAAATACAGCCTGCCTCGAACACGAATTGACCTCTTTCACAATAGTTTTGCATTCTCAGGACCTCTAATCTGGAACCCTCTTCTTTTAAACATTAGATCTTGTAACACTCCCTTCATTCAAACGCTCATTAAGGCAACATTACTTTAACACGACCTAACCACTGACTTGGTCAACTGCTTCCCAATGTGCTACTTAAGTATTTGATCTGCATTTTATGCGTCTTAGAATGTTTATATATGTATAAATAGTATCCCCACTTTCTGGAAATTTAGTGCTTTAAATTCCCACTGTCGCTGTCTTTCTCATTTGCTCTTTCTCATTCCTGCTCTGTTCTATCAATCTGCTATACTATCTTCTTCTTCGCTAGACCGGTCACCTACCTTTTTTCTTGAAAACTCTTCCGGGACAAGACTCCTTATTTGTGTATGAGGTCTGTTGGATCAGCTTGGGAATATTGGATGCTTTCTGCCAAGTGGTCACTAGGGCTTCCTATGATGTTATTATTTAGCAATGTAGGCATTTTACCTATGTATATGTTTTGTTGATAATTTATAATGATGTTTGTATTCTGTTTTTGTTTTTGTAAATGGGGGTTCGATAAATTAGAGTGCAGCCTCAGTCTTTATTGTATAGTGACTGGCTGGTGGAGGGTATTCGGTTTTCCCACTAGGGTTGTTTCACCAGATCTTTTATGCAGATTGGGGGTTGTCCGGTCCTGATTTGGCTCGGAAGAGTCCGCTGGACCTAAAGCAACAATTATGTAATGTAATGTTATTAATCTATAACGCAAATAGCAATTAATAATAGTCAAGCTATATTATAAATAATTGTAATGCTTGGATGATTTGTGGAGAGAAAACAAAATCGCCATTTGTTAAATCTAGTTTTTTTAGATTTTAGATTTGGATTTTTTTGTTTGTTTTGTTTGAGGGGAGGGAGGGGGGAAAGGGAGATAATATTTGTCACCTATCCGGGTGAAATTAGCTTTACCTTCTCAACGAAAGCGGAGGGTCCGGGTAGCTCAGTTGGTAAGAGCGTCTTGCTAGTAACCGAAAGGTCGCTGGTTCGAATCCCGGATTGGTCAATGTGTGATCATATTATTTTCCCCTTTACCAACAACTGGCCCGCTGGTGTCAGTATAAATCGGTCCAGTAGTCACCTATATGCGAAAGTGTCGTGTGACTATAATCTACAAAACAACAACAACAACAACAACAACAACAAAACAACAACAACGAAAGCACGGCAGTTGCAGAGCAGCCCCACCCAAGACAAGGGGATTTGGGAGAGGGGTAGGGAATGGTGGTAGGGGCGGGATTGGAATGGTTGGTGGGGAGAGCGAGGGGGTGGAGGGGGGGGGGGTAATAAGACGTTGTGTTCGTTGTTTGAGTTTTTGTGCAAAGAAGCAGGCAACCTGCTAGGCTTGAGCGTCAGGCTATTTTAAAATTCTGTACAATGCAATGCATGCGTCCAACTAGACCTCGGTTTATACTCTCATTTGAAGGATTATTACGGTTTATCTTAAAATAGGATACCATGAGTTTATTTTATAACTACTCCTTCTTCTTCTTCTTCTTCTTCTTCTTCTTCTTCTTCTTCTTCTTCTTCTTCTTCTTCTTCTTCTTCTTTTTCTTCTACTACTACTACTACTTCTTCTTCTTCTTTTTCTTCTTTCTTCCTCCTACTTCTCCACCTTTTATTTGAATTGAATAAGATTACTGCAGTACAATAACATTATTATTATAAAACTTTTAAATCTTCTTGAAAAGCGTAAGGCAGTATCTCTTGTTTATTTGAACTCGTTCATCTTTCGGTGGTTCTTAAAATTCGGCATTCCTGCAATGCGTGTTCACTCAATGAGGTTATTGTCAGACGTTTGGGACATCGTCAATGAATAGAGGCTTACCCTATTACTCTCAAAGGGTATATTGTTTAGCTCGATGTTATAACATTTAATTGCACTATTATCATCACCCTATAGGTCTACTCTTGCGAAACGTGGACCCTTACAGGAGACCTACAACGAAGAATACAAAGCATGGAGATGACTTTTGGGCATTTCCTATACCCAGCAAATTACCAACGACGAAGTCCGACAAACTATCACATAAGCCATTGGACAACACGATGATAATTATGCTCTGTTACGTTGAAACGCGCATGATGGTGCGTGTGAAATGCGCACGATATTATGTGTGAAGCGCGCGCGATAGATCTGTTCGTTTTATTTTGCAAAGCATGCAATAATAGAGTGTATTTTACCTTTGATTTGAGTTTGCATTGTTGTTAGAAGAAGCTTTGTATAACGTTGATAATTTTCGTTAGTCGATATTATTGCAGAATTCTCTAGATCTGCTTGTTTACTATCGATCGAAGTTTCGGGATATTTGAGAACATTCTTTTGACAGAGAGGAAGGTTGTATGACGTAAAACAGTGATGACGAAGTTAATTCTGATTGGTTGTAACGCGTCATTCTGGAACGTCCTGAGGTCATCTGAGTTGAGAGAAAAAATATAAAATGGACACACTGTGTTGGAAAGTAAAAGGAGAGTGGAAAAGGCGATTGTATGCAGTTGTTGATGAACGCTGAATAAAGTTTGAAAACTTCATACGACGACTCCTGACTTGTTGATGATTGGACAGGCTGCGTGGATAAACGAATCAGAGTTACACCTATCAGGATTTCAAGCATCGGGGCTGAATCAGATACTGATAGAAAAACACCAACATCGATCGAGTGTAACATGCTCACAGTGGTGAAGAAACGGAAACTATGGTATGGCCACGTCGCCAGAGCGTCAGGCATTGCAAAGACCATCCTGCAAGGAGGCAGAAAAAGAGGGAGACAGAAAAAGAGGTGGGAAGATAACATTCGAGAATGAACTGGCTTGACACTGAGTGAAGCCATGAGGGCTGCTGAGAACAGAGGAAGATGAAGTACGCTAGGTTAAACGATCATCTGTGGTGCCCCAACGACTTTCGAGTTACGGGATAGGATAGACACTATTGCGCTTCAAAGGGTATATTGTTTTTTTCCGATGTTTAGAGCGCTCACATGTATATATGTGGGTTTGCACTATTGCACTATTGCACTTTTATGGGTACGTTGTTGTGCCAGATGTTTAGCATTTGCTAAAGAATAGCACCGTACTGAATAGTAGGTTAACTGTAGAAATTGCGTTTAACATTTGCGAACTACAATGAAAGAGCATGTAGAAAACAGGAACTAATTCACTCGTGTTAAATTTCCAGTGAAGATTGCCCATCAAAGCTGACAGCACAATACCTTGCTTTTCCATTCTTTTCAGCGTGCTTGGTTTACATTATTTCCAGAAGAATACAAGCACGTCAGCTATGTACGTACCCTGCATTTCACCTTGGGGCTTTTTTTTCTAAAACCTGTTCCTGGGGGTGATGTTAATGTCAGAAGGAAAGCAAAAACCGGGGTTTAAAATCCCTTGAAAACCATAATGCTAGGCATTTGTATTTTTTTGCTATGAAACATTTGTACAAAACAATATGCAAATGTATACGAATTGTTATCTTTACCCACCTCCTTCTCATCCTTTTACCTGAACACAATTTAGGGAATGGACGCAATTCGTCGTCGTTTGGAGATAATAGATTACTGCCGCATTTGACTATCAGGTACTAGTAAGAGAGTGGATACGTCGGGGTTGTGTGTGAAGAAGGGTAGTTGGGTTGGAGTCCAAGTATTGGAGTGCAGCATTTAGGGGTAGATAGTCTCCGGCGCGCCTTTTGTGCAATCTAGAGAATGACAGGGAAAATAAACTCTCTACAGCCATGGCTCCAATGAAGATTTCCCCCATTTAAATTTGGGTTAGAAATATTTCCATACTGTCATATGTACTAGAAAGGCCTGTAGTATATTACAACAACAAAAAACATTAGCAGTAAAACCAGTGATGACTTCTATCTTGTATTATTTACCCCACCCCCACCCCCCACCCCCCGCTCCAACCTCACCCCATCGTACTTCCCACCCCCACTCCTCCCCTTCTCCTCGGGGAGTCCGGTGGATTTTGGCTTTGGTCGTCTGCCAAAATGAAGCGTATAGACGTTCTTGGTGCTCGCTTGTCTTGGAGAAACCCGTTTGATTCAGTTAGGACGAGGTGCACCTCCCGTATCAGACCATAAGATTATTTGGGTTGGCGAGGTAAGCTGTCTTCTTCTACTTCTTCATCTTCTTTTTGCTCTTTCTTCGTCTTCTTTATGATCGTCCTCCTCCTCCTCCTTCATATCATCATTATCCTTATTATCCTCCCCCTCCTCCTCCTCCTCCTCCTCCTCCTCCTCATCATCATCTTCTTCTTCTTCTTCTTCTTCTTCTTCTTCTTCTTCTTCTTCTTCTTCTTCTTCATCCTCCTCCTCCTCCTCCTCCTCCTCTTACTCCGTTTGTTTTTTCTTGGCGAAACCGTTATTCAATTAATCTAGTTAAGTAACCTTCTTTTTCTTCTTCTTGTTCTTGTAATTGTCATTGTTGTTGTTGTCTTCTTCTTCTTCTTCTTCTTCTTCTTCTTCTTCTTCTTCTTCTTCTTCTTCTTCTTCTTCTTCTTCTTCTTCTTCTTCTTCTTCTTCTTGTAACTGTCATTGTTGTTGTTGTTGTTGTTGCTGTTGTTGTTGTTGTTGTTCTTCTTCTTCTTCTTCTTCTTCTTCTTCTTCTTTTTTTTTTTCTTCTTGTAACTGTCATTGTTGTTGTTGTTGTTTTTGTTGTTGTTCTTCTTCTTCTTCTGAAGACTGACGAAGAGATGAAAACGTGTGAATATGTGTGTGATGAGGGAGAGGGTAGAGGAGGTAGCGATGGACCCAAGAACATGCGGGGAAGCAGAATATATTTAACCAGTTTTACCACTACCCTGGGTGTCAGTGGAGAAATATAAGTGTGTGCACTTTAGGCAAGGGAGTTGGTGGCTGTGGAAAGAGAAAGAGTGAGAGACAGGCACAGATATATCTGCGGCGAGTTGAGTGGGATGTGGGTGGGAAAGGCCCAACTAAGGATCATTACACAGACAGCTCTGAATACGTTCCACACTGGACAAGGGCAGTTGTGAAAAAAAGAGACGATTATACAATTAAATGTGTAATATAAGCACTGGCCATAATAATAACTGTACCGTTGCTATTAGTCCGGTGGTGGTTTCAGTGTATGGTTTTTCCTTCTACCCCATCCCCGGTCGCCTAGGATTGTGCTTAGTTGTCTGAGCGTCAGACTGTGCGCCTTTTATCAGCAAGTGGGCGCCTCGACGGCTTGAGTTAGATCCTATTTCGGCCACCGCCTTGAGCTGCTCTTGAGCTGAAAAGGCGCTTTATAAGAAGGATAAAATAGTAATAAATAATAATACTCGTATGTACACTGAAAGGGAATATGGGTATATGCCTTCTCATGCTCTTATGTTCCCACGATTGTTATGTTCCACCAAAGAGCTTATTACGGAAAGAGGGGGAACTTCCATTATGTCCTATACAAAAATGCGAGACGCTCTTACGGATTATTTCCCTTTGCTCGGGCTGGCTATATTTCATCATCTGCTATATGAATGATCTGTGCGTGGTAACTTATTGAGCCTATGCCATTGCAAAAGAACATTTGTATGGCAACGTTTGCAAAAACCAAACTTTTCACCATCATCATTATTAACATTCCGCTACTGCTGTCTGTTTTTTGTTGTTGTTGTTGTTTATGTTTACTTATTGACATTTATTAGGTGCTTTTATGCTGCTTATGTGTGTATGTCATAGGTTCGTTTTCTGCCCTGGAATTTATTATTTTTTAATCAATGTTCCCATTATTCTACATGTACACTCTCTGTTCTACTAGTTTAATGTTCCCATAGCGGTTTTATTACTTCCCTAGGTTCCAAGATCGGATCCATTCAAGTTGCTGCGCTGTGTATCTACCGACCCTTCTTCTATAAACGGAAATGTTTGAGTTTATATGTAATGTGGTGTCAGTGTTTCATTTATGTATTAAACCTGCACACACCCGATCACTCTTAATTAATT
Organism: Oncomelania hupensis; assembly: GCA_036898135.1. NCBI lineage: Eukaryota > Metazoa > Mollusca > Gastropoda > Littorinimorpha > Pomatiopsidae > Oncomelania > Oncomelania hupensis. Next base: position 37,372,375 of record CM072526.1, read on the forward strand.
ATTGTCCACCGTCTGTACTAATCTGACTGCATAGCTCCCGTTGAACGTTCTATTAAATATGTGCTTAAGACAGACGCACAGAGAGAAAGAGATACAGACAGAGAAAGACGGAGAGACAGACAGAGACAGGCGGACAGAGACAGACAGAGAGAGACAGACAGACAAAGAGGCAGACAGACAAAGAGGCAGACAGAGAGAGAGACAGACAGAGAGAGACAGACAAAGAGACAGAGAGAGACGGCGAGACAGACAGAGACAGACGGACAGAGACAGACAGAGAGAGACAGACAGAGAGAGACAGACAAAGAGGCAGACAGAGAAAGGCAGACAGAGAGAGAGACAGACAGAGAGAGACAGACAAAGAGAGAGAGAGACAGATAGAGATACTGACCGAGCGACAGAGACAGACAGAGGCAGACAGAGATAGACAGACAAAGAGAGACAGACAGACAGAGACAGACAGAGAAATAGAGAGAGAGACAGGCAGGCAGACAGACAAACAGACATATACACTTTGTGGTGCTGTCGATGGCTGTGGTAGTTGTAATGTGGGCACTTAGAGCTGTGGCAGCATAGATAGATCCACGAAAACAGAGCTTTGGGAACATAGAGCTCCATTCCTCCCATCTCCCTCTCCCAAAAGCTAAGCACTGATAAAGGTATACATATACCACAACAAAATAAACAAAAACCAACCAAACAAACAAACCGATAAGTTCAGGTCAGACAGTATAGGCATGGCAGGTTCACGATCAAAGAAAGAAATTGTTTTCTCACGCGAACGGCGTTAATTAAAAAAAAAAAATACTGCTGTGTAGCCTACAGCAGAGATCAGATAGTGTGCGTCCGCTTATAATAAACCCCGCTTATTTCAATCTCTGTCCGTTTGTCTGTCTGTGTGTCTCTGTCTGTGTGTCTCTGTGTGTCTCTGTCTGCCTGTCTGTCTCTCTGTCATAAACTTCCCGTGAGTGTTATGAAATAATTAGCTTTATTCTCAGAATATTCCTACAAACTTGAGTTTAGTTTGTAAATGGTTTTTAACTTTTCAATTTCATGTATACACGCATTCATCAAAAGGCCTTTTTTAAAATACAATTACACAAGTTGAGACAGAGAGATAAACTTGAAATACTCAAGACATAAAATACATAACAGTTGAAACACAACACCAATATACGTTTTGCTAATTGTATTGTTTTCTTCTTTTTCACTCAAAGTAATAGTATAATAATTAAAACGGAATTTTATAAAACTTTAAGTCCTAAAGTAATAAAAGAATAAATAGCTGAACTATAATGCAGCAATTTCATTTCCGGTCTGAGAAAAAAACACATTAATCAATTTATGAAAATATTGTATGCATTTACAAAATTGGTTTCAGTATTATATTTAGAACAAGTAAATCATAAAATATAAATATTCAAATTACTGTGTCTGTCATGAACAGAATCCAGAATAACTACAGTGAAAAATAGAAGTAGCCTGCACAGTAACACAATATTTCTAAGTCACACAAAATAAAGATTCACTTCGGTTTTTTTTTACAGTATCTTTCATTCCACTAATACACCCTATCCTAGTCCTATTTCATTCAATTATAGACAATCTCAGATGCACAGGCCAAGATATTTCTGAACTACATTACATTACATGATTACTGCTTTAGGTCCAGCAGACTCTTCCGAGCCAAATCAGGACCAGACAACCACTGATCAGCATAAAAGATCTGCTGAAACAACCGTAGTGGTAAAACTGAAGGCTCTCCACCAGCCAGTCACTTTACAATAAAGACAACCCACGCAGGGGACGCTGAGGCTATATTCTAATTTATCGAACCCCCCCACCCCACCCCCCCACCCGTTTACAAAAACAAAATAGAATACAAACATATTTCTGAACTATGAAATATAGTACCGAACCCTCGCGTATACATACGCCCAAGTCAACAGCCGTCTTTTGTGTACTTACTATATAAACACGTGATGTATATACACATATAATAATATCGTCCCCTATACGCTTATGTGTCCGGGGACGTTAATCTATATAACTAACTAACTAACTAACACATATACATATTTACCAATTCACCTCGTGACACTCTCGCTCTTCTTCCCCTCTCCACCCTCCCTCTCTAGCCCTCTGTTATTTTTATGTTTCTGACTTTTATGCCGAGCATGATCAATGCTGCAATAGCAAAATGCGCAATCTTCACTTTTTCGTTGTATTGTTTTCTGCTCCCATTCCAGCAAATATGATACACAAATTACTCAACAGCATGTACTCTCTCTTTCTCTCTCTGCTTTCTCTCTCTCTCTCCCTCCCTCCCTCTCTCTTTCTTTTTCTCTCTCTCTCGTTCTCTCTCTCTATCTTTGCTCTTGAGGGCAAGACCAGTTGGACTGGTTCTTGATGGTCTAGGGCAGGGATTGATACACCGAAAAAGTCTGAGTCACCGTTATGCATTGCATAATATTCACAGCTGCCGAAACTGCATCAGCTGTTTTCATTTATCAGGGAATAATAAGATGGCCATAGATAATTATGGTAATAATACATTCGGTTGATTTACCATGAAAATAAAAAGGTTTCTATGGACGACAGAACATACTAACTGGTGCAAAGGATACAAGCAAGCAAATTTAGTCTGTATTGCCCGTTCAGTGCACAACGGAATACATTAATTTTGGTCAGCGCTGCAGCATACTAAGAAGGAACGTACTTAGTACATACATACTTAGGAACGAGTTGACAACACAAACACAGAGTGCATCACGGACTCTCTCTCTCTCTCTCTCTCTCTCTCTCTCTCTCTCTCTCTCTCTCTCTCTCTCTCTCTCTCTCTCTCTCTCTTCCTCCTTCTCTCACTCTCTTTCTCTCTCTCTAACCTTTCTAAAAAACCTTTTCCTTCTAAATAAACTTATACATTTTGTTAGAGTTGATGCATTAAAATCTTGTTTTCCAGACCCACTGTATGCCTCATTTTACTTATACATCGATTATTTTGTGTAATGCTAGTGATGGGCAAATTAAACATCTAATGGTCTTCATAAAAGAGCAATGAAGATACTTTATAAGTTTTAATATAATTACAGATGTTACAACTAATGAGAAATTTAAAAAAAAAACTCCGAATATAATAATAATAATATAATAATAATAATAATTTTGTTTATATAGCGCACATATCAGACAACATTTCTGCTCAAAGCGCATAAAACATAAAAACACACAATGCACATAAACATCACAATAGACAACCATAATGAATAATGAATAATCACAATAACAATGAATTGTATAACAATTTAAAATACTTTGAGGTTTTAAAATCATAGTAATAAATACAATAAAATGTGACAGATAATGAACACACGCACACACACACACATGCACAAATAAGTAGGAAGGTAAAAGCAAGCATCAACCAGATAAAATGCATGGGATAAATGAATGCATACTAAAAACATAACAGTTTTAAGTAAAACTCGTATGAGGGAGAGGGTAGCAGGCAACCAAAGGTGAGGGACTATTACCACTTCAAAAACAATTTTTATTTAATACAACTATCCTTATATTCAAAATCACACACGGAAAATCACCTTTATATCTTAATATATATTTTTACTAAGCCAGTTGATGGCCATAAACTACCTATCCCTCGCATTGATTTATACACAAACAGCACATCATTTAATGGAGCTGCTGTATGGAACTCTCCCCCCACTGGAGTGTAAACATTGCAACACATTGTTTTCTTTCAAATTTAAAATATCCAGGTATCTGCGACATTAATTATAAAAGTTATGCATAGTAATATATATGATAACATAGTCCTTCATGTAATTATTATTATTATTATTATTATTATTATTATTATTATTATTATTATTATTATTATTATTATTATTATTAATGTGGGGGATGAGGGTGGGTGGGGTCGAAAACTGTTTAATGATAATGATGAAGATGATGGTGCGTGTACAAGTGTGTGTGCGTAGTATGATTTCCAAGTCAATGTTAAAGGTTCTTTATTATGTTAACTTGTTAAGGGACAGATTGGAAGATTATACTTATTAATTAGTCTAAAATCTATATTTCTAATTTTAAAAAATTTCTAAAGTCTCTCTCTTTCTCTATTTTTTTCTCTCTATCCCACGTGGGGGTGCTGGAGGTTTCAGTATAAACAGTATCCCCGCTTTCTGGAAATGTAGTGCTTTAAATTCCTACTGTCGCTGTCTTTCTCCTTTGTTCTTTCTCATTCCTACTCTGTTCTATCAATCTACTATGCTATCTTCTTCGCTAGACCAGTCACCTACTTTTATTTCGTGAAAACTTCTCTGGGACAAAACAAAGCTCCTCATTTGTGTGTGAGGTCTGTTGGATCAGCTTGGGAATATTGGACGCTTTCCGCCAGGTGGTCGCTGGGGCTTCCTATGATGTTATTATTTGGCAACGGAGGCATTTTATATGTATGTGTTTTGTTGATATTTTATAATGATGTTTATATTCTATTTTGTTTTTGTAAACGGGGGTTTGATAAATTAGAGTATAGCCTCAGCGTCCCCTGCATGGGATGTCTTTATTGTAAAGTGACCGGCTGGTGGGGTGCCTTCAGTGTTACCACTAAGGTTGTTTCAGCAAATCTTTTATGCGGATCAGTGGTGAGTCCTCTTTCAGTGAAGTTATAGTCTTGATTTTGTGGTCCTGATTCGGCTCTTTGGACTCTGTAAGCAATGAATAACTAACTAAATAACTCTCTCTCTCTCTCTCTCTCTCTCTCTCTCTCTCTCTCTCTCTCTCTTCTACTTTTAAAGGGCACACCAGTTTGTACTGAATGTGCTTGCTCTATTACTTTAAAACGGCACACCATCTTGTAGTACATATTGTTCTTACATCATATTACAATTAAATTTGTTATTTATGTTTCAGAAATCGGATTAAGAGAACGCGTTCTTCAAATTACAAAAAGAGGACAGACCTTCCTTATATATACTGAACACCTACGCCTCATAAAACTGGAATTCACAATGACGCATCAAGATATATAAAGGATGACCCAAATAATGATTTTGTGATTTGAGAAACCTGCAGTTTAGCTCTGGACACTGAGTGTTTCCTTTTTCTAATCAGCCAGAATCATTCATAGGGAGAGAAAAATAAAACCACTGTAATCTAACTTCCAAGAACAACGACAGCAACCAGCAACAACGACTACAGCAATAATAACACCAACTGCTGCGGAACAGAGACAGGCGGCACCATATACTTGAAACTCTCTTCCTTCAACTTCGACACGCAGCAACATATTGCTTTCACTTTATTAACTAGTCTTTCACCTTATTTCGGTGTGTCAAGATGAATATATTGTCTAATTTATCGCGTGAAAGGAAAACATGCGTATGTGGTGGTGCAAACAATATACTTTATCTTTATTTGTAAAAAAACACAGGCAAATTAAAAGTGTAAATTTGTGTGAAGAAATTTTGAAAGTAATATTTTGTTAACAGCAGTTAGTTAATTGAATGTAACATTTTGTGAAGAAGAACAGGAACGTGAAAAGTTTCATTTGTGTGAAAGAATAGTTAAATATACAATTTTGTGAAGAAGCACAGACATGTGAAAAATTTTTTTTTTCAAAAAGTCGTAGACTGTGAAAATTTGTGAAGAAGCATAGGCGCGTGAGAACATTATTTAGTAGGCGTACAAACCATTGACAATCCTGGAGGATACGGACCACAGGCGCAGGGAATTGTGCATGTGTTTTGCATGTCTCTCTTTGTGTAAGATTTTTGGTAAGTACTTGGCTCTTTTCCTTTCTAAGAAATGTTGTTTACAAGTTAAATTGGAAATCGTTCATTTTCGAGCTTCTGAAATCACGTACTCTTTGACATCACAAGTAAGTATAAATAGGCATGTATAAGAGAAAAACACAAATGCACGCACAAACACACACACACACACACAGAGGAGGATATCAGAATTAAGAATAAATATCCCCCGTGGAGGTGCCGGGGGTTTCTGTAAAAATAGCATCCTTATTTTAGTGCTTTAAATTACCACTGTTTATGTCATTCTAATTTGGTTCTTTCTTATTCCTAAACTGTCCTATCAATCTATTATCTTCTTCGCTAGACCAGTTACCTACATTTTTTTAAACTCTCTCAGAACTCCTTATTTGTGTATGGAGTCTGTTGGGTCAGCTTGGAGCTATTGGACGTTTTCTGCCAAATGGTCACTAGGGCTTTCAGTGGTATTATTATTTAGCAATGTAGGCATTGTAAATGTATGTGCTTTGTTAATATTTTATTATGATGTTTATATTCTATTTTGTTTTTCTAAATGGGTGTTACATAAATTATAGTACAGCCTCAGAGTCTTCTGCATGGAATGTCTTTATTGTAACGTGGCCAGCGGTTGGAGATCCTTCAATGGTACCTTTAAGTTGTTTTAGCAGATCCTTTATAAGGACCAGGGGTTAGCCAATTTTCAACCAAGTTGTGGTTCTGATTCGCTCTTTGCAATCCGCTGGACCCTATAAACAATGACTAACTAACTATATAATTAAGAATAAGTAATGAAGCAATGTACAAAGTTTAACTTAGTGGCACGGAGAAGAAGAAATATGACAGTAATAAAAACAATATTTGAAAGCCATATATGTAAGAATTTCTTTTATAAACCAGAGTAACATTTAATTAAAACTATTTAAAAACCATACAGTGCCAACCCCGGCCCAATAAAATATAAAAATACGTTTACAGGCAGCAAAGCGTTTAAACCAAGAACATTATGCAAACGACACTGATGGAACACACGCACGCACACACACACCCACACACGCACACACACACACTTACTTGTTTACATGGCGTTATTATAACTTTCCTGAAACGCCGCATACGTTGTGTTAACAATGGGTCATATTTCGTTATTCTTTTTTAAGTCCTTTAAAGTGTTCTAATCCTAACACTTACCCTAACCCTTATCCTAACACAGTCCTAACTCTGACGGATCATTGATTTGAAGTCAAAACAACGAGGGCTGTCAAAACAGGTTATGTAGATGTTTACTAGTTTGTCCAAATAACGCCGTGTAAACAATTCCACACACACACACACACACGCACACCTACACGCAAACACACACACAACTATTCAATCATTCACTCACACACTGGTTGTTTTGGATCTAAAAGTATTTTGTAACGAGATAGGTTTTAAGGGTGTTTTTTTGAACACGGTAAGAGACTAGTAGTGCCAGAGTTTGGAGGGCAAAGAATTTCAAAGAGTTGGGGCACACAAAGAGAAAGTTCCCCTGCCAAAGGACTCAAGTGAATACCTCGGAACTTGCCTCCCTTTGGCTTGGTTTATTCCTGTATTTCTGCTGTACGGCATTAGCCATTAGGGGATAAATTATTACACATTTTAAAATGAGTTGATGTGGCCTGCTGTAGTATGACCACCACAGTCACGGCCAGTTAAAAGCTTAAGGGTTCTTTAGCTCTCTTTAAGCACACGATGCCAGTTTTCTGTGGCTTGCGTCTGTGCGTATAGGCATGGAAAAGTTATAATAGAGTGCTTATCAGGTTTCTTATTCTCACGTTTGGGTTCCAAAGCGATCAATAGCAAAGTAATATTTGAAAGTAGGACGACACGTCCTTCTGCATTGTGCTTGTTAATACTACATAGAGCTGGTATTGTAAGGTGATTTGTGTATACGTATGTATAGTATTGGTGCTGCAGCTGTTTCCCCCCCCCCACCCCTTCATACATCCCCCACTACATATTCTCTTTCTTTATGTCCGTCTGGCTGTCTCTGTCTCAGCCTCCGTCTCTGTCTTTTTCTCTGTTTCTCTCTCTCACTCACGATCTCACTCACTAACTCTCTCTCTCTCTCTCTCTCTCTCTCTCTCTCTCTCTCTCTCTCTCTCTCTCTCTCTCTCTCTCTCTCTCTCTCTCTCTCCCTCCCTCTGTTGGGATCAGAAGGAGGATTATCTCAGCAGCAAGCTGGGAATATCTGGCGCCGCCCCACCCAACCCAGCGTGATATGATGATAGGAGAGCCAGCCTGCATTCTCTGACATCAACTCTTTGCTGTACATACCTTATAACCGTGTCTATGTCTTTTGCACCATTTTGTACAACATCGTCGCCGCCGTAATGGTGGTCATAGTGTTCCCAGGCATCGACAACATCATTGTCGTCGTCGTTGTCTTTATCATCGTCGACGCTACCATCATCATCATTATCATCATCTTTATTATCATCATCATCATCGTCATCGTCATCATCAATCATCATCATCATTATCATCAACATCATTATTATTATCATCATCATCGGCGGCGGCATCTTCGTCGTTGTCAGTGATTAGCTTCTGAATTATTCATCATCATCATCACCATTGGGCTGCTTTTGCTGCTGCAGTTACGGGTTTAAAAGGCCTAACAATACCGATCTTTTCAAACTTACAACGAGTGTTGCGCCAGAAGGGGTGGTGTGGGGGAGGGGGTGTGTGATAAAAATCGACGATTTCAACTTTGCGTTTGCCTATTAATAGCATCAACGTTGATCCTAAAAATAGCACCGCTGCCTAAGTGTGTATAATAGGCACTATTGGTTGTTTACATAACAAGTAAGAGACGCCTAACATTCACAGCGTTAGCAGTCGTTTTCAGAAACGATTATCCTTTATACTTATCTGTTAGTGTTACACGGTTATTTATTATTATTATTATTATTATTATTATTATTATTATTATTATTATTATTATTATTATTATTATTATTATTATTATTAT
>CM072526.1:37383673-37528673 GCA_036898135.1 Oncomelania hupensis
CTTTAAATTCCCACTGTCGCTGTCTTTCTCATTTGCTCTTTCTCATTCCTGCTCTGTTCTATCAATCTGCTATACTATCTTCTTCTTCGCTAGACCAGTAATCTACCTTTTTTCTTGAAAACTCTTCCGGGACTAGACTTTTTATTTGTGTATGAGGTATGTTGCATCAGCTTGGGAATATTGGACGCTTTCTGCCAGGTGGTCACTAGGGCTTCCTATCCTATCCTATCCTGTCCCATAACCCGAAGGTCGTAGGGGCACCACAGATGATCGCTTAACCAGCATACTCCATCTTTCTCTGTCCTCAGCAGCCCTCATGGCTTCGCTCAGTGTCAAACCAGTCCATTCTCGAATGTTGTCCTCCCACCTCTTTTTCGGTCTCCCCCTTCTTCTACCTCCTTGCACTGTGCCTTGCAGAATGGTCTTTGCAAGGCCTGATGATCTGGTGACGTGGCCATACCATCGGAGTTTCCGTTTCTTCACCACTGTGAGCAGGTCATCGTGTTCCTATGATGTTATTATTTAGCATGTAGGGATTTTATATGTATGTGTTTTGTTGATAAGTTATAATGATGTTTGTATTCTATTTTGTTTTTGTTAACGGGGGTTCGATAAATTAGAGTACAGCCTCAGCGTCCCCTGCGTGGGATGTCTTTATTGTAAAGTGACTGGCTGGTGGATAGCTTTCAGTTTGACCACTAGGCTTGTTTTAGCAGATCTTTTATGCGGATCAGGGGTTGTCTGGTCCTGATTTGGCTCGGAAGAGTCCGCTGGACCTAAAGCAATAATGATGTAATGATGTGATGCACTTCAGTGATGTAAAGAGCGTAACGTTGTGTTACGAATGTATTTTTGATGCATTCGCTGCCAGTCTTGCATTTGTGGACATACATTTTGTGTGCGTAAGTTTCTTGTGAAAGCATGAAAATGGCTGCTACGAGACTTGAAGAGGCACTGTATTGTTTCCCTTTCAGTAGTCTTTTAGGCACCTTTTTGATGTGATGATGATGATCATTGTTGTCTAGGTAGCGACGTGGTGATTCGTCCTTAACGCTAACGCAATAGGACGTTAAGCTTGGTTAGTCCTTCCCTGCCTGTGTACTTCCTACCGCTTTGCAAATGATCTACAGGCACCCAAATGGTACAAAGCTTCTGCGGTAGACCTAATCATCGAGGTTTCTATAAACGCTGTTGGCTATGAAGAAACGTTCAAAGCCTTAACCCGGACGCGCGTGTCAGTGTCATTAGAGACAGTGTTATGAACTTCGGTTCAAATGACAATGAAATTAATTAACTCGTGTTCAGACTGTTTGGTCTTCCGTGTATGCCCGCATGTGTGAGCAGGTGAACAAGTTCTGCTTGTAGGCCCAAATTTCCTTGATCAGTCTACTTCTTTCTCCCTCCCCCCTCCCCCCTCTAACAGATTTATGTATTGTGATATTTGAGCATCATAGTTGTTTTGACATCATTGATGAGTTTTAAGGGACTGATGACGTATATCCGGCACGTCATCCTTGGAGAGAGGCTTGAGAACATCAGTCTGAAAACATCAGCTGACGAAAATACTACCTTCCTTACAGTTCCAGCGCCGTATCTGTGGTTAGTTGATTTCTACAAGACGTTGCTTTGTAGTAGCAATAACTACGAATTGTCGGCATAACAAAGGAGACAAATTAGATCTAATTTGCTGCTGCATACCACACGAAATTAGATCCAGAAGCGAACGTCAAGAAAGCCATCCTATCTCGTATCTATCACCTTCAAAAGTGTGTCTTTTTATTGATAACTAGTTGATCATAATTCTTGGTTGTGTGCAGTGGTCAAATACTATTACTAAACTAAGGTATAGTATAGTGACGCTAAGAAGAATCTAGGCTTAGATGTAAGCACACCACTATAGCAATAGGTCAAGCCGTTGCTTGGAGTGACCTAGACAAACAGTTCGTCTGTTTATCTTTTTTCGAAAAAGGTATACCAAATCATATGTGTGTGGGATCTGAGATTCAGTTTCGCAATAATCTAGAAAGCTGGGACCTAAGAAAAACAACAACTACAATTACCTCTAACAGCAGAAAACCCCATAGTTATATTAGATCTGCAACGGTTAAACAGACCGAAAACAGTATAAAAGAGGGCGCGAAAAGTTTGTGCTAAAGTTGTCACGCCTAGCATAAGCGGGTTTGTCTTGTTGCTTAAATGATGAAACTGTGATGCGCCACTGTTGGCGAGATGTTGGCTCTTTTATGAGTTATTGCAGATTCAAAACACTAAACTGACCCTGATGTTCTTATTTGGAACGACTTGTATTCTCGCGCACTCCTGATGAGGCATTGGCACAGGACGAAGAAGACTTGAGGTATCAGACACTGAGAGAACTACAGCGAAGGAGACATTACCCAACATCAGGGTCAGGCATTTGTATCATATCAAAAATCAGCCTTCAGCATCGATGTACGTGGCAGACTCAGGCATTTGTGCCTCGCCACAGAAGCAGGGACAGCAGGCATCATCAGAGACCTGCAGTAATGGAGCATTGTTACGGTAGGGATTAGATTGAAGCACCAGCATACATTCACGAACGCAACGGGCTGAGGCATTAATGTAACAGAAGAGAAGGAGGCCAAGATCTTAGTAATAAATCACGGAAGACGATATATAAGCGCCAAAAATCGGCATTACCACACGACACAGCACGGAGGGGGGCAGCATGGGGAGGGATGCAGCAGCTGGGGGGCTTTGTCAAAGGTATGTGCTCAATGCTTGCGGGACGATGTGGCCAGCCGGCCTGGCCAGACCCTGGTCAGTAATCAACCATCGCTTCACTCACAGCACCAAGATGTCCTCGTCCACTACCGCTCTCTCGACATCCACGGACACCAATACTCGGGCCGTGTCGAAGGAGTGCACTGTGGTCAGTCCCAGGGTTCTATTGACCAAAACCTCGGTAAGGCTGCGAAGTCATTCATTGAAACAGCTTTCCTTAGAGAAACCGTCAGCGTTGGTGAGAAGAGTCAGACAAGGTCAACAAGCGTTGACCGTCTCTGGCGATTCCACACCCAGTGCGCAAGGGCACATGGCAAACAGTCAAAGGTACAACAAACTGCAGAACAGTGTACCGTTTCCCAAGGAACTGTATTCTGGATTCATCACCATGTCCAGAGAATTGTCCGCTAGAACAGAGTGTTGCGAAACGGATAAGCTCAACCGTGGCACCGATGTTAGGTCATCGATGGTTAAAAATACGGAGAACTACTGCCCAATGACGTTAAGGCACATACCCGACTCAGCCTCCATGCGAAAATCATCCTTGGCCCAAAGGAGGCAAGATTCCAATCTGGAACAATTGAAGGAGATCCGTGACAGGATCCGGACACCCATGTCCTTTTTGCAGAATACGAAGCAACGCGTTACTGCCTACACTAAAGCGCACACGCTGTTGCTATCGAGAAAGATGAGTCGAGGGAAGGCGGATGAAGGTTTGAAAGAAACAGGAGCGGTGTACAAGAATAACCATCACCATTTATCGATGAAGAAAGACCCCTTGTTCTCATCGCAGAAAGTTCGAGAACGATGGAGGTTAGAACACAGTGTGAATGCCAACCAGGCGCGAGTCATCCCTCCTGATATATTGGTGTCCAAATTTGTATCTCTACGTGTCATGCCTCTGCTTTTCCGTAAAAACAGCAACAGTCCCAAGCACTCTGATGGTGTCCGAAACTCATCTCCATTGTTGAGCAAGCACAGACTGCAAAACTCGGAGGCTGAAGCTAAAATTTGCCAAAGAGCGCCTCATTGTGACATTTTGTCAAGTGTGGTAGCTTTCCAGAACGTCTTGATGCAAGACGGAAGCATCCATACATTTCTTCAACCGAAAACGTTGCGAATTAATGTCCAGGAAAACGGGCCTAAGTATTGCGAATGCTCCATAAACAAGAGAAAGAAATCAACTTCCGGAATTAACTCTGTTGCCAGACACAAGCACAGACGCGAATTCGCTCAGAAAACGGAAGCAGGACACACAGTCACCCATGACCCACGCAACTTGACCTTTACTGATTTGACATCTGTATTCATCGCAACAGCCAAACATAAACTTGGCTCCGGTGGACAAGAACCCTATCTTCCTGAACAAGGAAACAGAACTTCTCCTAAACAAACCGAGGAATGTCATAAAGATCAAAATGACAAATCTCACTCCCCGGACAGCCATGAAAATATATTGTCCAGCGAGTCTTCGCTCATACCATACGGACAATTTCCTAGCTTGAAAGTGCCGACCAGCAGCAGTCAAGCAGGACCTAACGAATGTTCAGCCCAGACAGATCACGGCAACCCCAAAAAGATAGATTTAAATGTCCTTTGTATCTCTCGCGTTCAAAAGCCTTCAGTTCTGAGCTGCGTTTCTGAAGAACGTGAAGCTACAAGCACGCAAACACTCACCGTCATCTTGCAAGAAGAGCTGGACGACAGGGAAGGCGGCAGGCATTATCTGAACGAAGAGACTGGTTGGAAGTGTGAATCCTACTGTCATAATCTTATCCTCCAGCACGTTGTACAGGGTTTATCACCTGCGTTTCTTCCTCCAAATAAATCATCCGCCATGCACATACAGTGCCGCGAGTTCCACTCCCTACTGTGGCAGCCTAGAGGGATTTGGGAGCACCTTTGTGATGTTGAACAGTTTCCCAAAGGTGACGTTGCAGAAGTTACATTGTTTCCTGTTTTTGACTCACATGCATAGCAATGTAAGTCTATGTATTCATCCAAACACTCACCCCCCATTCTCTCGCACCTCCCTTAAAAAAAATTCCAGGTTTTTGCAAATCAGTGCAAAATGAGTCCTAAATAGTCCAAAAATAACATTTAAATAAAATCGAGTCCGTCCGTCCATCTGTCTGTCCGCCTTCCGCCATCTGGACGTGCTAAAACTTGAAGGTGGATTAAGATCTCGGAACCTATTTCAATTATCACTACCAAACTTGGTAAGACAGTGTATATCCATGAAACCTCATAAATATTCGGTGAATGAATGACTTCACTTCAAGGTCAAGGTCAACAAATGTTATTTAAAAAATTACAATTTTTAAAAACAAAATTTCACTTCTTATTAAGTTAATAATATTGATCTTATGATTCTTTGATGAATGATAGATCTCAATGAGACACACATCCTATACACATTTGTTTAACCTCACTGCAAGGTCAAGGTCACTGGAGCTGTCCAAAGTCGGTTGGTATAGGTACTTTGAAGTGACCTTGACCCTAAACTGTGAGAAGTATAAAGTTCAAAAGTTGTTGTATATAAAGATTGTGGATTGATCTTTCATATATTTTCCATTTTTGCGTTGATCTTGAAGACCAAGGTCATTTTAGGCCTTGTAAAAACATACTAAAAATGGGTCATCGTGCAGTGCATTGGCTTTATTTAATCTGTAGTTAGTTAATTAGTTATTCATTGCTTACAGGGTCCAGCGGACTGCAAAGAGCCGAACCAGGACCACAAAATCAAGACCACAAATTGGCTGAAAGCGAAATCACCCTTGATCCGTATAAAAGGTCTGCTAAAACAACCCCAGTGGTAACACTAAAGGCCCTCCACCAGCCGGTCACTGTACAATACAGGCATCCCATGCAGGGGACTCTAAGGCTATACTCTAATTTTTTGGCCCCCCGTTTACAAAAACAAAATAGAATACCAACATCATTATAAAATATCAACAAAACACGTACATAAAAAAATACCTACATTGCTAAATATTAATATCATAGGAAGCCCTAGTGACCATTTGGCAGAGAGTGTCCAATATTCCCAAGCTAATACGACAGACCTCACACACAAATGAGGAGTTTTGTCCCGGAAGAGTTTTCAAGAAAAAAAGGTAGGTGACTGGTCTAGCGAAGAAGAAGATAGTATAGTAGATTGATAGAACAGAGTAGGAATGAGAAAGAACAAATGAGAAAGACAGCGACAGTGGGAATTTAAAGCACTACACTTCCAGGAAGTGGGGAAACTATTTATACAGAAACACCCGGTACTCCCACTGGGGGGTGTCACGGACCGGTTTTATAATATTTCGGTCCGATTACTTTTTGTATTGTAGTTTCTTCCTGTGAGAAGATATAAATGCTAATATTTTTTTATTGATAACTAAATTCTGATTGGTTGAGGTAGTCATGTGATGGCTCACCAATTACATTAAAAAATATATGCATTCTTTTCTTGACTCTACCACGGAGTGGTTGTATTGAACTTCTGGCAGCTGTAACGTGGGGTTTATGGGTTGCTGGGCTCTGCACAATGGAATGCTGTAACCCTCACGCTTTATTCTATGGGAACTGCTAGTTAGTCACCCGGTGAATTACTTTAATAAATTTATTTGTTTAGCTCGGTCTGTGTTAAGGCTGGGATACAGAGATAGACAGAAAAATGGTAAAAGATCACTGTCACACTAGCTTTCACGCGGCTATGAATCATATGTAGTCCAGCCACTTGATAACAGTTAAAAATCACACATTTATTTCTTCTACTCTATAAAAGATCTTCGATGTACTAATCTACCTTAAACAGTCATAAGTCAATGCAAATAATTTGATCGCTGATAGTCTAGGCAGCTGTTATGTCTTCATAGGGCACTGGCTACTGGAGTTCATGTAGATTGGACTACTGTGGTCCGTTTTACTATTTTCTGAAGAGTGGACTACTGTGGTCCTTTTGCTACCAGTTTAAGTGCACTGATTCCTGGGCTCTTAGCTTGTGTGTAGCGGGTTTGAAGCCCTTTGAAGAGGTAGCTTCTGGTACACGCTGGGTCGTCATGTAGTTTGGTTCCTTGACAATCTGTGTTGTCTTGGAGAGTGTTTTCCAGGGGAGCTCTCTCAGTCCTGTGCTGTAGAGGCTAAACAGCCAACTCGTGTTTTCTGTGGAGTTGGGCGCATGGTATAGCTCGCCTGCTCGTCTGTAACATAAGAGACGAAATTCTGCACAACCTTGAATAATAGGTCTGTGCAGAGCATCTCACTGAAAGCCAAAGTAGCCCTCAGTGATAGCTCCACATCTCTATACATAAGCGACGAACATTCTGCTACGTCCGTGGTCCACTGGAATCTCAACTCTAATTTCCTATACACACATAAATATACATCGTGGCTAACTATACACATACAGAATTAATAATATTATAAACATTCACTGGTACAGCCACTGGTCTGCAAACATACATATAGGTTCAACAACAGTGGTTCCGTCAGGTATACAACATGGCGTCCAAACCGGTCATGCTTAACACGTGTTCGGCTTTTCCACGTGGTACGGCAAATTCGGATTAACACTTCAATTTGATGCATAGCAAATTCCACAAACAATTTCGACAATAATATAAATATATCACGATGAAACAGAAGTATGTTCATTTACCTGTTTGACAAAGTCAGGCTCGTGGCTACTTGATAGAATTCTAAGATTCTCAAGTCCTGCTTCCTGGTCTATTCAGGAGAGATCTTACTGCTAACTGTGTAGCTGATTCCTGCTCCTCGTTTTCCACACGACTCCCGTTCTATCTCTCTATTTGAATCAGCCAGACCTGGCTGAGTCCATTATAACTGTGTTCCCATAGGCTGGTAATCGACTCGCCTAACGTAGCTACGATGATATCATTGCCTGCCGATCCAACACACACAGTGCTGACGTTACTACACTGTTTGCGTCAAGCTCGCAGTGTGTGTCCCTCAGTTATACCATTGCTACGCCTGATTACTTCCATCGTCTGCTGCAGCCTAACATTAACATTCTAAGATTACAATGACTAAACAAGGCTAAATAGTAAGCAGGGTAAAACTAGTCCGTTCGTCACAGCAGCTGTGTCTGCAGGTATATATTGGTATCATTGAAATATTGTATTATAAACATAATAGTATTTTTCAATGACTATATTCTACTTGTGTGGAATAGAATTAATAATAAATAATTTTTGATATTAATATGAAGGATGGAAAAAGGGAGGTGATGAAGATGGTGGATCGTTGTATATTTGTGGTTAACGAATTGAAGTTGGATTATTATTTGATTTGAAGTTGAGACTTTCAAATTGCAATGTATAGCATTAACATTATATTTATTTTGTGAATGAAATTAATTGGTGTCAAGATGTAATAATCAGTTGTTATAATTAGTATGTGTGAACTGTATTCGATATCGTTGAGAATTGAATTATATTGCTGGTCTGGTCCCGTCACAGAGAAGAGAGAGGTGTGTGTGGTAATTCAGAGAAAGTCTATGTATCAAGAAATTTAGTGGGGTAAACTTGTGTGTGTTTACAGAAGTTTCCGGCTGCGGCCTCGAGCGGTAGAATAAAGAAGAAGGAAATAAGAGAAGCAGACAAAAGACTAAAGAGGAAGAAGAAAGAAGAGGAAGCAGGAGAAGAAGTGGAGGAAGAAGAAGAAGAAGAAGAGGACGAAGCTTCAAGAAGAAGAGGAAGAAGAAGAAGAAGAAGAAGAAGAAGAAGAAGAAGAAGAAGAAGAAGAAGAAGAAGAAGAAGAAGAAGAGGGAGCAGAAGAAGAGGAAGACGAAGAGAGTCAAGAAGAGGACGAAGCTTCAAGAAGAAGAAGAAGAAGAAGAAGAAGAAGAAGAAGAAGAAAGAAGCGGGAGCCGAAGAAGGAGAAGAAGAAGAAGAAGAAGAAGAAGAAGAAGAAGAAGAAGAAGAAGAAGAAGAAGAAGAAGAAGAGGAAGTAGAAGAAGCCGGAGAAGAAGACGAGAAGCGGTGACCGCAACGGCAGCAACAACAGCAACCGCAACAACAGCAGTTGCCACAACAGCAACCACAGCAGCAGCAACAGCAGCAGCAACTGCCACAGCAACAACAGCAACCGCAACGACAGCAGCTGCCACATCAGCAGCAGTAGCAACAGCAGCAGCGGCAGCGGCCACAGCAGCAGCGGCCACAGCAGCAGCAGCAGAGGCCACAGCAGCAGCAGCAGCAACAGCGGCGGCCGGGGAAGACTAACGAAGAAGAAGGGGACGGTGAAGAGAGGAGAAAGCCTAGGACAGATAAAAGATAAGGACAAGAAAAAAAACGAGAGGAACAAAAGAAAATACATAGACAGAGACAGAGGATTAAAAGAAAGACACAACGAATCCTAACCTCTGTGAGACTCTTGTGGGTAACTCTCTCTGTCGACGGTGACTGGAACTTTATAGGTGGTTTTGTGAATGGTGTATCATTCACGGATTATCTCTACGATGTTATGTTTTGGTGAGTACAAAAAAAAAACTACTTGTATGTTTTCCATATTATTGATTGATTTGTATATGCTTATGTAAACTTTGTTGATTCTTGTTTATAGTAATAGAAGGAGGTGTGACAAGAGAAGTATTCTTGAGAGTTAGAAAGTGTGAGACGGGAGGACACGCAGATTATTCACGCATGCAGACACGCAGTTTCTTGATATAACCCCTTTCGTTACAGGGGGTTAATCCGTAGTATACAACAGCATTGGGTTATTTGATCACACACGAGCATGAGAAGTCATGTGAAGGTCAAGGTCATCCCAAGGTCAAGGTCATCCCAAAATCACAGTTTCTTTTTGGCATAATACAACTTTTGCTGTCATTTATTTGATATTAAGCTACATGAGTGTATTTGATGCTGTAGGTCAAGATCATCTCAAGGTCAAGAACAAAGAAAGATCAAAGTCTGTATTACTTTGCATTTTAATGCCACTGTTTCATTTTGTTTCCTTTCTGGGCAGTCCTTCTCATGTTAAATATTGCAGGTTTCATAAGGAGCATGTGAGTCGTGTGGGCTTTGCCTTTCTAGTTGGGTTTATGTTTAGGTTTGTTTCTTTGCTTTGGTGTACCTTTTTGGTATTGTTTCCGCTTATTGCCATTTTGAATTTTGCGATGTATAGGACTTTGTAACATTGTTTGTAGGCTATTCTTCATCTTTTGGTTTCCTTTTGGTGTTTCAGTCCGATGTTTTGTTTCTTGAGAGTTAGACGTGTTCGTTTTAATTTATGTTTGTGGCTCTAACTGAAGTTCCTGGAAGGTCACAGCTGGGTTGTTTTGCGATACTGACATCGCCATTACCTCGGTCAGAGGTCATTATCATCATTTCATTGGCCGCAATTTGATTGCCATCACGTTTACTACGTACCATCATCACCTGTTATACAACTACTGTCAAAACTCATCAATATCCTGGTTATAATCATCAGCAGCAGCAAAAGTAGTGCGTTGGTCATCATCATTACCACCATCATTCATAGCCATCTGTAGTATCATCATCATCATCATCTTCTTCATCATCATCATCATCGTCGTCGTCGTCGTCGTCATCGTTATAATAATTACCATTTGTTTCTTCTGATCCATTGTTACTGGACATCGTCATTATCATGTGCTTCATCATCATCATCATCATCATCATCATCATCAACATCTTCTTCTTCTTCTTCTTCTTCTTCTTCTTCTTCGACATCTTCCTTTTCTGGCTTTTGAATGCTAAATTAGCTAAACCTATGCATGTGAATATGGTATTTGTGAAAAACAAAATAATTATAAAGTACACATTCTCTTCTTCTTGCCTTTGATTGTTAATATTTATTTGTGGAAAGAACAAAGACCGTTAAAATTAGCGGAATGTTATGAACGCCATGACGCAAGCGCGTGTTTAGCGGTTATGTCAGTGCTAATTCAACTATCCTGTTTATAATATGTCTTAGACGCCTGGGCCGAGGTCTATGTGCTGTACATAAGGAGTCCTATCCTATCCTATCCTGTCCCGTAACCCGAAGGTCGTAGGGGCACCACAGATGATCGTTTAACCAGCATACTCCATCTTTCTCTGTCCTCAGCAGCCCTGATGGCTTCGCTCAGTGTCAAACCAGTCCATTCTCGAATGTTGTCCTCCCACCTCTTTTTTGGTCTCCCTTTTCTTCTACCTCCTTGCACTGTGCCTTGCAGAATAGTCTTTGCAAGGCCTGATGATCTGGTGACGTGGCCATACCACCGAAGTTTCCGTTTCTTCACCACCAGGAGTACTTACGAGGTTAACAGACTATATAAGTTAAAGACGATGTTTGACCGTTTAATGAACAGTTATTAAGAGTTGTGTACTGTATAAACTGTTTTAGAAGTTATAGGGCCCTATGCTATCATAACCTATCCCGTAACTCGAAAGTCGTTGGGGCACCACAGAAGATCGTTTAACCAGCGTATGCCATCTTTCTCTGTCCTCAGTAACCCTCATGGCTTCGCTAAGTGTCAAGCCAGTCCATTCTCGAATGTTGTCCTCCCAACTCTTTTTCTGTCTACCTCTTCTTCAGCCGCTTTTCACCGTGCCTTGCAGGATGGTCTTTGCAAAGGCCTGATGCTCTGATAACGTCTCCATACCATCGGAATTTCCGTTTATTCACCACTGCGAGCATGTCATCGTGTTGTCCAATGGCTTGTATAATGGTTAGTCGGACTTCGGTCGTTGGTGATGTGCTGGGTAAGGGAAATGCCCAGAAGTCTTCTGTTGCACCTCATCTTCATGCTTTGTATTCTTCGTTATAGGTCTGCTCTGAGGGTCCATGTTTCACAAGCGTAAAGGAAAATGGAGATGACGTGGTAGCGCAGCAACCTTACCTTGGAATGTAGACGGATGGACCTGTCTTTGCAAATGGGCTTCAACGTTGCCAGGGCAGCAGTTGTTTGCGCTAGCCTGGAGAGGACTTCCTGTCAGGTCCCATTGTCCGATACAATTGCGCATAAATATTTGAAGCTATGCACCGTGTTGAGGGATTGACTTTGGACTTTTATGTCCGTGTTGATGCCGTTGGTGTTATTCATCACCATTTTGGACTTATCTGCGCTTATTTCCATTCCGTAGGCTTAGTCAGGGGTAGGTATAAGGAGTAATTATGGAGTACTTAGGAAACGAGCTCACGCGAAGTCCCAGAGAGTGCGAGAAAATGTGAGAGATGTGCTGCCGCCATTGCTCCGTGTGAGACAAATCAAGTCGTATTATATTAAAATATGAATATGGTGGACCATCGAAATCGTTGGATTAATCGTCTTCAGCCTTTTGGTAGACCACTGCTATTTTCGTTATAGGTCCAACGCTCCAATAAATGATGTTAGCGCTGCTTGTTCTCCTGCGTAGCTGAGACTGGCACGAGGCCTACGTCGCTGGATATCTCACACTGCGTAGCAGAGATGGCCGAAGTGTCTCATGGCCTCATGGTGTTTAAGCGACGTAAGCCTCGGCCGTTTCCGCTATGCAGAGTGCGACAGTCTATCCTTTTTTAGTAGGCCTACTGGGGAAGGCGATTTTGTAATAGCGCTGTTGCAAAACTAGTGCAGATAGAGTTATCCGGCCCTGCCTTCACCTATGCCACGGACACCGGCTAGTTCCGGTTGAGTATTAAGCATGGCCGAACGTAGACGGAAGACTTGTGGCGGAGGAAAACAGTATTGCGTTTGCAGCTGCCCTAATTTCGCAGGAAAAGTAATTGAAGGGCGCATTGTCAAATTACACACATTACCAGCTAACAAAACACTGAAACCACTGTGGGAACAACGTTTGCGACTGATTCGGAAAGATTACAACAATGTAAAATAAGATTCAAGATTCTTTATTGTCCAAACACAAGGCATGGATATTTGTTTAGCAGTGCAATAAGGAAGGAAATAACAACATCAAAATTATTACAAACATGGACATACAATATTGATACATTTAATATACTATCAAAAACAACTTCCATACCAAAATACAAATCTATAAACACTAACACACATGCATAAACAGATAACCAGCCACATACCCATGCGTACACATTTAACACACAGATAATTATTCCACAGTATATGTATACACAACTACAACACTCACCCATTCTTCCATGCCTTAGATCCATCCTAGATCATAATAATAATAATAATAATAATAATAATAATAATAATAATAATAATAATCATCATTATACTAATAAGAGTAATAATACAAAATAATCATCATAATATTAATAATAATCGTAATCATTAGAGTAATTAATAATTATAAAAATAATAATAATAACAATGCAACTACAACTAATAATAATAATAATAATAATAATAATAATAATAATAATAATAATAATAATAATAATAATAATACAACAGCAGCACCAACAGACAACTAATAATTAATATATGGTAATAATGATAATAATAATAACAATACTACTACAACTAATAATAATAACAACTGAAAGACTGAAAATAATAAGACATAATTGCAGTTGCTTCACTGAATTAAAAACAAAAATTATTCTACTGTATAATAATGTTATCTTCTAGATAAACTGCAAAATTAAAATTTCTCAATTAAAAAATTAAAGCAAAGAAAAAGAAAGAGACTTCGAATTTCTCGTGAATGTAGGTCACTGACAAACGAATTAGGCCTACTGAACAAACAAATCAGCAATCAATGTTTAGGCAAGCAGCCATCCTGAGTAAAATTTGAACGATTGTACAAGAGAAATATAATTTATATAACCCTCCATCTTTCTTGCTTCAACCGGAACTAGCCGAACCCAAGGGCCGCAACCGATCCGCCACTTTTGCTTTCATTATGAAACAGCGCTATAAGCCTACTTCAAGAAGAAAACCAGCACTCTGTTTGTAAGCAGCGGTAGTGATTGGGGAGAGTCGAACGTAAGCATGGGCCAGTCTCTGCTATGATGTATGCTTTTCTTGACGTCACCGGCCATATTTTCGGCACTGGCTAAACGCGCGGGAACATAGATACATAGCGTAGGCCTACTGTGTAGCACACATGGAGTGAATAGCTAAATACTCGCCGCTTGGACGGTAGTTCATTCATATTGAACAGCAACTGTGTATTAGCAGAGCAGACCTGCCTACCCTTCCGTAATCTTCCGTAATTTTACGGAATTTTACCCTCTATTACCGGGAGTACGAAATTTCATGCAAAATTACGGAAGAAAACGATCGAAAAACTACGCAATTTTTAGAGCCGTGTAAACTTGTTAAATTGTTGTCTGCTAGGACTAGAACCCGATAGAGTAACCGCCCTTGCATGGGAGCAAGTGTTTCGAGAGTTGCGATTGGACGTCGTGAACCAATGAACATGCTCGAACGTTACAAGCTTAAATTGTCGCGCTGGTCTTGAGTGAAAATGGCGAGTGGAGAAAGTTCTAATCGGGCCAAAGTTGCACGTTTACATGAGACAGACCACGAATCAGAAGAGTCTGAGTGTGTAGAGATTGCTCAAGTACAGGAGAAGAAGAAAGAGCTGCAGTTGCAAGTATTTCTTTCGGATTACACGAGGAATTGGCCTTGTCTTGTGGCTTCAAAAAACGTGGCCCAGAACTGCAGAAGGCAGAATTAATATACTGTACTGTTCTGTGGGCGACTCTGACTTCTCATTTGGGCATGAAGGAGCAAACGTCTGTAAGCGGCTGGTCCCCAAATCTTGCCATGAAGATACCAGATATGTCAGGCAAGAAGAGCTGGACCATCTCAAATGTGCCTACTCCAGGCAGCTGGCACAATATAAGGACCAGTTTTTTTTTTGTGTTTTTTTAAGCAAAATTTGTACAGGGTACAGTCACTCTTTCCATTGTGGTCTATTTCATCTGTAATTAAATGAACCTCACAATGTGCTATTGTTATTGGTAAAGTAAACGTATTCACAGTAACAAGTCCTTCTTTTGACAGCTGATAAAACTTTTTTTTTAAAATAAATAAAAAAGGCAAACTTTGCATTAATTTATGTGTAGTGCCTATTCCTGTGAATTACACATCTTTATCATGAAAATGACATATGAGTCAATCACCGGTAACGTAAATAGAACTCCTTTGGAACAGTTATCCTTCATCACAAACAGGTCAGGGATGTGCAGGTTTATCTTTTGTTGCATGCCATGGTCTCTCATGATACTAATTAATCATTTTACAATCTGTTTGATATTGTTTCCTTCTTTTTGCTATCCTTTTAAAAACCGTTTTTGTGTACTTTTTAAGTAGTAAACGTGCCGTGAATTTATTTATACCTTAACCTTGGTTATTCAGAAAACACCGCGTTTCCTCATGTGTGTAGAATTACTGAAGGATAATGCAAAATTACTGAAATTCACAGGGAATACTACTGATCAGTAATGCATGAGGTAGGCAGGTCTGGCAGAGCTTAAAGTTAGGGAGTGTTTAAGAAGGAATTAGATATGTACTGCATCATTTCAACACTCCACAGTGCGCATTGAACTAGCTCCTGCTGTTTTATTGATCTTCCCCTTCAGTCCTATAGCGCTTTGATTGTTGTGATGTACTCGCTCAAGCTTTTCATACTCTTAGGTATATAGAGCCAGGTATTCCACAGTGCTTTGACAGTGCGTTGCATTATTGATAAAATAAGCCCAAATGCAGAACTAATTGTTTCTAACCTATCTCTCTGGATTGCCGACGTACCAACGGGCACGCAACAACAATTAGTTCCCTTGACAACGCGCGTCATACTCTGCAAAGATGATTGGGTTGTTTTGTATGTAGGCCATACATTATTCCAGCGTGCACTCGATTTCACTGTTTTACTGTTGTTTCTTTATTGATATTTTATTCACACTTTTAAATCCCTTTTGTATATGTCGTCTCGAATGACCTTTGGTTTTAGCAGACGTTAATAACATATACTACTACTACAGCGCCGCCATTGTTGCGTGTTGTGTAGGGCCTGTGCTGAAGACAATCTGCTATATCAAAAGATTGGTTACATTCAAAGCAGATCCTTTCTTGATATGGTCCCAAATCGCTGTAAATTGTTGTGCATTCCTGCGCGCATGCAGTATCATTTACTCAGGGGTACTAACCAAGTACAATTTACCCGCCGGTCACTTTACAACGAAGGCACCCCGTGCAGGGGACGCTGAGGCAGTACTCATTTATCGAACCGCCGTTTACAAAAACAAAATGAAATATAAACGTTATAAAATATTAACAAAACATTAATATTAGCAATACATATAAAATGCCTACATTGCTAAATAATAATACCATAGTAGTGACCATTTGTCACATACTGATCTCAAACAAGGGTCCCCCTACAATACAGTACAATACAATAAGTCTTTATTCATCTCTACAAGAGAAATTACAACTTTGAATGTGTTTCTGAGAGAGAGAGAGAGAGAGAGAGAGAGAGAGAGAGAGAGAGAGAGAGAGAGAGAGAGAGAGAGAGAGAGAGAGAGAGAGAGAGACAGACAGACAGACAGACAGACAGACAGACAGACAGACAGAGATATATAGTATCGCTAACTATTTTTCTCAGCGCCAGCGCCGAACTGGTTTTCGGCCAGCTGCAGACTAGGTGAGGCAAACACGATGTTGTTTGTTGATTGTAGAAAGCTTAGGATCAGTTTTCAACAGGGCTCTTTTGCGAGCATCCTAGCTAAAAGGTCAAGGTCTCCCCGTAACCTTTGGAGAGGGAAAGCGCTTGGGACCTCTCTTTTCTCTAGGCCAGCTTACTGAGGCCGGTGTCTATACCTCTCCTCTCCCTAATCCGATCCAGGGACCCATTTACAGCTGAGTGGGCTTGGGGTGCGTCATGCGCGCTTGTTTCGATCTTTTTCGCGTCTTTTGATGGTTGCCTTCCCAGCGTGGTCACCCATCCAAGTACCTTCCCTATGTTGCTTAACATGAAACATTGCTAGCGTGTGCCCAAAGTCATTAACCTATTGCGAGCGTGCACGCTAGCGAACACCAAACAGAACAGAAAGAACGGAAAAGGAACTTGAATTTGAAAGAAAGAAAAGACAGAAAGGGGAAATACAATATTAATGGGTCTATTTTTTGGTTGTGAAAAAATCATACTTGGGATTTCAGGCCAACATAAGGGAGTTTATTATATTTGATTTGAATTGATTTGATCGTTCTTTTAAAGCGCGTTTCCAGCTCAAGGGTTGCTCAAGGCGCTGGCTGGTTAACAGGATCTTATTTAAGCCGACCGAAACGCCAACTTGCTGCCTTTGGGCGCTCCTATCCTATCCTATCCTATCCTGTCCCGTAACTCGAAGGTCGTAGGGGCACCACAGATGATCGTTTAACCAGCATACTAAATCTTTCCCTGTCCTCAGCAACCCTGATTGTTTCGCTCAGTGTCAAACCAGTCCATTCTCGAATGTTGTCCTCCCACCTCTTTTTCGGTCTCCCTCTTCTTCTACCTCCTTGCACTGTGCCTTCCAGGATGGTCTTTGCAAGACCTGATGATCTGGTGACGTGGCCATACCATCGGAGTTTCCGTTTTTTCACCACTGTGAGCAGGTCATCGTGTTGTCCAATGGCTCGTGTGATGGTCTGTCGGACTTCGTCGTTGGTGATGTGCTGGGTATAGGAAATGCCCAGCAGTCTTCTGTAGCACCGCATCTCCATGCTTTGTATTCTTAGTTGTAGATCTGCTGTAAGGGTCCATGTCTCGCAAGCATATATGAAGATGGAGATGACAAGGGAGCGCAGCAGTCTTTGGGCGCTCAGGGAACAACAAATGATCTCAGTTTATAACAGTTTTTTAATGTCCTAGTTTGGCGCCCTACCAGATGAGCCAAGTTTGGTTTCTGCAATGCCAGACTTGATAAAGGAGTAGGGAAAATGGAAAGACAGCAGTTGCGTGTTCCTCTTGCGACTGCACTCTAAACGATGGTTGAGGATCGTGAACGGTGATGGTTATTGGATCGCACTGTGCACCTTTAAACTTTGGCCCCCTCTGCAAGGAGATAAACACATGCACTGTCTTGTGGTGTCTTTATATTAGAAAGAAATAAAAAAAATCCCCCGTCTGTATCAGGTGTACAGCACAGATTGAGCCACAGGCCGTCTGCATCTGCAAGTGAATGAACGCCACTGTCTGTTGGGGTGCTCTTAGAAAAAGTCTTTCCCCCTCCATCCCCACTCCCTCCTTTCTCCCCCCTCTTCCCCCCCCCCCCCTCTATATTAGGGATACAGTCTGAGCCACAGGCGCCCCCGATTCTGAATGTGTGACAGATGCCGAAGGTTAATAGCATAGATCTCTCTCTCTCTCTCTCTCTCTCTCTCTCTCTCTCTCTCTCTCTCCTCTCTCTCTCTCTCTCTCTCTCTCTCTCTCTCTCTCTCTTTCTGAATCTTTCTCTCTCTCTCGCTCCCTCATCTCTTTCCCTCTCTCTCTCCCTCCTATCTCTCTCCCTCTCTCCTCTCTCTCTCTCTCTCTCTCTCTCTCTCTCTCTCTCTCTCTCTTTCTCTCGCTCTCTACACTCTCTACACTCTCGACCTTCACGCGCTGTCTTGGAGAGACGCTGTCATATTCAGATACTTGCGCCTGTGATACTGAAGAATCTCATTCTCCGTTCATTGGACCCGGGGTAGATCGAAAACGTTGCAGTCGAACTCAGACTCTATTGGAAGTAGTCTCAGCTTTGGTTGATAGCTTATAATTACGTCTCTTTACGTTTCCAACTTCGGAGACTTTATTATTACGTATGGGTTTTTATATAGCGCTTTTCCAGCTCAAGAACAGCTCAATGCGCTGGCCAATATCTACTCTAACTCAAGCACCGAACCCCGACCCCCAAAGGACTTTATATGCTTGGTGGGTGTATGTGTGTGTAGACCGCTCTCACCCGTCTAGGACATGAGCGTCAGGTGCGATGGAATACGTGCGTGCACAGACTAGACCTCGGTTTATACTCTCACTCGGAGCCAATAAACCAGTCCACCCTATCGCTGTATCAGCACTTCTTAGCTGACTCTGCAAAACATTTTGGATTGAAAAGGGGAAAAAAAGGACTTAAAGCTGTAATTTTCCCAGCGATTTCGTCTCCACCTTCATAACCTCAATGATGTTGAGACTGCTTACCCAGGCCAAGACTTACTAAACTTAACTTCTTTTTAAAAAAAAGTGGTCATCCAAAATTCAAAATTTATAAACTTGTTACAAGGATAATATACTATAGTACTAAAGTTTAAAATACTAACCTCACTAAAATCGATTCAAACGTTGATAAAGTTATGTCTCTTCCCAGCTGGATCTGGATCTGGATCTGGATACTGCCGATGATGTTGTTGGCAGAAAACACCACAGGAGCCATAGATGGCTATTAACGTGGTGGTGGTGTGTGCGCGCTAATTAATTTGATTTAAAAAAAAGAAAAGAAAAAAAATTATGCTCCATAGTTCTTTTTGTACTAACTTCATATTGCCTATTGTAGTTCTGATTTTATTTAATTATATTCTTAAAAGGGCTCCTCTTGTGGAAGCCTGGTGATATGTGTACAATTAAAAGTTTAAAATCACTGTTCTATTATGTTGACTCTATAAGAACTTGTCAGCATCCCTGTACCTCCCGATTGCAGAGGAGAATGAGCTAGGTGAGGACAGGTTGATGATGTCATCGGGAAGGCTATTCCATTCCACTACTGTCCTTACGAAGAAGGAGTTTCTGTAGAGATCTGATGATGAGGGTGGTAAAATAAAGCATGTGTTGTTGTTGTTTATCTGCCTCTCTATGATGTTCTGTGTGTCATATCCTTTAAAGGTGGTGGGGCGGATTTCCCGTTTGTTCTTGGCAGCAGTAAGGAAGGTGTTGGGAGGGAGAGCAGTAACTAGTCCTCTGGTTATCTTGTAGAGCATGGTCAGCCTGAGTTGTTGGCGACGTTTTGCAAGTAGTGGGAGGTGGAGCTCGTGAAGCATCCTGCCAATGCATCCTGGGTCCCGGGATCTGTAGTCTCTCATAATGAACCGTGCAGCCTGGCGTTGGATGCGTTCCAGCTTGTCGATGTCTTGTTGGAGGGAAAGGATCCCACACCACTGCGGCATACTCGAGAGTGGATCTAACAAGTGCGATGTAGGCTAGGCGTCGGCACTCTTGTGGACAGTTCCGGAGATTTCGGCGTAGGAAGCCCAATGTGGATCCAGCTTTCTTGCAGGCGCTTGTGATGTGGTTAGCCCATTTCAGGTCCGCAGAAATTTGGACGCCTAGGTAGGGGGTAATATCAGTCTGTTGGAGTATAGTGTTTACAAGGCTATAGAAGTGTTATGACTTGTGTCTGGTGGAGAGAAAAGAGCTATAAGCTTTGTATCAGGGAACTGTCTAGTGTAGTTGCTAACCTTGGGTAATATTGATTGTACATGCACTGTATACTTACTAATTCAGCGTGTATCTGTACCGGACTGGCATTCCTACTTTTGTACAGTACAGCCTAGAGAGGCAAGATTTGATCGAAGACAGTCCCCCAGGAAAATATGCAGACGTATATTCCTAATCATGGGGCCCGCAGTTGGATCAGCTGGATCAGTGGCAGAACAATTGAAGCAATGCATGTTAAGCGATAAAATTACAGCCCGTACAAAGGTCAAGTGCGCCATGCTTCGATTCGCAATGAGTTACGGATGTCAACATATGACATTGGGAAAGACACTGCAGTCACATTAGCCTCCTCCACGGGCTCCCCACTTTGCCGCCCGATCCGCCATCGCATTACCCAGAATGTTGACACGAGAAAGGACTCGCTGAAAACGGATTTCGGGTCCTCTACTAATCAAGTGATGCACCAACACTTCAACCTCATTAAAAAAAAAATGTCCGGCGAGGCTGACCAAAACCAGCCTGCAGTGACGTAAAAACTGATTTCGAGTCGCTGAAGACAACAACAAAAGCAGGGCTTTCCTGAAGGTTCATTGATTAAGTTTAGAGCCCTTGATGACTCAAACCGCAGTCAGCATTATTGCTTAGCCCGTTATTAATTGCCTTACCATCGACGCGTTATTTTAGGGATGTTGCTAGGACATTTTTTCTTCGGCGATTTGGCCGAAACAGCCGTCAAACTTTCGGCTTTGTACAGAAAGTTTCGGCTCTCTCTTCCAAAGCAGTCTCACATGTTTTTTTGACTAGATTCACTACGTTAACGTGCACCCTCCACATATCAAAGGTGTTCTGTGGATGCATATCTTTGTAATAAAACATAATTTTAAGAGTAGAGTAAGAACATTGAAAAGAAATTTTATTTTCCTAAATTTTAGACACACAAAAACAATAAAAAGTTTAACTGTCCCTTGACAGACCACAATACTGTCAGAGTTTCTGGGTTTAACCTTAGTAATTATCGAATCCTCACTTAAACTGCAAGCGTACAGCACAGGAATATCGCAAAAATGGACAAAACCGAGCCGATTCACCACTGAAAACTTCGGCTCGGCGAGCCGACATGACGGACAGTTTATCGGTTTTTTAAATTAAAATTTCGGCTAAAAGCCGACGATCCGACCCAAACGACATCCCTGGTTATTTACTCCACTTGGGCTACAACACCTGCGCAATTATATCTACAACCCCTGCCTATGATTTTGAGGGGTGTGGTTGTGTCCTCTTCCATCCTTCCTTCAATCATTCTTTTGGAATCTGTTACAGGAAGCTTCCCGTTCCGTAAGCGGTCTTCGCGAAGGATGGTGAGAAGCCAGCTCGACCACGATCTCCACCACAACGACGATACCATCGCCGTCGCACCCGCCGCTACCAACAACACCATCGTCACCACCAACGACCACAGCCACATCCCCACTATCAGAACCTTCTCCACCTTCACCATTAGCCACGGTGACCTCCCCGACGCGCACCACTCTCACGTCTTTGCCCGTCACGCCGCGGACGGCAGTGCCGGGGGAGGGGGTGGCAGTTCGTGGGAAAGGAAGATGACGGTACTGCCGATGCGGACGTCGCTGCCTGACGGAACTGAAGTCATCGTTGATATTCTCAGTGATCACAGACAGGTATCAGGGATCCTTCCTTCATCACTGAAAAATAGATACAGAATATCATCATTCTAATTTCTACCAATCGATCTTTTATTTTTATTTCCTTCTCTCTTAAAAAAAATATTAACATTACTTATAGACTGATTAACTGATAAATCATGTAGTCTTTTGATCTAAAACGGTTTTATCTATTCTCTTTGAAACACATTGCCTGTACAATAATAGAACTTTGTTGTCAGCCCTATGTATAACATCATGTGTATCTTGCAGGTCACGGAGGTAGTGAACATGATCCAGGACGCCGCACAGCGTGATGAGGGCTACGTCATGGATGACATCACCAGCGAGAAAGAGTTTATTACCGAGATCCAAAGAGGCAACGGACAGGTGAGCGTTATATCAATATAATGTCAGCAATCACGAACGCAACAACAATAACACCAACAACAAGAAGGGTAGCCTACAACTAGCGGTCTTTAATTCCAGCTCTGCCTTCTATTCAGTCTCACACTCTCGTTCAATCCCACAGTCGCCCGAGCCGATTAAGATTGGGAAAACATAAGGGATGCTACGTTTTCGCCGCCGTCAGGTCTTGGAATTCCTGCTCTCTTCCTCCCATTAAATGTACCATCAGTGAAGCGCAGGCTACACAAAATTCTTCCTCCAAAATAGACATGGTAATGTGGAAGTTCAAGAGGGTTTCTTGCATTATGTTATCGAGGAACACAGATTGAAGAGGAAAGGAGACTGTAGACACCCTTGAGGGACGCTCACTATAATCTCGAAAGAGTTCTATGGTCTGTCCGTTAAGCAACGCTGCGCTGCTGGAGTTGTCATGAAGTGCTTCGATTGTCTGGAACAAGTCCTTTTTTCGCTATTGAAAGGCCATAGATCTTTGTGCCGTACTCTGTCAACGGACGTTTTAAAGTCAATGAAGTTGTGATATAGGTCCTTTTGATGTTGGAAGTCTTTTTATGTTATGATACAAATGTGATCCTTCCTGATCTGAAGCCGGCATACCTGCTCCTCTGCAAGTATCTCTTAGGTCTTTTGCTTTCGTCTGTTCAACATGACTTTCAGCTTGGTATTACTGGGATGGCTAATAAGGTTGATTGTCCTGCAACTCTTGCTCTGCCTCAAATTGTTTGTCGTCGGGGGTGGAATTATCAGAGACTGAATCCACTCAGGTGGCCATTCCTTCTTTTTTTCTTCTCAGATTTCTGGCAGATTGCTGTCATCCTCCCCCCTAACCCTACTCCAACACCATCCCCCACCCCCACTTCCCAGCCCTGCTCAATGAGCCTGAGGAAGAATGGAGTGAGAACGATTAAGCCGAGCACTAGAGTCTCCATTTGGAAGGCGATATTAGGGACCTTTCGGAATCAATAAATTAGAGTACAACCTCAGCGTCCCATGCATGGGATGTTTTTATGGTAAAGTGACCGGCTGGTGGAGTGCCTTCAGTGATACCATTAAGGTTGTTTCAGCAGATCTTTTATACGGATCAAGGATGAGCCCTCTTTCAACCAAGTTGTGGTCCTGATTCGGCTCTTTGCACTCCCCTGGACCCTGTGAACGATGACTAACTAAATTTCTGAAGCGAGTGATGTCGTTGTGAAAGTGATTCCGCACTACTTTCTCTTTTTGTGGTTGCTGCGAGGCGGCTTCATACGCCACACAATGACGAACTTGACCTTTTGCAGTACCTCACTTGAAACTACGTTCTAACTTCAAAGTCTCAATACAAGTGCAGATCCCCATTTTCACATCTAAAATGGTTGGATAAGGTCCCTTACACTTAATCACATCATTTTGGATATCATATGATATAGGCGATGTAACAAACAAAATATATCCACAAAGTCAACTTTGTAGGAAAGTCCATTTCCACGGGAACCCCCGAGAAAGATTTTGTGAACTTTCACCTTTGCATACTAATGAGAGCATACATTGCTGACGTCACGGACAAAACGTAATGCGGAATCACTTTCACAACGAAAATCATTCGCTTCCGAAAGGCCCATATTGCCCCATCCAGTGTTGTAGTCCGTGCCCTTTTCTGACTGCGAGCAACACCACCAATCAAGAGATTATTTTTAAAGTTCATATTATTCATTGGTTCTTCGTGATTGTTCTAGGTGTTCCGCGTGGCCTCGGTGGACAAGAACAAGACGTTAGTGGCCTTCATCATCCTGGATAGCAACTTCTACCGCGGACAAAGGACAGTGGCGGACAGCTACCTCATCGTCCGACGCGGGGAGAGGCGGAAGGGGATCGGGGAGTGGGGGATGAAGATGACCCTGCAGCTGGCCAAACGCATGGGCTACATCGCCATCTACGGCGACACGTTCTCGGAGAACGTGGCCATGACGCGCATCTTCGAGAACTGCGGATTCCAGAAGGTTGGACACCTGCCAATAACCGGGAGGGCGGTGGACGGCAAGACCAAATCCTCTTCGATCTTTTTCAGAGAACTGGGCAATCTGGACGACGCGCCGAAGTCGCCAGCCCCTGTCTCGCCTCGCGCCATGTTCAAAGGTGGCGAGTCATCAGGTTCCCATAGCGACAGTGGTGGCGGTGTTAGTAATAGTACAGGTGGTGGGGGGATGAAATTGGACGGGGAGAGTTCAGGTGGCGGTGCTCCGAAAGTTTTATAATGTTGCTTTA
The DNA here is from genome assembly GCA_036898135.1 of Oncomelania hupensis. Lineage (NCBI taxonomy): Eukaryota > Metazoa > Mollusca > Gastropoda > Littorinimorpha > Pomatiopsidae > Oncomelania > Oncomelania hupensis. The sequence continues at coordinate 37,408,095 of CM072526.1, forward strand.
ATTTTTTTCATTTACAGAAATGTTACAGTGAACGATATATTCATGTGTATTATTGAGATGGCCACAAATAAGTAACTATGTGTGGTTAATAATAGGCACACGAAATAACAAATTTTGTAGCTGATGGCTGAAGCTGAAAGGAACAGGGTACCCCTACATCTTTTGCTGCGTCCCAGAAAATAGTTCCAGCCTTATGCTGGTCCCTGGGAAAGATGGTAGTAGTGGCTGCTGGTCAACATAAGCAGTCAACAGTCTACGGAGATTTACACCAAGTTCGGGTTCTAGTATGTCGTTTTCTTGGAAAAGAAGAATGACCAGCTTTGAAAATGTTGAAGTTCTGAGTTCACCAAGAAAGTTACAAACAGATTTAAAAAATACGTCTACTGTCTTTCGATTTGACTGTGCAGCCAAAACACGTACATTTCATGTTTTTGGCTGCATCTAAAAACACCCACATAGATATGTTACTCGATTTGACTAGGCAGCCTTATTCACATGTGTGTTCCTTGTTTTGACTGTGCAGCCAAAAAAGATTTCTTGTTAGGCTTCGGAACTCCAACATTGTAGTTTTTTTTTTGTTTTTTTTACTGTGCGGCCGAAAACGTTTCTTGGACTTTGGAGTCCAAAACATGCGTGTTCTGTTTTGACTGTGCAGCCAAAAATGTTTCTTGTTTTGCTTTGCAGACATACACACAAGTGTTGCTTTGATAACACGTGTCTTCTTTGTTTTGACTACATAGCCGAAAACACATGTGGTTCTTGCTTTGATTTAAAGCCAAAATCACATCTTCTTGTTTTGATGGTGCAAATCAAAAACACGTGTTTCTTCTGTTGAAAAGGTGTGACAGAACAAACCTGTGTATCGTGTTTCCTATTTTTTCTATTCACCTAGCCAAACAACGCAACCAGTCAAATTCTTTTTTCGCACAAAAGAAGATATATTGCGCATGAGGGATTTCGTGTGGTTAATCTCATTCCGTTGGTGCAGCCCGTAGATAATCCATGGGGTTCCTTCTTATTCGTTCAATAGTGCAGCCTTGCATAAATCCTTAAAGGCTTTGGTGTTTCAGACACTAAAACTTTTGAACTTATTCTCATGGTCGCTACCTTTAGAAAATTCTGTTGGCACAGCTCGTAGACAACCCAATACGTGTGGCGTTTTTATTAATTCGATAATGCTATCTTGCATAAAGCCTTGAAAGGCTCGATGTTTCCGCTAGTAAACATGGAATTTTACTTGTTTGTTGTTAAGGAAACTGCGATGGGTTAGGTTGATGCAAGAAACACGAGTGCTTCCAGGTACTCGCCGGAGGCTTCTGTGAAGGCCAGAGTGATTTTGAGCAATGCGAATGTGCACTGTACAACAGTAAAATATACCACAGTAACGATACACTACGTTTACTGTAAAAATCGTGGAAATTTAGTGCTTTAAATTCCCACTGTTTCTGTCATTCTCATTTGTTCTTTCTCATTCCTAATCTGTACTATCAATCTAGGCTACTTGTCACGACCAAATGTTATCAGGTTTCGTTTTGTAATTGTTTGTGACTAGGAACACACTGGAGTGGCCCACCCAGCTTGTTTTGTCAAACTTACTTTCACGTTTTGTGTGTTGTTGAATTTGGCTCACTAAGTTTTACGTGCTGCACGGGTATTTTACCCGGATGTGACCGATTTCAGCGTGCTATGAAGGGAGGCAGATTATTATTTTGTTTGCACCGAGGGCGAGTGCAGGGCATGTGGAAGCACAGCAAGCATTAGTTTTCTTTATTCCAAGATGTTTTGGTTATACCTACAGTTGCTAGTAATTGTACTAGTGGTCGACCGGCGAGGGTCAATAGTGTAGTTCCAGGGTGAATAAACTACTAGACTTGGACTTCGGAGTACGGATTCTCTGCAAGTCTGGGAAAGCCATTGTGGCGGTTTCTTCTTTTCCTTCGGTCGTCAAGGAGAAGCGTTGTTCTTTGAAGGTCATCGAGGGGCGACTCGGTCGTGGAGTCCGGTTTGGGCTACATCCATAAATCTGTTGAGGTAAGCGAGAGTGCTCGGTAATGCGTTGCTGTAAGCATTATTGTTATTCTTTTAGGTATTTTGTCACCCCACATGTCCGTTTTGCCTCTGTTTTGACGTAGAAAGAAAAGGTGTAAGCAGAGTGGGGGTGAGGGTGATGAAAGGGCACTGATAGCAGTGTGGAGATAAATGGACACATTTATTTATCTGTTTATTTTGTTGGTTGGTTTGGTCGTTTTTGTCATGCCTAGCCTGTTTTTACGCCATCGTTTGTTGTCAAATTAGTATAGGTTAAATTTTACTAGCTGTATAACGTTAGGATTGCTGTTACAGTTTACCGTCATTCATGCGTTGGATATTGTGTGTGCATTTTTGCATTTTTTTTTTTTGGTTTTGATGGCACCCGACTTCCAAGGGAGTCGGGCATTTTGCCTTACTCCGGTGCTCTAGCTCGTTTTGCTATGTTTCAGATTTGTGGTTTTTTGGCGGGTCTGACGGGGACACCGAGGTGAAGTCAATGCTACATCAGCTATCTCCACCTCGGTCCAAGCTGTGAGTTCAAGCAGACCAGCGTTCCACTTCGATGACGTTGTTGTCAAGATTCTCAGCATAGACAGTGACGATTCTGCGCATAGACGCTTGGTGAAGCTAAGTACTGCTGTGTAATCTGAAGGTAGCTGCGAGTGTGAGCACCATTCGGGGTGTCATCAAAGCTGAGACTAAAAAGAACTATTGATTTTCGAAAGAGATAGAGGAAGCAAAAACTAACTTTCGTTGGGGAATGTCGGTTCGTCTTATTCGCTGTAGTTTTTCTTTTAATATTGAACCTTATGTGTAAATTGTAATTAAAAGTGAAGGAAAACACTACCTTGTGTTTGTTTTACTTTTGAGTCTTTTCTGCAACCTTTCATGCATTTCGCTACTTCCTACCCCTGTTCTAGGAATGGGACGAGAGGGGAACATTTTTTATTTCCTTAAGTTTATTTAGTTTTCGCCCCCTCTCGTGACACTACTACTTTCTATCTTCTTCGCTAGATCAGTCATTTCCCTATTTTATTGAAAACTCTTGCAAAACTCATCTGTGTTTGAGGTCTGTTGTGACAGCTTGGGGATATTGGACGCTTTCTGCCAAATGGTCACTAGGGCTTTCTATGGTATTATTATTTAGCAATGTAGGCATTTTATATTATGTGTTTTGTTAAAATTTTATAATGATGTTTATATTCTTTTTGTGTTTTTGTAAACAGGGTTTCGATAAATTAGAGTACAGCCTCAGCATCCTCGGCATGGGATGCATTTGTTGTAAAGTGACCGGCTGGTGGAGTGCCTTCAGTGTTACCATAAGGGTTGTTTCAGCAGATCTTTTATACGAATCGGGAGTGAGTCCTCTTTCAACCAAGTTGTAGTCCTGATTCGGCTCTTTGCAGTCCGCTGGACCCCATAAACAATGACTAAATAACTAATGCACTACGTGCCGCAGCAATAGACCTATCTTCCAAAAGCAGTGTGCTGTGTTTAAAACAATTGTATGTATGAAACCAAGAAATACAGATAAACGGTTTGTTCATCTCTCTCGATGAAATGAAAACAAATTGAGCTGCCAAAAAATATTCAGCTACAAATCAAAGAGACCAAAAAATATCAGAGGGAGAAAATACTTGTGCACATTTATATAACGAAAAAAAAAAGAAAAGTGTGATTAAAAAGGGAAAATGCTATACTATAACTAGATACGTGTTTCATTCATGTACATGGAAGTTTCAGAAGCGCATAATTTGTCTAATTTCATGCTTTTCGTGTTGGAAGTAAGCCTATAGTTCTTATTTTCCTTGACGAATCTTAAAATGAAAAATACTTGTAAACAGAAACAGATCAGAAACACGCCACTTCGTTTGAAATGTCAGTGGGTTGTTTCTTGATTTACGAAGTGCATACACTTTATCTTGCACTTTCTGAATAACAAAGCTTTTGGGAAAAAAAAAGAAGTAAAAACACATATATACCTATATATAAGCAAAACAAGCTAAACTTGTGTTAAAAGCTTGTGAATAATAATGACATTGAGTGTTTCACGAATCTTTTGTAAAAAAAATTTTACTACAAGTTTTAAATTACATTAAATACGACAGAGAAGAAACATGTCGGAGGTGAATAAGTTATGTTATTGAAATGCGAGAAATCAATGTGCGATGAGGTGGAAATGTGTGAGGAGTGAATTAAAGAGAGGGTAAGGTATGGGGATGCCGGGGTTTGTGAGGGACTCAGACTGCCAATATCTGTCCCTTTGAAGTGCGCTTCTCTCTCTCTCTCTCTCTCTCTCTCTCTCTCTCTCTCTCTCTCTCTCTCTCTCTCTCTCTCTCTCTCTCTTTCTCTCTCTCTCTCTCTTTCTTCTTCTTCTTCTTCTCCTTCTTCTTCTCTCTTCTTCTTCTTCTTCTTCTTCTTCTTCTTCTTCTTCTTCTTCTTCTTCTCCCTCCCCTTTTTCTTCTTCCTGCTTTTTCTTCTCTCTAACTCTCTCTCACTCTCTCTCTCCCCCTCTCTCCCTCCCTCCATCTCTTTCTCTCTCTCTCTCCCTCCCTCTCTCTGTGCGCACCGGTTTCTCTTCCCCCACCTCTCTCCATCTCTCCAGAAGGTGAATGAACAAGTGAAGGGAGACGAATATCTTCAATAAGCTAAAGAAGGGGTGACGGAGAAAATCCCACTAAGAGGTCTAACGGGAGCACGGTGTTTTCCTTGTTGATACACATTTCCTGTGATATGTTGTTTTGTTTTGTTTCTAATAGTTCAGGTTTAACTTTCAGGATGACAGACAATATAATATGTTAACCACGATTTTCATATCAGTAATTGGAACATGTACCTAGAAATTCATTGTATTTGTCACTGTGTGTGGATGAGACAGAGAGGAGAGGGGCGAGGTGGAGGGAGGGTGGAGAGAGTGAAGAATTCACGTGTATGTTTGTATGTTTGTAAATCTGTAAGTGTGTGTGGGTGTTTTATGAGTGTTTGTTTGTGTGTGTAAGTTGTTACGTCTGTGTGTATGTGCGTGCGTGTGTGTGTGTGTGTTCGTGAGAGAGAGAGAGAGAGAGGGAGGGAGAGTGAGCCTGTGCAAGGTTGTGCGTCGACATGCATTTATGGTTTCTTATGGAATGTAGCCTTATATGGATTTTTGGTGTGTTTAATTGTACCTGTGTGTTGGGTTTTTACTATGCTTGTATTGGTGCGTATATTTATGCAGTCTTTTATCGTTGTTCGTGCATGGCAGTGCACCCCTACAAGTGTGTTCACTTGAATAATATACCCCCGTTGGGGTGCCGGGGGTTTCAGTATAAATAGTATCCCCACTTTCTGGAAATTTAGTGCTTTAAATTCCCACTGTCGCTGTCATTCTCATTTGCTCTTTCTCATTCCTGCTCTGTTCTATCAATCTGCTATACTATCTTCTTCTTCGCTAGACCAGTCATCTACCTTTTTTCTTGGAAACTCTTCCGGGACAAGACTCCTTATTTGTGTATGAGGTCTGTTGGATCAGTTTGGGAATATTGGATGCTTTCTGCCAGGTGGTCACTAGGGCTTCCTATGATGTTATTATTTAGCGATGTAGGCATTTTATATGTATTTGTTTTGTTGATAATTTATAATGATGTTTGTATTCTATTTTGTTTTTGTAAACGGGGGTTCGATAAATTAGAGTACAGCCTCAGCGTCCCCTGCGTGGGATGTCTTTATTGTATATGTAATTGACTGGCTGGTGGAGAGCTTTCAGTTTTACCACTAGGGTTGTTTCAGCAGATCTTTTATGCGGATCAGGGGTTGTCCGGTCCTGATTTAGCGTTAGGAAGAGTCCGCTGGACCTAAAGCAATAATCATGTAATGTACTTGAATAATATTCGTTCTTGTTTTATCAAAATGCCATTCATTTGTTTTGTAGTTTGCTACTGAGATTGTGATAATGATGGTATATATGCAATATGATGTGTTGGTTGTAAACAACAAGAGTGGATGTTAAAAATCGTTTTAATATGTATAGAACTATGTGTATAAATATCAGAGAGTGTATCATGTATATTATGTAAAAGTATGATGTGTAAATTCAATACAATAAAATACAATTCAATTCAATACAATATAATGCAAAGCTTGATGTTGGTACCAATAATTTTTCAGATCTCGAATAATATTTGCATTGTTAAACCTTTACTTTGATTGGATCGGAACATTTTATTTGTAGTGTTGAATCCAGTTAGTACTGTTATTCTAAAGAAATGTATTATATTCTCTTTCCTTCATGTTTTTTTTTTATTTATGTATTTATTTCTATCCTTTTTAAAACCCATCTTTTTTGGCTTCATTTAATTTTTTTATCTATTATATATATATTTTTTTAAATAGCTTTTGTATGCTTAATTTAAACTTTTATTTTTAAGTCATTCATTTTACAATTATATTTCTTGGTTATTTTATTGAAAGAATTGCTTTGTCGTCCCACCTGCTTGATTCAAAATTCTGCATCCATTGATTATTTTAATTCATTGACTCACTTGAATAGCAATGTGAGGTTACCCCCGTTGGGGTGCCGGGGGTTTCAGTATAAATAGTATCCCCACTTTCTGGAAATTTAGTGCTTTAAATTCCCACTGTCGCTGTCTTCCTCATTTACTCTTTCCCATTCCTGCTCTGTCCTATCACTCTGCTATACTATCTTCTTCTTCGCTAGATCAATGACCTACCTTTTTTCTTGAAAACTCTTCCTGGACAAGACTCCTTGTTTGTGTATGAGGTCTGTTGGATCAGCTTGGGAGTGTTGGACGCTTTCTGCCAGGTGGTCACTAGGGCTTCCTATGATAGTATTTAGCAATATAGGCATTTTATATGTATATGTTTTGTTGATAATTTATAATGATGTTTGTATTCTATTTTGTTTTTGTAACCGGGGGTTCGAGTAGTTGGGGTAAAGCCTCAGCCGTCCCCTGCGTGGGATGTCTTTATTGTAAAGTGACTGGCCGGTGGAGGGCATTCAATTTTCCCACTAGGGTTGTTTCAGCAGATCTTTTATGCGGATCGGGGGTTGTCCAGTCCTGATTTGGCTCGAAAGAGTCCGCTGGACCTAAAGCAACAATCAATCAATCAATGTGAGGTTATGTACTCAACTTCCACCCCACCCATTCCCACACTTACCCGCCTCCCCTCCCAAATTTTAAACAAATCCAGATTTTTGCATATCTCTGCGAGATAAATCTTAAATTTCTAAAGTTATTATTATTGAACTTATGATTCTTTGATGCATGATAGATATCAATAAGACTCACATCTGTGCACATTTGGCCAATCTCACTCCAAGGTCAAGGTCACTGGAGCTGTCTAAAGCGTATAAGTACTTTGAAGTGACCTTGACCCTAAACTATGAGAGGTATACAGTCCAAATTTGTTGTATTTAGAGATGATAGATTGATCTTTCATATTTGTTCGAGATGATAGATTGATCTTTTATATATGTTCCGTTTTTGCGTTGATCTTCAAGGTCAATGTCATTTTATGCCTTATAAAAAAAATAGGTCATCGTACAGTGGGATGGCTGTATATTTAACCCATATTATGCATCAACATTGGGTTATTTGATCATACATGAGAGTGAGAGGTCACGTGAAGGTCAAGGTCATCCCAAGGTCAAGGTCATCCCCAGTCCATTTTGTTGTTGTTGTATTTGTTTTCTTTGGCGTAATACAACTTTTGCTGTAGTTTATTTGATAGTACGTGAGTGAATTTGGAGCCGGAGGTCAAGGTCAACTCAAGGTGAAGAGCATAGAAGTCTGTATTACTTTGCATTTTTATGCCACCATTTCATTTTTTTTTTGGTTATCTGGGCGCTCATTTTCATGTTAAATATTGCGAGTTCCATAAGGAGCGTGTGACTGATATCGGCTTTGTCCTTGTAGTTTTAGTATTATTTTACGTTCCTTTCCATGTAGTCCCATTATTTTGTTCTCAACCGCAACCCTTTGTTTCGTCACAAGACCGTTTTCAGCAGTTTTAATACGTGTCCTGCCTGTATTATTATTATTATTATTATTATTATTATTATTATTATTATTATTATTATTATTATTATCATTATCATTATCATTATCACTACTACTACTACTACTACTACTACTACTCTTTTTGACACATTCTGAAGTAAGATTTAATAAAACAATAATAATATAACAATGTTTTTTTTATAAATTCGTAAAATACAAAAATGTATTTGGTTTGTGCATGCGGTGATATGAAAAATACCATAACATATATATTATTTTTTGTACCCATTATTAAATATCAGTTTCTTGGTCTTTGGTGATCTTCTAACCCTTTCAAATTTAAAGCAACTGAATTTTTGTTTGGTATTAAATATGATTTTCACTCGTGTAAAAAAAATAGTTTTCTTGTTTTGGAGTGGCTCTTTGAGTTATTCTGTTTTTAATGAACGGGTGAAAGGGTGGTTCGTTGATGCTATGGCAGACAAGGACAGGGTGTTACCAATGATGTGGCTGCTGCTCTTGATGATCTTGATCAGGATCAGAATGCAGATGATGATAATGATGGCGTCGACGAGTCTTGTGCCGCTGCTGCTATTGTTGATCATTATGAGGATGAGGTAAAATTTAGTTATAATGATGATAAATGTTGTTGCTGTTACTGCTGCTTTTGATGATGATGATGATGATAATGATGATAGCGCTTCTGCTGCTATAGTTGCTGCTGCCGACGATTGTGATGATTTAGATGATGATGATGATGGTGTTGTTGATGATGATGATGATGATGATGATGATGATGATGATGATGATGATGATGATGATGTTCAGTGTTCTCCATTTTCCCTTCAATAATGGCACTGCATGCAGTCAATCTAACATTTAAACATTTTTAATAAAAATTTATTTTCTGTCTTCTAATAACGATCTACCTGTCTTTACGCCACATTTTTGAGTGATAAATGTGTGTTGGTTGTGTGTGTGGGCGTGTATTCATGGAGCTATGGGGTGCTAACCAGCGACCCACTTTTTTCTAAGTACATGGGAGTGCTTTTTTAGTACAACATGACAGTGCTCTTGTAGTGCATGGGACTGTTTTAAGTACATGAAACAGGACTGCTTTCTGATGACTACATTCCGTCCAAAAGCCCAGTTTGCCATGAATACAGACTTGCGTGTGTGTGTGAGGATGTGTGTGTTTGTTTGTGTGTGTGTACCCCCGTTGGGGTGCCGGGGGTTTCAGTATAAATAGTATCCCCACTTTCTGGAAATTTAGTGCTTTAAATTCCCACTGTCGCTGTCTTTCTCATTTGCTCTTTCTCATTCCTGCTCTGTTCTATGAATCTGCTATACTATCGTCTTCTTCGCTGGACCAGTCTCCTACCTTTTTTTCTTGAAAACTCTTCCGGGACAAGACTCCTTATTTGTGTATGAGGTCTGTTGGATCAGCTTGGAAATATTGGACACTTTCTGCCAGGTGGTCACTACGGCTTCCTATGATGTTAATATTTAGCAATGTATGCATTTTATATGTATGTGTTTTGTTGATAATTTATAATGATGTTTGTATTCTATTTTGTTTTTGTAAACGGGGATTCGATAAGTTGACGTGAAGCCTCAGCCGTCCCCTGCGTGGGATGTCTTTATTGTAAAGTGACTGGCTGGTGGAGGGCATTCAGTTTTCCCACTAGGGTTGTTTCAGATCTTTTATGCGGATTGGGGGTTGTCCGGTCCTGATTTGGCTCGGAAGAGTCCGTTGGACCTAAAGCAACAATTATGTAATGTAATGTAATGTTTGAGTGGGTGTGTGTGTGTGTGTGTGTGTGTGTGAGAGAGAGAGAGAGAGAGAGAGAGAGAGAGAGAGAGAGAGAGAGATCGAAACACTAGAGCATGTATATTAGTACACGTCGCCGCTCTGTGAGCATGATTGATGATTCGGGGAAAAGCGCGTGTGTAGCCTCCTGTATTACATAAGTTAGACTGCTACCGCCAAACTATCGAGGACACATTCTACTCGGTTAATGCCCCTTTGGTCTGTCTTCTTGCCATTTCCGCTTCCTATCCCAATTCACCCCTCTCGGTAAAGGTGACAATTAACCAATCTTCCTTTAAATGATCAGTCATGGTGTGAATAAATGAGTTGGTCATTCGACAGCTTACAAATGTGGTGAAGATGTTTGCAAAGGCCTCGTTATGCAGGACCTCTTTCAAATCTCTCGAAGCAACCAAAAAAACAAAAACACAAAAACAAAGGCAATTCAAACTGACAGATAGATAACACTTCGTCTTAAATAAACAACAACAACAACAATAATAATAATAATAATAATAATAATAATAATAATAATAATAATAATAATAATAATAATAATAATAATAATAATAATAATAATGATAAATCAACTAATTCATTGATTATAATAATAAATTAATGACGATAATAAAAAGGTAAAGATGTTCCCGTAACCTCCCAGTCATTGGGGCGGCGCCTGTATCCTCCCTCGCTGCTTCACCTTCCCCGGTTCAAAACGGAGCCAGGTACCTATTCACAGCTGGGTGGACTGGGGTTGGTAGCCCTCCAGGTATGGTCACCCATCCAAGTACTAACCAGTCCAGACGTTGCTTAACATCAAACATGACCTAGAGTACGCGTGTGCTCAAACTACTGCGCTAGGGCACCACCCTGAGTAATAATAATAATAATAATAATAGTAGTAGTAGTAGTAGTAGTAGTAGTAGTAGTAGTAGTAGTAGTAGTAGTAGTAGTAGTAGTAGTAGTAGTAGTAGTAGTAGTAGTAATAATAATAATAATAATAATAATCATCATCATCATCATCACCATCACCCATCCAAGTACTAACCAGTCCAGACGTTGCTTAACATCAAACATGACCTAGCGTACGCGTGTGCTCAAACTACTGCGCTAGGGACCCTGAGTAAATAATAATAATAATAATAATAATAATAATAATAATAATAATAATAATAATAATAATAATAATAATAATAATAATAATAATTTATTATTATTATCATCATCATCATCATCATCATCATCATCATCATCATCATCTTCATCATTACAATACATGGTTATTGCTTTAGGTCCAGCGGACTCTTCCGAGCCAAATCAGGACCAGAGAAACGTTATCTTAAAATATTATCAAATGGTTCAAATCTTTAAAAAAAACAAGCCTGTTACCCTTAAATATTCAAACTTTCACACGCAACCTCTTCCCCCCCCCTACCTCCCCACTTCCTAGCTTCCCGTTATATGGACAGCCCTCTCCCTCACCCCTCACCCCTCACCTCCTATCAAACTATTCCCACCCCTAACCACCTCCACCCTCACACTAACCTGGTCTCCACCCGGGGTTCTTTAATGGAGCGTTTACTCGTTGAGCATTTTCAGATAACATCATAATAAATAATGGTATAGCTTCCTGTGTTTTCTCACCAGATACACATTGGTCGAAGGCTACTAGAAGCATGCTGTAGTAGTCGCCTCAACAGGCCAAAAAGCATGCTCTTATGCTTCAGAGCACTGCTTCCTATACGCTTCAAGCCCTAGGAGCATTGACCAATCAACTCATGAAAATAGAAAATGTAAGTTTCGTCTCCTCTAGGGGACGAAATAGGTCAAACTGTATTTGTATCTAGGTCAACTGTCTTTTACGAACCGTTTGAGAATGTTTTTGAACCGTTTTTTGACGCCGGATAGTGTCCTCAATTGGTTTCATACAATTTAAGAATTCAACAAGGCAAACGGGTTTTTGAGACGGAAAGAGCGGCATGTTGTAGAGCAACATTCTGTATAATTATGTTTATAGTGAAATTGTGCTTTTTCCGTCACTATAGAGCTTAAAGCGTATAGGAAGCAGTGCTCTGAAGCATGAAAGCATGCTTTATTGCCTGTTGAGGCGACTAGTAAAGCATGCTTCTGGCAGCCTTCGACCAATGTGTACCGGGTGGTTTTCTTCTTCTTCTTCTTCTTCTTCTTCTTCTTCGTCCTATCGTCCTCTCGTCCTCCTCATCATCGTAATCGTGTTCCTATTATATGCTAAATTAACAAGTTTCATTAATTTCTTCTTTTGTAACAAAAAAAAAAAGTAACATCTACTTTTTTTCCATCTCAAATGCAATCTATGTTGCAATTGCTCTATAACCTAATTCAGTTCACTATTCAATTCACTATTCAATTCAATGCAATTCAATACAATTAAATACAATTCCATACAATTCAATATAATTAAATACAAATCAATTCAATGCAGTTATAATACAATTCAATACAATTCCATTCAATTCACTATTCAATCCAATACAATTTATTACAATTCTGTTCATTATTCAATTCGATACAATTCAATTCAATTCGATACAATTCAATTCAATTCAACACACTTATCAATTTAATTAATGTCTGTTCACCAACGTGTGATTTTAGTATTAAAACAAATTACCTTCACCCTTTCTCACACATGGACATTCTACAGGCGCATTAACCAAGGAGAATGGATCCTCAAAAGCTAAAAGAAAGCGAGTCCGATTTAGAAAAGCGGTAGCAATAGCATGTATCATTCTGTATGTATTTAAATGTACAAACTTCTGCTACCGTTGGACCCTATAAACGTTCAATATCTAATCTAATCTAATCTAGCTACCGTTATGCTATCGAGAAGCCACTAATTCTTTGCTATGGAGGATCCATTCTACGTGGGTAATGCGCCTCATGGACAGGCAATCGTAGAAACAAATCTCTAATTAAATAAGCATTTTCCAGAGTGTGAATCTTCTTGACGGTTTTGTGAATGCTGTATCCTGAAGAAGCAAACAGGAAACATGGAATGACCGGGCACCATCTGAACTATTTGCAAGCCTAAAATGATCAAAATCGGTCGGATCAGGCAAGTTTTTAAGATACAGAAAATGGTAAAGCACAATGACGTTGACCTTTGACAACGTATAAGTATGCATGATTCAACACACTTAGCAAGCAGTAACAATATGCATATAGTAAAAAATAATGAATTTTGGTTCATTTATTTTTTAGATAAGGCCGGCCAAAAGCGTGTTTTGAACCTAAATGAAAAAAAAAGTGAAACACTGAGCAAAACGTGTTTAGCAACAAAATCATTCTAGTGACCTTCACCTTTGCGGTAGAGCAAATTTGATGGCACGAGAGGCAGACCAATAAACAGGTAATGTTCCTATGAAGTTTGGTCAAAATCCGTTCCTTGGTTCTTCTTCTTCCAACGGACAGACGGAAGGACTGGCAGAAAGGACAGACCGACCAACAGACGGACATTTGGCCCGTTCTGATTCCCCCGTCTGTTTCAAAATATTTTCATTTAAATCTGGAAATAGGATAGGTGCCGTGGTATCCGGCGAATTCCGGTCCTGATTTGGCTCGGAAGAGTCCGCTGGACCTAAAGCAACAATCAATCAATCAATCAATCAATCCGGCGAATTGTGTGTTTCCGGGCAGTTTGGCCTTAGGTCTAATAACACTAGAGTATTTATGTATTACGTCAGAAACTCTCATTCGTCACAAGAGTCGTGAATGCTTCTACTCTCTCTCTCTCTCTCTCTCTCTCTCTCTCTCTCTCTCTCTCTCTCTCTCTCTCTCTCTCTCTCTCTCTCTCTCTCTCTCTCTCTCTCTCTCTCTCTCTCTCTCTCTCTCTCTCTCTCTCTCTCTCTCTCTCTCTCTCTCGCTCTCTCTCTCTCTCTCTCTCTCTCTCTCTCTCTCTCTCTCTCTCTCTCTCTCTCTCTCTCTCTCTCTCTCTCTCTCTCTCTCTCTCTCTCTCTCTCTCTCTCTCTCTCTCTCTCTCTCTCTCTCTCTCTCTCTCTCTCTCTCTCTCTCTCTCTCTCTCTCTCTCTCTCTCTCTCTCTCTCTCTCTGCAAGAGATCAAATGTTTTTTGAGAAAATTTAAACAGCGACTTGTGGATTGCAGATGGCAAGATTGGCATAATTATGTACAAAACAGTGACAGGTATAAAATGTACTGTTTATTTGGGGGCAGTAATCATTGTGTTAAAACCTATTTGGAATTAAGTCTTGACAGGCATTTAGTTTTTATAATGACAAAATTTCGATTTGGTGTGTCAGATATTGGTGTTCATTATCACAGATATGGAAATGACACACAAGCAGCTGTAAAATGCCCACTTTGCATGGAAAAAGAAGAAGATGAAGTCCACTTTGTGTTATGTTGTCCAGTCTTATATAACTTAAGAGTGCAATTTATTGCTGAAAAATATTATAGAAATCCATGTGCATCTAGACTGTGTGTTTTGATGGCGTCTAGTAACCCGAATATAATTAGGAAACTAAGTGTATACCTGTACAAAGCCTTTAAATTAAGAGAAATTGCTCTATCGTGATTTAATCAGAATGAAAATGTATGTTTTTTATATGTATAATGTTATGATGTACACACCCTTCATGAAGGGGCGATGCCTAAATGAATAAATAAATAATCAATCTCTCTCTCTCTCTCTCTCTCTTCTCTCTCTCTCTCTCTCTCTCTCTCTCTCTCTCTCTCTCTCTCTCTCTCTCTGAATCATACAATATTCCCTTTTATTAATGACCAACAATGGTGCTTGGAGATGAGCTCTCAATAATAACGTTCCCTAGCGCTGATTTGGTATGGCAGTAACATCATCAAGCTGACTGCTGCTGACAAAACAACCTCGCCAGCAGAAGACTCACAAATGGGGAGGTGTGGGGGGGAGGAGGGGGAGGAAGGTCTCAAAACCGTGCACTTCTGTACGCCTGCATTGTTTACATCATTGTACGCATTCACCTGAACGGAACACAGCAATAACAGCATTTCTACTCACGATTTCATCTGAGAACATATTTGTTTTGTCTTTCGTAGGACACGCATAATTATGATATGTTATATTGTGTAGTGTGTTATATGCAACGTACTACTTGTAGTGTAGTGTAGTGTAGGGAAAGAGAGAGTAGGGTAGAGTATTGTAATGTAGTGTATTATGCCACTTAGTTCTCGGAATATAAATATGTATATTCATTGAGCCATTGTGCTGTTACCGTTTTGACATTATAGAATTTAACTTTGATGATGCTAAAAAAGTACAAGTAAGCTTAGATGACCTGAACCTCAAATGCATTTGTTTTGACAGACAATTTGAGAGATGCTTAATTAGGCTAATTGAAAAATTTTTTTTAGGGATGTCAGACATTTTCAGGTTTGCCAGATATTTTGAGATGTTTAACACACATTTTGAGAGATTATTTGCCAGATGTTTTCAGTTGCTTGCCAAACATTTTGAGACAGCTGGTCACGTACTGAAAGGTAAACAAGGTAATCCACTGGTTATTTTTTGCGCACTTGCAGTTTTTGTCACTGCTAAATCGCTGATTCGGGCGATGTAAACCCATCAGCGTTGGCAGCTCTTGGAACAGGCGTACAGGGATACGCGGCGTTATACGCTGAGGCAAAAGGGAGGTATTGAGAGTGTTGACCGACTTTCTCACAGGGTCTCTTCGATCGATTGCCAGTAAGGCTGTTCCTCTAGGCTTCCTCCCTCGCATGCGCGCACTCTCATACGCCCACGCGCCCACACACACCACGTGAACTTTTTCATAACCCGTTTCTAAAAGGCGACACCCTCTTCAGCCGAACAGTCGCCACACACACGCGCCCACACGTACACGCCACCACACACTCAAAACCCTCTCAATGGATCATTCCATTCATTCTTGTCCTCATTCTGTCAATATTATCAATAATCTCTCTCTCTCTCTCTCTCTCTCTCTCTCTCTCTCTCTCTCTCTCTCTCTCTCTCTCCCCTCTCTCTCTCTTATAACATCTCCCATCCCATCGATCGACCGTTTCTGTTTGTTGACCTTGTACGCTCGTACAGGCTTGTACATGACCACCGAAACAGACTCTAGCTCTCCAGGCCCAAGGCTCCAACTTACAACAACCAGCGCACTGTCAAACGGCCCGGACAACTGAGCCCGGGCCCCTCTGTGTTTATTTGAGCCTGCCGCCGTCTCTGCCCTTTGAGACAAGATTAACCGGGTTCTTTAAGCTGCCACTGTAGTGAGCACGAGTTTGCAGTTCCTAATAGATTACTGTGACACTGCGTAGCAGAGACTCACCGAGGCAGGAGAGGCGAACCACAGGGTCAATGATCCCCGGTAGCCAAAAGAAAGTGGAACATCGATCGCTCAACGGTAGATAGCAAACAACCGTTTATATTATAAATAGGAAGGGTGCGATCAGGCTCCAACGGTTTATCCTCAAACGGCCTAAGAACGAACATGCAGGCTTAATCTTCCTTGAAATCGAAACGATATAGGCCTAGCTGTGATTGGTGAAGGTTCCGCATATATAATAAAATAGGCCTACATCATGTCAACGTCTTACCAGTTATAGGACTGTATTTTTCAAAGTAAATGAAGATAGTAAAGGTTCGTTGGTACGCAGTTGTGGGACTAACCCGTTTGTGCGACCCGATTCGTTTTGCCAAGGAGGCAGTGCCATCTCAACCTTCTATGATACATGGGCTGTACGCTACTACTGCTACCGCTGTGCTATCGAAAATCAACTTTTAATTTGCTATCTCGGATGAAGTTTACTTACTGTCTATGATACATGGACTGCTACCGCCAACCTGTCAACGATCCACTACCTCAGGATACTTCTACGCGCTGTAAGTCCTGCTCGCTGTACGAATACTGAATGAGCATGGAAGCTTACCCTCTAAATATCCACCATTGGCGAGCCGGCAGACAGGTATGACCATCCTAGGGAAAAGAGGGTCTCCGTTTGGTGCGTGGTTGTAAAGGTTGAAGTCATCAAAAGCCTGTATGACAAGGCTACCAGGGCAGTCGTCCACAACAGCGCCGTCGGGAACTGGTTCAGAACAACAATCGGTGTGCGTCAAGGATGCCTACTCTCTCCAACATCTTCCTAGAACGCATCATGTCAGATGCTCTTGCAGATCACGAAGGCACAGTCAGCATAGGGGGTATAGCAATCTCCAACCTCCGTTTTGCGGATGACATTGATGGATTGGCTGGAGAGGAACAAGATCTTGAAAAGCATGGTACAGAGGCTTGACAGGAAGTCCTTTCCAGGATCGCACAAACAACGGCTGCCCTGACAAGGTTGAATCCCGTTTGGAAAGACAGGATCATCAGTCCACATTTGAAGGTAAGGCTGTTGCGCTCCCTTGTAATCTCCATCTTCCTATACGAAACATGCAGATCTACAACGAAGAATACAAAGCACAGAGATACAATACAATACAATACAAGATTATTGCTTTAGGTCCAGCGGACTCTTCCGAGCCAAATCAGGACCAGAGAGACGTTATCTTAAAATATTATAAAATGATTCAAATCTTAAAAAACAAACCTGTTACTCTTAAATACCCAAACAAACTTTAAGCACAGAGATGAGGTGCTACAGAAGACTTCTGGGCATTTCCTATGTCCAGCACATCACCAACAACGAAGTCTGACAGACCACCACACAAACCAGTGGACAACACGATGACATGCTCACAGTGTTGAAGAAACTGAAACTCCGATAATATGGCCACGTCATCAGAGCATCAGGCCTTGCAAAGGCAAGGCATGGTGCAAGGAGGCAGAAGAAGAGGGAGACAGAAAACTAGGTGGTAGGACAACATTCGAGAAGGGACTGGCTTGACACTGAGAGAAGCCATGAGGGTTGCTGAGGACAGAGAAAGATGGAGTACGCTGGTTAAACGATCCTCTGTGGTGCCCCAACGACCTTCGAGTTACGGGATAGGATGGGTAGGAAAAGAGGGGGGGAGGAATAAGGACCTAAATCAACACTGAACCACAGAGCAATCATCCTCCAAATATGAACAGAGCAAATGGTTCACTTTTTATCTTGGCTACCACGGGATTGCAACGTGGGTAGGTCTATATGAGTGGTGTTAGGGTAAACTTGTTCATAGACTACTCTGTTTTCTTGCCAAAGCAATGCAGCTCGCTTTTTGTGGTGTCACAAGCAAGTCTGTTATTGAGTTAGTACATCGGTAGTGTTAATGTTGTTGTTGTTTTTTTCTCGAACGGTACGTGCCCTTTTGTACTACCGTGTTACTCTTCATTTCAAATCTCGCCCAGAGATGGGGGGAGAGCGAGAGAGAGACAGAGAGACAGAAAGAGAGAGAGACAGAGAGAGAGAGAGAGAGAGAGAGAGAGAGAGAGAGAGAGAGAGAGAGAGAGAGAGAGAGAGAGACAGAAAGAGAGCCAGAGGGAACTCGTCATGTCAAAAGTTAATTTTTAACTTGTAATTTTTTTTTTCTTCTAACAACTGAGAAACAGAACATTAACAGCACAACAATGGCCACTTCAGTTTATGGAAGGTTAGACAAGATATTTGTTGGTTTAAAAAAAAAAACAACCATAAATAAATCATAAACGCGCATTCATGTTCCACGAAGCTTCAAAAATGAACTGTTTATGATTTTATTAAAGACCCTGATGGCTTCTTGCAGCTCATGAAGCCCGAGATGCTGTTAGTGCGGGGGACATTACCATGGCAACGGCCGTCCGCGAAGGCACGCAAAGCCAAAGTTCCGCCACCCGATCCGGAATGTTGAGAGTGCGCGTTTGCGGACCCCTTCTGCGTATGCTCTTCCGGATAGAAGGAATCAGGAAATTAATTTTCTTCTTGAGCGATTTTTTTAAAAAAAATTATTGCACATTGCGTTTGCATTTGCGTATCCACACATAAGGACGCGCAGACAAACGCACCCGGTCTATAGGACACTCCCCTCCCCTCTCCCCCTCTCAGTACTTATTAATCCATACACAGATGCCTGTGCTTTGATCTACATAATACTGTTAAGAAGTTCTTTCGTCTGGAGTACTGTTACTTTAGCACTTAACACCGTTACAAACTAAATACACAGACTCGCTGTACTTGTATATGTACAAGTAAACATGTTTTGTTGCTCAAAGTAAAAGCGGTCAGATCTTTTGGAGCAACGCCCTGGTTGGATGGGGAGGGGGGGTAGGGAGTGGAGTGGAAATGGTGAAATTAACTGATGGATTTGCTGAGGTGAGAATGACTGTATGATTTATTGCTTGATTTATTCATGCATGCGCTGCATTGAGTCATTCATTCGTTGCTTTATATTCATTTTTGGTTTGGTTGGTTGAGATTGCTGTTTGAATTACATGATTATTGCTTCAGGTCCAGCGGACTCTTCCGACACAAATCAGGACCGGACAACCCCTGATCCGCATAAAAGATCTGCTGAAACAGCCCTGGTGGCAAAACTGAAAGCTCTCCACCAGCCAGTCACTTTACAATAAAGACATCCCACGCAGGGGACGCTGAGACTGTACTCTAATTTATCAAACCCCCGTTTACAAAAAAAAAAAAAGAATACAAACATCATTATAAATTATCAACAAAACATATACATATAAAATGCCTACATTGCTAAATAATAACATCATAGGAAGCTCTAGTGACCACCTGGCAGAAAGCATCCAATATTCCCAAGCTGATCCAACAGACCTCATACACAAATAAGGAGTCTTGTTCCGGAAGAGTTTTCAAGAAAAAAGGTAGATGACTGGTCTAGCGAAGAAGAAGATAGTATAGCAGATTGATAGAATAGAGCAGGAATGAGAAAGAGCAAATGAGAAAGACAACGACAGTGGGAATTTAAAGCTCTAAATTTCCAGAAAGTGGGGATACTATTTATACTGAAACCCCCGGCACCCCAACGGGGGTTGCTGTTTGAATAGCTGTGTTAGATGATGGACGTTTTAGATGAATCACGGTGGGTTATTCAATTGGTTCGACAACTTTACTGATGCTGAAGAAGAACGAAAACGTTGCGAGGGGGTCGAGGAAAGAAAACAAAACCGGGCCTTCGGTTAAAACTCCTTCACTGGGCTCAGATGTTGACAGGTCAAATGTTTACTGACATTTATAGCCCTTTTATTTAGCTCAAAGAGCAACTCAAGGCGTTTATACTACAAGTTCCTCCACCCGCCATCTTCTTTCCCTTATCATCACTTTAACCATAATCAATAGCAACGTAGTGATTATATGCACAGTGAGTCAGTTGGTCAGTCAGCGAGTTACTTTATTATAAGAAGTTGTAGTTCGCTATTTAGCTACATATGTAAGTAGGATAACTGTGGGTGTAGTGCACTGTGGTGTCGTTTTTTTGTTTTCATTGTTTTTGTTTATTTTCATTCGATTGACTTTCGCCTTTGCCACTAGCTTTTTTTTCTTGTTTGTTCATTTTTAACAGGTTGTTTGTCTCTATCATCCGTTTGCTTTCTTCCTCTTGTTCTTGTTGTTGGTCCTCTCCTGCTCCTTCTCGTCCTACTCTCCCTCCTCCTCTTCCCGCTCATCCCAACCTTATTTTTCTTCTTCTTGGTCTTCTTCTTCGTTGTTGTTGTTGTTGTTGTTGTTGTTGTTCTTCTTCTTCTTCTTCTTCTTCTTCTTCTTCTTCTTCTTCTTCTTCTTCTTCTTCTTCTTCTTCAGATTCCGGATTCAGATATTTATATCGCCAAGTGACATACAACGCACACGATACGAATTACATTTCGCCGTGAGGTTCCACCATAATTCCTCTATCTTCTTCTTCTTCTTCTTCTTCTACTACTACTTCTTCGAATTTTAGCCCGGGTACATTTATGTACACGCATGAATGGCAGCATGCAAACAGCTGGTCTGCCTCCCGACATGCATTTCGGCACGTAGTCTACCAGGCGAAAGATATTTATGGCGGTTTCTAATTGGCTGCTTTATCTGTAGTTCTACGCCCATCCCCGTCCCAACATATCACCTGGTAAAAGGCGTCTTCCTCTTATTGTTTTCCTCGGTACTGTAGCCTTCAGCACCTAGAAGATTCTTCGGCCATCTGTCACACAAACTGCGCATTAATTTGTGTCCCAAAAAAATTATAACAATCTGCTTAAATATATGCAAGGCATTATTACAATACTTGGTAGCAGAACTGAAGGTATGCATGCATTCAAAGATTGGCGGACGTTGATGACAAAATAAGACAAGTCCATTAATATTTTGTTTCACCCCCTCTCCCGCCCCCCCACCCCCACCCCACCCCCCCACCCCCCAAAAAAAGGAAAAAAATTCTTGCACCCTTTTCTATTACTTGGGTTGAGAAGTCACAACCAAATGTATAACAGCTCATGAAGGCCTGTAATATAAACGATGGTAGATCTAACAATTCAAAAGCAAGTAAGCTTACGAATAGTCCGAAGTTGATCCATTGGATGCCATATGTTGTTACATAGGCGCTTTAACCAAGAAGAATGGACCCTTGGCAATAACTTTGTGGAGATCCACGCGTACAATTCTTGCCGAGGGTCCATTCATCTTGGTTAATGCGCCTGTGGTTGTTACCGCTCTCTGAGTGACGCATTTTTATTTGTGAACTAATGTTGCGCGTCTTTAATAAATGGTCACAATAAACCCTGTGGATATTTTGAAAACTGGATACACGCTTTGATTGTGGCATCACGTACACAGCCGTCTGTGCTCAAACTGCGGCGTAGCAGAGACGCCGCGCCGCTAATGAGATGTAAACCTAAGCTTCGGCGATTGAGTCTAAGCTACGCAGTATGCACACGGTTTGCGCTGCGCCTCTTTTGATGCGACCATATCTCACGAAACTTTAGTTTATTTGCCATAGCTCGTGGCTTAAAAGCATCCGCACTTGTTTCCATTTTTAAACTACCCCCCAAATTAGCCCTAAGAATATTTTTTGAAACGATTACATGATGACGTCATTGGAAAGTTTTAATAACGAAGGCAGAAGACTGATATATTATATTATAATATAATATATTATATTATATTCCTATCATATCCTATCCCGTAACTCGGAGATCGTAAGGGCACCACAGATGATCGTTTAACCAGCATAGGCTACTCCATCTTTCCCTGTCCTCAGAAACCTTGATTGCTTCGCTCAGTGTCAAACCAGTCCATTCTCAAATGTTGTCCTCCCACCTCTTTTTCGGTCTCCCTCTTCTTCTACCTCCTTGCACTGTGCCTTGCAGGATGGTCTTTGCAAGGCCTGATGATCTGGTAACGTGGTCATACCATCGGAGTTTCCGTTTTTTCACCACTGTGTGAGCAGGTCATCATGTTGTCCAATGGCTTGTGTGATGGTCTTTCGGACTTCGTCGTTGGTGGTGTGTTGGGTATAGAAAATGCCCAGAAGTCTTCTGTAGCACCTCATCTCCATGTTTTGTATTCTTCGTTGTAGATCTGCTGTGGGGGTCCATGTTTCACAAGCATATAGGAAGATGGAGACCACAAGGGAACGCAGCAATCTTACCTTGGAATGTAGACTGATGGTCCTATCTTTCCAAATTGGCTTCAACCTCGCCAGGGCAGCAGAAGATTATATTATATTATATTATATTATTTTTTAGTATATATTACTTTGTGTAAGTTTGGGCGAGAGGGGGGGGGTAGGGTAGAGGGTAGAGAAAGAAGAGATGGAGAAGATGGAGAAGAGGGGGGGGGGGAGGACGTGGAGGGATCGAGAGTCATGCTAAAAATAAAGTAAAAAACTGAAGCCGACAGATTGTTGGTGAAACATCGTCGTCGTCGTCATCATCATCATCATCATCGTCAACAACAACCACAACAGCGCCATCATCCTCATTATTATCACTACTATCATCATCATCATCATCATCATCATCATTTTTTTTTAATCTATATTTTTACTCTTTCCTAAGTGCCCCATTTTGGGTAAAAAAAAAAGAAGAAAAAAAAAGGCACGTTTAGCATCCCATATATCCATGAATACACGCCCACACACTCACACATGCACACACACCCACACACATACACACACACACACACACACACACACACACACACACACACACACACACACACACGACGAAAAACACGCACACACACTTAAACACACGCGCGCGTACACCTCCCAAACCCCACCCCACCCCAAATCCCTCTCCCACACTGCCAAACATTACAACAAATAAAATGCTTCGTGACGTTTATTATGGTAATATTTACATCAAATATAACATTATAAAAAAGTGAATAGGCTCTGGGATAATAAATCAGCAAAACCCATGGTAAACTTTTTTTTTCATCTCAAAAATATACATTCCAGCAGTAGACTTTCAAGCAATCTAAGAAAAAAGCAGATACTATACAACTAAATAAATAAATTAATTAATTCATTAATTAATATGCATTTATAAGGTAAGGATTTTCGTTTTTAAGTCAAATCTAAGTATACAAGAGCAATATTCATAACGTCTACCTAGCTAGATGCAAAGAAGATTGATTTACCAGACCCGTGTTCATAATCAATTAAAAATAAACTAATAATAGCATCAAAAGTAGTCCAAGTATAGTCAAACTGACAACGTTAATTCGCCGCAGGACATATTAAGGTTAAACAATGTATATAATACACTAAACCCTACCAAAACAAATTTAACAATACAAACAGTTAAAATCACAAAATCATGATGTTCGGTTATTAATCCAAAATATATGAACAGACAGAAAACATCAAAGACACAAGTAAACAAACGTAAATCAAATAATTATGGAAGAAAGGAAAACAAAGCAGTGATATGAAAGAAAACATCTACACAGGAAACAGTTTCACTCAGTAACTATGAAATGATCTAATTTTAAAAAAAAAAAAAGCATCCCATATGTAAATATATATATAATAGAAGGGCAAAGCCCAAATGACTCACATGCTCCTTATGGAACTTGCAATATATAACATGAAAATGAGCGCCCAGAAAGAAAAAAAAATGAAATGGTGGCATTAAAATGCAAAGTAATACCAACTTTGATCTTTCTATGCTCTTGATCTTGAGATGACATTGACACCCGGCTCCAAATATACTCATGCACTATCAAACAAATAAAAGTAATGCAAAAGTTGTATTATGCCCCCAAAAAATTGTGACTTTGATATGACATTGACCTTCAGTGACCTTGACCTTGGAATGACCTTGACCCTCACGTGATTTCTCATTCATTTCGGATCAAGTAACCCAAAGTTGTTGCATACTATGGGTTAAATAAACAGTCATTCCACTGTACTATTTTTTATGTTTATGCAAGGCCTAATATGACCTTGACCTTCCAGGTCAACGCAAAAACATATCTTAAAGATCAATATATCATCTTTAAATACAACCAGTTTGGACTTAATATCTCTCATACTTTAGGGTCAAGGTCACTTCAAAGTACCTAAACAAACCGACTTTGGAAAGCTCCAGTGACCTTGACCTTGGAGTGAGGTTGACCAAATTTGCAAAATATGTGTATCTCATTGATATATATCATGCGTCAAAGAATCATAAGTTCAACTTTAAAAACCTTGAAGAAAAAAAAGTTCAATTTTGTAAACAATTGTCAATTTTTGACCAACATTTGATGACCCTGTGACCTTGACCTTGAAGTGAAGTCATTCATTCACTGATCACTTATGAGGTGTAATGGGTATATATCATTTTACTATCTTTTGTGATAGCTGAAATAGGTTCTGAGGACTTACAAACTTTAATGTTTTTGCTCAAACAAACGGCGGAGGGCGGACTTTTTTTTTTCTGTATAATTTTTGGACTATTTAGGACTCATCTTGCACAGATTTGCGAAAATTTGGAAACATTGTAGGGTGAGTACATAGACTCACATTGCTATGCATGTGGGTCAATAAAAAGTGATAGTCCTTGCAAAAGGACGTTTGTCACATCAGTAATAATTGCACTTCATTAAAACTCCCCTCCATCAAACTCTCCATCACCATATGACTTGTTATGTTTCACACTGAACCATAATAAACAAAGGTACAGCAAAATAGTAATTAAACATGCTGCTGATAATAAAGAAACATATAGTGTAAAAGGAAGTAAAATGGTTTTTGTATATATATATATATACAGTTGATATGATTCCAATATCACAAAACGTGTTTTAAAATTATCAATCTAAAATCAACAATGTCACAAAAAGAGCAAACAACCAAAAAAAAAAAAAAAAAAAAGATAACAAATTTATCACAGCATCATAATCGTGAGGATACATGGTGACTACATAGATTCGTCTTTGATGGCTCACACAGTAGGAATAGGACAATAAACTTGTTTTTCGTTGAGGAATCAAATAATGCAAAACTCAATGGAACAGTCAAAACAGATTTTTTAATTAACCAAAGAATTTCATTTGCAAATTTTTGTTGTTTAAAACAGTGTAGTATGTTGGTTGTTGTTGTTGTTCTTTTTTGGTTTTGGTTTGTTTGTTTTAGGGAGGGGATGGGTGTGCTTTTTTCATTTCTTTTTATTCCCCCCAATGAATATTTGCTTACTGTTCTCTACTGTGCCTATTGAAATCTTTGCCGAGCAATTACATAATGATGCACAAGCAATACGCCGGTCCTGATTTGGCTCGGAAGAGTCCGCTGGACCTAAAGCAACAATCAATCAATCAACAAGCAATACGTTTATAAATTTCATTTTATTCATGATCATAATCTGTGATGTGGATGTGTGTGTGGTTGTGTGTGTGTGTGTGCGCGCGCGCGGTTATGTGTGTGTGTGTGTGTGCACTTGAATAAACGCACATATGGGTAACAGACCTTGTCTTTCTTATTAACAAATGGGTTTATTTGCTTGGAACCCACTTTTTTTCCAGGAACCCACTTTTTTCTAAGTGCGCGGGAGTGCTCTTAAAGTTCATGGGAGTGCTGTTGTAGTGCATGACAGTGTTTTAAGTACAAGGGAGTGCTCTATCCGGAACGGAGAAAATACAGTCAATTTTCGGAGCAATTTTGAAGAAAGTTCGACCTATTTCGTCCCCTATAGGAGACTTTTTAGACGGAAAGAGCCAATTTTGCATTAGATTCTTACATTTTTAGAAGAAGTTTGCGTTCTTTCCGTCAAAAAACCACTTTCCAATTCCTACATTCTTAAATAAACCCAGTTGTGATGTATTGCAAATATGTGTGTGTGTGTTTACCAAAATCGGGGTAATTGCAATTTGAAGTGATCTGTTGTGATTTGGATGAATAAATTCTGTATGTATTCTTTATTTAGTAATCTGTTTTGTATGCTATGTGTATATTGTATTATTGTCGCTATCTTATGAATATATTTATTTTGACTGCCATTGTTTGTTTGAATGTTTGAGTGTATGATTGTTTTCTTAGTTTTTGGTAGCTTGAAAAAAATTGTTTATTTGCTCGTTTCATAGTTCCTCCTTTGTTTCTTTATTCTTTCTCCTTTCATTTTAATTTTATTTAACTTTATATTGTTGTTGGGTTTGGTTTTGTGTTCCTTTAATGTTAGCTTGTATAGACAGGTTTATTTGCTGGCTTACATATTTTTCCTTTCTTTCTCGTTCTTTCATTCTTCTCGCTTCTCATCGGAATAAACACCCTACAAAACTTCTTCTTTTTTTTAAATTTTGCTGGTGTGTATGGATGATATTGTCGTGTGCATGGGTCACATTGTTGTTATGTACAAAAGAATGAAGAAGAAAAATAAAACTACTCTGCTTCTTTGATAAAACAGTGAATGTACTGCAACACACCATCAACAACTAGACACATCTATACCTGTATACACAAAAACCCCTCAAAAACACATCACAAAACAACGAGAACACTAATCATCAAAGAGGTTTGGAAGAAGGGCGTGATAAGTGTCTTGCTAGTTGACTCGACCTGTTAGGAGTCCAGATATGTCCTCAATTAGTGATTCCACTCTCATTCTCTGTAACATAAAAACCAAAGTATACCGAAATCAACAGATTTCCTATACAATGTTCGTGAAATGGATTTCAAACATCAGTTGTTTTGTATAGCCCATGACGAAGCGTGATTTAGTGAAAATTCGTGTGTATAGAGGATCTGTTAATCTGGTGTGTTTTATCTCCACATTCGTTCTAAGCCGCAAAACCGTGCTCTGTCTTCAAACAAAAAGGGACACACTTCGACCACCTCCCGTCAATAGATCCTTTTTAACATTCACAGTGAGTGTTGCCCGACTCATAAAAAATAAGCTTACAACCAAAGAACTCTTTCGAAAGCATAGTTCTGTTTTAAATGAATAAATTCCGTAGCTGATTTTTTTGGGGGGTGGGGGAGAGGGGGTCTCAACTATGAATAGGAAGGGCTAGCCGATGTTCTGGAGCTAAAGATAGCAACTACCAAAGCGGGCAAGAGACAGAACCCATAACAAAAAATTTGCCCATAATGTTTTCCGTTTTAGGTTGATAAAATTGACTCTATCCTACCCTCTACGCCCCACAGACGCACATTTCAAGCTGTGTGGTTCACTCAGAAACAGGGTCAAAGTTCACACAGCCGTACCGTTAAAAGAGGGGGAAGTAACTCCCTGTCAGAACCGAAATGGAAAATTCAAAATTTAGCGGTTGGTTTAAGCAACGAAAGCCCTCTGTATCATGTAATAACAAAGCGAATTTTAGGGTAAACCAGTTTTTCCCCAAAAGTAAACAAAGCCTTCAGATTGGGTCCTTCTAATCAAAACCATGCTCTGTCCCACAAATAAAAAAATAAGACAATAAACTTTGAACAGAAGCAAATCCAAATTCAGCCTAAAATGATCATTTTGAACTGTTCACCCTCACCACGGAATTTTATCCTATGGGACTGACCCTCACTAACAATAGAAATAAAGAAGGAAAACAAAGAAATTATATGATTAAATAAACAAGTCGTTAAATTAATCAATGCAAAAATTTCCAACAGGGTCATTAAATCTAAGGAATATAATCAGTATATCGTTATATCAGAAGTTATTCTAGATTCATATGGTTATTTCCATTTATACATCATCGTAATAAACAAAACAATAAATAATAAAAGATGTGGGTTCATGATTGTCAAATTTGTGGTAAAAATCTATATTGTGATACAAATCCAAACTTACATCCAGGGATGATAGCCATATATGCAGTAAAAAAAAATTTTTTTTTTAATCCAATCTTATGTCGAGCGATGATAGTAAATTTGTGGTAAAAAGCCAAACTTAGGTCCAGAAATGATAGTCAAATTTGTGGTAAAAAGATGCACTTACGCCCAGTATAATGATTGTCAAATTTGTGGTAAAATGTCAAATTTATATGAAGCAGTGATTGTCAAATATGCGGTAAAAAGACAAATGTACACTTATGTCAAGCAATTATTGCCATATTTTGAGGTAAAAAGACACACCAGTGTCCAGTAAT
Source organism: Oncomelania hupensis (assembly GCA_036898135.1). Classification (NCBI taxonomy): domain Eukaryota; kingdom Metazoa; phylum Mollusca; class Gastropoda; order Littorinimorpha; family Pomatiopsidae; genus Oncomelania; species Oncomelania hupensis. The sequence goes on from CM072526.1 coordinate 37,436,386, forward strand.
GATAGCCAAATGTGGTGGTTAAAGAGTCAAAACTTACATCCAGCTTATCAAGAGGGTCGCCCTTGTCCTTCAAGGCAGGGAAGGGAGGTAACAAGGCCTGCAGACGTACCGCCTTCAAGGCCACAGGCTGACAAGCAATCAGGTGACCAATCTCCTGTGCCTGTAGATCCAATAACATTATTAAAATAATTTTACATGTCATGCGCCTTTGTACTAGTGCTAGCTTTAGTGAAGTTAGCTAACTGACACTGGATTACAGAAGAAAGGATAATCGCTTAAAAACATTGGGGGGTTCCCCAACTGTCTGCCGGACATTCTTTTTCAATAATACTACTGTCAGTTGTCCGTTCCTAAACTGCATAAAATCTGAATTTTCTTCCATCACTATCTGTGCTTGCTGGAATGCATATAAAAAACTGGGATTCCGAGTTCCACAATAACCATACACACCCATGGAAATTTTGAACACATGAAATGGACTTAAACACTATGATATTGCAGTGAAGTTGAAATGAAGAAGACGACACAATAAAATATAGCGAGGCATTATTTGGTGAAGTGCGTACCCTGTTAGCCTGATACCTGAGACGCATGATACGCAATCGGTTTCTGGCTTCAGCTGCCCTGAAATAACGTCAAAAACAAAGTTAGATTTCTTTACTTCACAGCTAAGCAAGATTACTTTTTTAAAAACTTGCACTGTTAATGTTGCAGGCAGAAAAGAAGGGGATAAAAGCAACATAACAAGTTGTCAGATAAAACCAAGCTTCCAAGCTTTATTTTAAAACTATTTTTTTTCAAGGTACAACATTAAATGTATAACACTCTAATTCTAATGTTGTAGATTGTAATTTAAAAAAAAATAATAAATAAACAAACAAACAAATAAATAAAAAAAATTTTAAAAATAACGCACAGTTCTGGAATTAAATCTGAGATATCATAAAAGAGGGCTTTAGATTATTTTTTTGTTTGTTTGTTTACAAGTTGTTTTAGTTTGTATTAATAAGACCCTTGTGTTAGAGGTGCCATGCATGTACCTGTCTAGTCATTTGCCTGTTTTATTTGTGAGACTGAGTGCCTTACAAGGGTCCAACCTCTTCTTTCACTTCAGTGAAGCACTCCTTTATTTTTTTCTTCTACACCGTCATCCTTAACCAAACTGCGTTTTCCCCAAATTTATTGTAAAGTGACTTACTTGAGTTGTCCTATGAGTCTGGCATGTTTCTCCCTCTCTAGGTCTTCATCCCTGTCCACTCTGGCCTCCAGCCTGTACATTATCATTTAATTTGTTTCAATTCAATTCAATAATTTATTTTAATGTCTATTCACGATAACGTGCATGCGGCTTTAGACCCTATGCTCTTTCTTCACACATGGACACATACATACACACACAGAAAAGCAAATCTAACAATTTAAAGTTGAACTATAACCATAAAAAGATAACTTTACTACAAAAGTTTACCAAGTGCAAACATGTAAATTATTTGTATAAGGCAATACCTATTGTTGCGGGACTATGCAAACAAAATTTATATGGATTATAAAAATATTTACAATGATGTTCATTTTCTTTTCATTCCGTTTATGTTATCTTCCATAATTATTTTCGGGACAATAAGGTATCATGTCCTATTACATAAACCACACATCTTAAATTATAAAAAAAAAAAAAAAAAAAAAAAAGCAAAACATACAGTTTGCTCACATCTGGTGAAACGAACCATGAGTGCTATCAGATATCCCCTGATGGTTCAAACACTCACATAGAGTATATATGTATATTTTGATGTTGACAGGAGATGTAAGCCAACTTTCTATGATCACTCTTTATAATCTTACAGCTTCTCCCTCCTGTTTTCACATCCAAGAACCAGGTCATGGTGTCAAAAAGGCTAGTGACAGGCTCAATGAAGTAAACATTCCTTCATTCCTTTAGGTCCCACAGGTCTGAAGGCGCACTTGGTGTGCAGGTTGGCGCTTTGGACACCTTGAGTAATAGATCCTGTTTTCAGCTACTACCTTGAGCAGCTCTTTGAATTAGTAAGTGCTCCATATATAGGGACAATTTATTTAATTTTTGTACTCACAATTCTTTCCTTCTTTTGAGATCCAGCAGACGTTTCTTGGTATTTTGCTGAGCTTCCGCTACTTCTTTGGGAGGTTCTTGATACTGCACATGTATAACAATAAATAATAATAATAATAATAATAATAATAATAATAATAATAATAATAATAATAATAATAATAATAATAATAATAACAACAACAACATACATTTTTAAAAATTACCGTAAATATTAACACAGTGATAAAAAGTTGTCTCTAACGTAATAACTTACAGCAAGGTATCGGCTTCTCTGCTGTGGAGCAAGCCGTTTCAGTTCATTTTGGCTTATCTTCTTGCGGTTGGCAAAGCGCATCCCTGCCTCATCTGTGTCCTGTAAAGAATGGAACAAGGCATCAGATTTGAAATGACTGAGTAATACAGCTCTGTACACATTATAGTTAGCACGTCTTTGGATGAAAAATGTCCCTGTGGATACGCTTCTTCAAGATTCCGTTTTACTTTTAGCAGAAGACAACAATGCAATGTCACATAAAACATTTACTTTTTTTAAAGCCAAATAACAATCAAGAAAAAGGATTAAGAAGCAGTACATACAGCCATGATTGGTGTTTCTTTTTTTATACAAGGCAGCCGAAAGAAAAGGATTATGAAGGGTTTTCCAGGCAAAAGTTTTCTCCTGTCAAACCCTTCGCTCATCCGCCATGTTGTTGTGATTGGCAACTGGTATTTCCTGTTAAGGGGGGCTCAACGCCAAGTACACTTCCGGCCAAGCAGTCGTCTTTTGCCAGTGCCGAATTGTGTTGATAATTTTGACAGCGTTTACACGCAAAAAACGAGTAAGATGTGAAACGTTTTAAATGCATTTTACTGTAAACATAACCCCATCTATATGTCCACATTTATTTAGCGGGTTTTATCTGGCAATGAACCAAAGTATTCACGAATCTACATCAATGCATCACTGCATGCTTCTATTTCAATTTGAGTATTTCTAAAGTCGTCTGCAGGCAAAAACACGTTCATCATAAACCAAACTCTATGAAATTATTAATTTTGAATTCAGATAAATGTGTAAACATAACCATTAATTTTCTTTCATTTTTCAATGTGCATTGCAGGTGTCTTTTTTCACTTTGCAAGTCATGATGCGTGTGGTTTTCAACATAGTCAAGTCCATCTTTGGCTTGATATTCAGCATATTCCGGCCTCTCAAACGTTTGTGGTGTCGAAGATTGAAAGCGGCAGAAATGGATCCTGGGGTTCCAGTTGTCACAACGCATTCCACTTCCATCAGTATGCCTCTCACATTGGACAATAATGATGATGTAAGTGTCAATGGCCTCGTTTTAAATTATTATAAATTTCAACAATATCAATCAATACAGTGTGTATTATGTATACCACAGCATTGCATAGTTTGGCTTATGGCTAACTGCCTTTGGCACTCGCATAATTTCTTAATGAAGGTTACAGACCCAGATCTTTGGTTTCTATGCCTACCAATTTCCATGATGGAATTTGGATTGTGTATCCAAGCAAGAGCAATGCAATCAATATTTCATGGAAGTTAGCGCCTGTGGTATTTACCCCAACAGTGGCTTTGTGGTATTTGCTGTGAAATAATTATTACTGTTAGTCAGTTTGCTAGTATTTATTGATATGCTCATTTAAATTAAAGTATTTGTTTTTTTGTTCTTTTTTGCGTAGATCTTCACTAGAAATGCTAGGAGCATGCTTGGGTGGTGTAAACCCTATACCAGTGGTCCTTTATTTATTCTGTTGATGAATTTGTTTTAGTGAATTAATATAGTCTGTTTATGAACGCATTATTGATAAATTATAAGGGTCTCATGAGCATTATTATGAGTTTAAACATATGCTATGTCTCTTAATGTTTGTAATCTTCTCATTTGACCAGGGTGAAATTGAAATGGAATCATGGGATGCCTGGGATAACATGAGCCAGCAACCGCAGCCGCCGACTAACCCGCAGTACAACCAGTCAAATTCAGCCTACTATCAGAACGCCAGCAGGCCGCCTCCCATGGTGGCAGCTGCACCCAACCAGACAGTGCGAGGCAGGAAACCGGAACCAGAGCCGGAACTGGAACCAGAGCCTGACTACTTTCAAGATATGGTTCCCGAGTTTAGACGACCAGCGAAGGTTAAGGAGCTCAAATGTATTAGTAATAATAAGGAATAATTATCCGTAAACTGAAGGTTGTATGGTACAGAAGTAAGGCGTGGGGGGAGCAACTTCCCCAGTTAAGCAGAGAGCCAGCTGCCTATTCCCAGCTATATGGGTGTGGGTGATTGTTGCGTACTGTTTGGCATTTTAATCCTTAATTCATTTCTTAACTAGTAAATTACTCAATAGTGCTTTCTCCTGCCCTAGAAAATTGTGCAAATCCTAAGAGAAAAGTGGGTAGCGTTGGTTTAAACAAATAATTTTCAAAATAATGTCTGTCTTTTGCTAAGTGTTGTGTGAAGACTGTTGTTTGTTCCCTAATTGCTTACAGTAAGTATATGTTTGGGAAAATATTGTATTGTTCCGTATATTCCTTCCACTTTCCCCCCAGAACATCTGGTTGATGAAAAGTGCGGGGAGTGAGCATTGAAAATGCCAGAAATAGGTCAATGCAGTCCTCACTACTGTCGCCACTTCCAAGCACATTTTCTGATTCATAATTCAAACTATTGTATCCATTTCAAAAACTTTATCCTCCTCGCTATCGGGGTCCATGAACAGCACGTTATGTAACTCATTCATCTTGGGTTTTTTCCATTTCAACACAACTCCCAAGAACTAAATTCAGTTCGTCTGAATCGTTTCTCTTGCTTGTTTCGATCCTGTAAGGGAGGTTACTCGGTATAGTGGTACTGCCCAAACTTAAAGTACTCGTTTGCACAGGGATTCCACGTTTGCGGGCAGTCATTGCAGAACTATATGAACCGGAATCCCCCGTTCGCAGTAAGAAATGATTAAGCTGGTTGCCACTACAAAAAAAGTCACACTATACCATTCCTTTGGTTCCATTTATAGTAGTTATTTCCCTTTTACCATATCCGTAACTAATGGCTTTATTTTCCCTACAACATTTGATGAAAACGACCCTGAACATGAATTTTAACATTTTGAAGACCATTATGCATTGTTTTCAAATAATTAAACAGAAAACCTTTTCTTTCATTTATGAATGTTAGGTAATCATACCATGGCAAAGGTTAACATGACTTTGATAGAACCTGTTTCCCATCGATTACTATTAACCGATTCATTGTTGCTTATCCTATCCTATTCTATCCGAAAACTAAGAAGTCGTTGAGGCACCACAGTTGATCATTTAACCAGCATACTCCATCTTTCTCTATCCCCAGCAGTCCTCGGGCTTCACTCGGTGTCAAGCCAGCCCATTGTTGAACGTTGTCTTGCCGCCTTTTTTCCGGTCTTCCTTTTTTTCTGCCTCATTGCACTCACTTTACAGGATGGTCTTTGCAAGACCTGATGCTCTGGTGATGTGGCCATACCATCGGAGTTTCCGTTTCTTCACCACTGTGAGCAAGTCATCGTGCTGTCCAATGGCAATCGTCGCTTGTGCTACTACAGAAATGTTTTCCTCTACCTCAGAAGTTTACATTCTCTTTTGAGCCTTTATTATGTTCCTATTAAATTTGGTTTGCTTGTTTGTTTGTTTGTTTAGATTTTGCTGAAAAAGAAAGACAACTCTGTCAACCCCGATGCCATTGCTACGCGTCTCTCCATTTCGGAAGGTGATGTGCCTGTGGTAAGTAATTTAATTATTTCCCCTTTACTCAAGTAGTTGTCACCCTAACACTTCCCTGTATGCAGGTATGCATGAAAATTGCATGAGCTGTTTGGAAACGTTGCTTTCATGAACAAGAAACGTGCTTAAAATAACAGCGAATGTTTACAGTAAGTGCAACCCCTGTCAAGAAATAGCCCTTTATGACACTCTTGTTTTCTCTCTCCATGGTGAGTGAGATCTTGTATCGGCTGGCGCCTCAAGCAGCTCTGGAGCTGGATAAACACTATACAAGAACAATTAAAATAATATCATAACATAAATTCCATGGTGAGTTTGTATTGGGCTTTTACACAAGTATATCAACTAACAAGTTAGTATCTCGTATTGCCCCAAGTCGACGTGCGGTGGTCCCGTTGCCATTGGTTTTAGCCACAAGCTGAGACGGGAATATCCCAAACCTAAAAATAGAATAGAGAATTCTGGGAAATCTGTTCTCGCTGAAATGAAACGAAAGTTGGGAGAGGAACTGCATATTTCTGGTAGTGAACATAGGCAGAAACTTGTCAGCAGTATTATCAGCGATGGAGTTATAATGGACGAAGTGCTTCATACCTATGAGATTGCCTTTGCTCGAGCAAAGAAACTAAAGAAGGATTTGGCCGACGTCATTTCAGAAAAGCATTTCCCTACCCATAATTCCCCTGGGTTTTGAAGTTTCTAAAAAGTTATTTCAGGCCGATGACGCTCTATGGAGCGCAAAGCATGTAAAGGGAAGCAACCGGTTGTACGCGCACGTCGATAGAGACATAGAAGAGAGATACTAACTTGTTAGTTGATATACTTGTGGCTTTTAGGTGTGTGTTTGTGGGTGAGATCCTGTGTCTTGAATCTATTTTCATTTGAGATGCCTGCACATTTTGAATAGTTACAATATCAATGGTGACAGAGAGAAGACCTGGTGCACTAAATTTCACACCACTGGGGATCTGATCTGAGATCAGTTTAAGAGGTTATTCTATTATATATATTTATGATCTGTGATTCCCATCAATTTTGTTTTTCACAAAGACCAGCAATAACCTGTGAACCACAGCAGGGTGTGAATCTATAATCAGTGTGTGAATACAAGTGGACTTAATATTTTAATATTACCAATCTTTATCCTCAAACGTCATGAACAGTTACATGTTACAGCAACAATAAAAATGAACAAACCTAATACAAGGGAGACAAAAAGGTTTGTGCAAATCACAGTTGTCTCACCTAAAGAAAGCGGGCTCGAAGTGATAACATCTTGGATAATAATTTGTAAAATATGTCTTCCCTTCTTTGTTTGTGCAATTATTTCTGTGATTTCAATTGATGTGATCTTATATACATTTAACAAAATTATACAACATGGATGTTCCTATAATTAACTTTTTTTTTAAACTTATTATCTGTACATAAACATAAGTTAGAAGGAGAATAATATGTAGGTGTCCAGTAAAAATGTTAAGTGCCAAATGTATTAATTTGTTTTATTAAAAAAAAATTGATTGATGCTTTGTTTAACTGCCTGCAAAGCATATCTTATTTTTTCAGAGTGAGATAATACAGTTTTCTTGTATCCTGTAATTATAAGTAGTTTTATAATGTTAGCTTTGTGGGAGTAAGTTCACTATTACAAATAGATCTACCCTTGATAATGATTGTAAGTTTTTTTGCTCTTGTAAGTACACAAAAACTTCCAGGGGCCCTATGCAGGTAAAAGGGAATAACTTTATGCTAGAATATCGGCTAAACCAGTATAGCTATTCCAGAATATTTGTTTCAGCACTAAATGGTTTGCATGGTGCACTCCAGCGGAATAGGGTGACGGAATAGCTATTCCTGTGTACTATATTTAAAACCGGGGAATTCCTGCTTCTGCGCATGCGCCATATCCCACAAAGTACTGTGCCACTAGCATAAAAGCAAAGTGCTATGAGAACTTGTGAATTTGAAATGAATTGCTGTCCATTTCTTGATTTTTTTATTGAGTTTAATGTCGTCCTGAAAGGAAGTGGCCTCAGAACATATTTATCCACATCTTAATTAACTTTTAATTTAATATTTATGTCCTTTATAAGCTCACCTTTCTGGGGCATTAATTTATTTAATGAATGAACTTGTAGTGTTAAAGATCCGTTCCAGTTCACGACTTGTATGTCCTCAAAAATTTCGTCCGTTAGGTCTGTAATGTCATTCCTTCTGAATTTGTCGTACAGTTCCACATCATCAAACTTTTTGAAGGGGTGAATTCGATCACAAAAAATGCGATTTTTGGTGTATTGTCGTCTCCAATTTTGCCGATACACAATAACAGCATCCTTTTTTTTTAGCGATGGAAAAAGGAATAAGAGATTCATCCCGACTGAAAGGATGGTATAACTTTATACCACAATAAGGAAAGAGAATACGCAATTACGTTTTCATGCATACGAAATATAGTGGTCTGCAGTTGTGAAAAAAACTTCATATTCCGGAATAACTACTCTATTCCTTTTTCATGCATACGGCCCCAGGTCAAGTCAAGAAACATTTATCCATAAAAAGGCATTGGTGTTTCTCGTCATTAAAAATAATAAATAAATAAAATAGATTCATTGTCAACATACACACGCACTACTGCACACACACACACACACACACACACACACACACACTTAAGGTAAAAGGTTAAGGTAGTCCCATAGCCTTGTGGCCGTAGGGGAGCGTGATGTTGGAGATCACACTTATCTTGGGCCAGCGTAATGAGGGTGATGCCCAACTCTCTCCCTCGCTGCTTTACCTTCCCCACCCTCAAGAGAGTAGGTACTCAATCACAGTTGAGTCAACTGGGGGCGTTGTTGTTTGTCGCTTCACACCTTAGCGGTCACCCATCCAAGTGCTAACCGCACCGGACGGTGCTTCACTTTCGACACAGTAGCGAGTGCTCCAACCACTGCACTATCCGACACCCCCACACACACTTACTTGATTGTAAAGGACAAATCCACATGTAGATGTGACCACCTTCCTTGTCTGCAGGGCTCGGATCTCCAAACGTGGGATGAAGGGGAGACTAGCGCCTGGGGGGAGGAGCTAGCGGAGGACTTATCGTGGGAGGCGGAGGCGGCTGTGCGGGAGAAGCGGAAGGCAGAAAGGCAAAATCGAACCTTGGAACAACAGAAGAAGAAACAACAGCGTGACGCCATGCGTGGTTTGAAAAAGGACTCACAGTTAGCTGTCAAAATTTCATGATTTTGTTTTCTTGTTTTTAATTTTGTTGGGTAAAAAAAAAAATTGAAAGATTAATAGTTCATTAGAGAGAAAGAGAGAGAGAGGGCGAGAGAGAGAGAGAGAGAGAGAGAGAGAGAGAGAATGACTCACGTTGCAACATTTTGTGATTTTAGTATGGGTGTATGTGTGAGTGTAAAAAAAAGGGGGAAAGAAAGATGCCATATGAGATTTGAAAAAAGATTTAATGTAGCGGTCGAACATTTTGACTCTCATGCATAGCAATGTGAGTCTATGTACACCCCCCCTCCCCCCTTCATCATCCCCTCCCCTCTCCTCAAAAAAAAAATCCAGATGTTTGCAAATCTGTGCGAGATGAGTCCGAAATAGTCTAAAAATGACATTTAAAAAAATGTCAGTCCATTGTACGTCTGTGCAAAGTTTGCAAGTGGATTAATATCTCAGAACCTATTTCCACTATCACAACCAAACTGAGTAAGATGATGTATATCCATGAGACCCCATAAATGATCAGTGAATGAATGACTTCACTTCAAGGTCAAGGTCACAGGGTCAACAAATGTTAGTAAACAAAATTAGAAATTTCCACAAAATTTCACTTTTTTTTAGGTTATTAATATTGAACTTATGATTTTTTGATGCATGATATATATCAATGAGACACACATACTATACTATACCAATTTGTTCAACCTCTATCCAAGGTCAAGGTAACTGGAGGTATCCAAAGTCGGTTAATATAGGTACTTTGAAGTGACCGTGACCCTAAACTAAGAGAGATTCTAAGTCCAAACTTGTTGTACTTAGAGTTGATAGATTGATCTTTCATATTTGCTTCCTTTTTGCGTTGATCTCGAAGGTGAAGGTCATTTTATGCCTTGCAAAAACATTTAAAAAATAGGTCATACAGTGGAATGGCTGTTTATTTAACCCATAGTATGCAATGATATTGGGTTACTAGATCAGAAAGGCATGAAATCAAGAGGTCACATGAAGGTCAAGGTCATCCCAAAGTTAAGGTCACTGAAGGTCAAGGTCATCCCAAGTTCACCGTTATTTTTCACATAATACAACTTTTGCTGTACTTTATTTGAGTGTTTTTTGAGCCACAGGTCAAAGTCATCTCAAAGTCAAGTGCATAGAAAGGTCAAGTCGGCAATACTTTGCATTTTAATGTGACCGTTTCTTTTTTATATTTTCTGGCCACTCATTTTCATGTTAAATATTGTGAGTTCCATAAGAGCATGAAAGTCATATGGGCGTTGCCCTTCTAGTTCTGTTTGTTTGTTGTTTGTTTTAAGCCATTCAAAACTATGGAAGATTGGTATTTTATGTCAGCTGGAGAAAGGAAGAGGGAACTTGGCTCCTTAAATTGCGTGTGTGTGTGGGTGTGTGTGTGTTTGTATTTGTGTTCTTGTTGATATGTGTCAGGGGCGGATTATGGGGGTGGTCCTAGGGAGCACGGGATACCAACACACCCCTTGGAGAAAAAAAAAAACAAGAAAAAAAACACAACAACGACACTCACACACCTTTTCCTCCCCTCCCCACCCGCCTCAAGCCTCCAATGCCATGAAGGCATACACCATTTTAATTCATGTTCTTTTGGCTGGAGAATTCTAGTTTTGAGCAAGATTGCAGTACAACTTCAGGATATTATTATTATTATTATTATTATTGAGGATTTGTATAGCGCACATATTTCGCCATACTTGGCGACTCAAGGCGCTGGCCGATACAGGATCTAACTCAAGCCGCCCGAGGCGTCAACTTGCAGCCTTTGGGCGCATCGTAATAGCGCTTCAGGCAACTGAGCACAATCCTGGGCAGCCAGGGATGGGGGAGAAGGACCTAGGTGCATGCTGGGCGTGTTCTTGTCACCGGCACTCACCCGTCTAGGACATGAACGTCAGGATCTTTAAAGTCCGTTATGATGGAATGTATGCGACACAGACTAGACCTCGGTTTATACTCTCATCCGAAGGAGTAGGAAACGGGATCGAACCCAGGACCTTCAGATCCGCAAGCCAAAGCTCTACCATTAGGCCACCGTGCCTCGATATGAGGGTTCTGTCCCTTGCACATTTGTATGTGTTCAGTGACATCATATTCAATAAATTCTATATTAATTTAAAAAGCTTAGCGTAGTTTTGGTACCCAGTTAGCCTGTCTGACCAGTGATGTAAGCTTGCTAGTACTGACATAGGTCTTATACTGTCTGATGACGTAATCTTATATCACCCAAGGGCGGATCAGCAGGTTCACGCGGGAGGGTGCACTTTTTTTTTTTTTTTTTTTGGGGGGGGGGGGGGGGGGATAGAGAGAAGTTTTTGTATCTTACCTCAGATTCATAGCAAAGAACAGTTATTCTTTCAAAACAACAGTTTATGGGCAAAACGCCCTGACATACATGTGTTACACTTTTTTTTGTTGTTGAGTTGCTACCTAATTGTACTTAGATCAAGCTGTTGCTCTATAACTGCTGTAAATATACATTTTAGGAATAAACAGGATTAGAATAATATTAACAAGAATAAACGACAAATAAAAGAAATTATAAATATCTTTATCTCTATCCCAATCATCATCATCAAACAAAATATGTACATACCACTTCAGTGTGAGGTAGGTCACAAAATGGTTCAGCACAATATAAAATGTCTTTTCACAAAATAGAAATACTCCTAAAAACTGGTAACTAACACTAATGCTGTGCAACAACGCTAGGCTGTTGCTTCTTTGACGTCTATCTAAATAAAGAGTGACACAATATAAAATGAACTCTTCTACATAGAGCTGGAATGAGAGGAGTGTAATTAAACGAAATAAGCAGAGGTATTCTCGCCCAATTTCCGGTCTTGTCATCATGCGCTAATCATTGACACTGTGCTTGTTTAGTCTACAGGCTGGACAGTCCCCGCTTCTATCAACAATGAGCCCAGCGCACAAGGAAATAAATGTTTTACATTGATAATAAACCTCAAACATAAACGCAAAATGCAAGCGGCATATGACCTTTTAGCGGATGTTACACGTCATAATTGGCCGGCGTTCTTTGAAGTTGAGCTGTTACATGTCTAACATGTGTAGGCCGATTGGTGAGTGTGAGTAAACGAAAGAAGAAAGGAGGGAGGGGGTGGGGGTAACAGGAGATTGAGGCGTGAAGAGGGCAGGGATTGATATGGGAAAGAAAATAGGAGAGAATGCATTATTATTATTATTATTATTATTATTATTATTATTATTATTATTATTATTATTATTTATCATTCTTATATAGCGCTTTTTCAGCATCTTTGAGGTAAATGACGATTATTATTATTATTATTATTATTATTATTATTATTATTATTATTATTATTATTATTATTATTATTGTATCACTTTGGTGGAAAGACTTTAAATAAATTATTATTGTATCACTTTGGTGGAAAGACTTTAAATACATTAAACAACTTCTTCTTCTTCTTCTTCTTCTTCTTCTTCTTCTTCTTCTTCTTCTTCTTATTATTATTATTATTATTATTACTGTCCTTTATTATTATTATTATTATTATTATTATTATTGTCCTCATTCTTCTTCTTCTTCTTCTTTTTATTATTATTATTAATATTATTATTATTATTATTATTATTATTATTATTATCATTATGCTGCTGTTGCTGCTGCTGCTGATGATTAGCATGATTATTAGCATGATGATTATTATGAATATTATGGATATTCTGAATATTCTTCTTCCTCTTCTTTTTCTCCTTCCTCTTCTTTCTTCTTCTTTTCCTTCTTCTTTTTTTTTTTTTTTTTTTTGGTCGTCCGTGGGGGGGTGCACGTGCACCCGGTGCACCCCCGCCAGATCCGCCCCTGTCACCCTCCAGGCCTTCCATCCCATTTCATTAGATTTTAGTTCTTTGCGTTCAGGATGGGTGAGGAATGACCGACAATGTTTAGGCAATGTTTAGGAACATGCAAAAGTGACTGTAGACCTAATAATTATTTATCCTGTTTTAAGAGCCAACAGAATTAGGAGTTGTTTTGATTTCACAATGCACACAGCGCAATAAGTCAATCATTAATTTGTTTTTAGTTTATTTTAATTTTTCTATCAGGGTCTTCTGGCAGTCCAGTAGAAGCAGAATCAGGTTAGGTTGCTTGCGACGTCAAACTCTGGCCAAACCATAACTAAAACTTTTTTTTTTAGAGGCAAACTAACGGCTGTCCCATTTTGCCATCTAGTGGACAACAAAAATTGGCTGTAGCAGTACGCATTGGTGCATAATTATTAGTAGTTTAATAGTATCACATAACGTAATCAGGACCCCCCCCCTCTCCCTCTCCCCTCTCCCTCATCAAGACTATAATCTGCCCCTGTGTGTATATGTGTCTTGTGCCTAAGGTATGTGTGTGCATGTATGTATGTGTTTATGAGAGAGGAAAAAATAAAATGGCCATCAGACTATATATATATATAGATATACTGAATGCGTATCATTTTAGATGATGAAAAGATGATAGCAAAGACACAACACTCATTAAACTTTGGTTCGTGACTAACGGAAGTTTTGTTATAAAAAAAAAAAGACTTGTGATTATTTTGTTTGGATATTTCAAAGTTTTAGTACATTGAGCATTCAGGTTTAGAAATTGCGTGTTAATTACAAGTGTTTTTATTATCATAAACCTATGTGATTCTTGTTGAATAAGAGACTCGTATTGCATATATCAAAGAGACTTCTGTAGTTATGATATAAACCTGTTGAAGATTTTACTTGTTTTTTGATGTCATTGTTGATTTGAATGTACAACCGATTTCTCGGTAGTTCTGTGGTTTTAGCATTATTTTGTTCTTTCAATGGATGAACATTATTATGTGTGGAAAATGCCTAATGGTGATACTGGATGTGGTGGTTGCAGTATATGTCAGCAATTAGAACACCATACTCATTACTGGTATTGTGTTTTTGTGATTGCTACTGGTAGTGTATGTAGTAATAAGCTAAAAAATAATTGTGTAGCCAAACTGTGGTGTTTTAGGTACTGAGTGTTTGACAAGGGTACATGTGGCTATTCCAGAAACCAGAATTGCAAATTTTTTTATATGCGTTCCATGGGTTTCCACCCAGTCTCCAGTAGACTCATTACCATCCATCTGAAAGCAGCCCCTTTCAACATCACCATCATCCAAGCCTATGCCCCAACATCAGACTATGACGACAGCAAAGTGGAGGATTTCTATGAACATCTACAGGCTGTCCTTGAACAAGTGCCAAAGAAGGACATAGTCATAGTGCAAGACGACTGGAATGCCAAGGTTGGCCAAGATGCGTACCACTATTGGGGAGACACATGTGGACCCCACTGCAACAACGAGACAAATGACAGGGGTCTGAGACTCTTGGAGTTTGCCAGATACAACAATCTGATACTGGCAAACACGCTTGGTCTGCACAAAAAATCCAGACGATGGACATGGCACAGTCAGCTCAGATGCTGCCACTGAGATCCTTGGCAAGCACCGCCCAAAGAAGAAACTGTGAATCGCAGCTGAACTTTTGGACCAGTGTGATAACCGAAGAGAGATGAAAAAGAAAAAGAACACCTCACGGGAGCTGATGCCTACCGAAAAATCAACAATGACATCTGAAAAGGTATGCGTACAGCAAAGGAGAACTGGATAGAAGAGCAATGCCAGGAAATAGAGAACAGTCTGAACAAGAACAACAGCAAGAAGGCCTACCAGACAGTGAAGCTGACTATGAAGCGGCTGACAAGTGTTAAACAGCACAAGGCCTCCACGATCCAAAACAAGTCTGGCATATGCCTTACAGAAGAACAAGAAGTCTTGGATAAATGGTCAGAGTACTGCTCTGACCTTTACAACCACACACCAAATGGAGACCCATCAGTTCTAGTATGTTCCCAGAACAGAGAAGAGGAAGAAATCCTCCCAATTCTCAGAGAAGTTGAGGCAGAAGTGCAATCACTGAAGAAGGGGAAGTCATATCCGCGGATTTGCTTCAAGTAGGAGAAGAAGCGATGATTGATGCCCTCACCATTATCTGTAACAAGATTTTGGAGAGTGGGGAGTTGCCTACACCATTGGCCCAGTCGCTTGTCATCACTCTTGCCAAAAAGGGTAACCTTCAGGAAAGTGAAAATTACCGCACCATCAACCTCCTCAGCCATCCCAGCAAAGTCCTCCTCAAAATAATATGCAACAGATTGAAACCTCAAGCTGAACAAATCATAGCTGGAGAACAAGCAAGATTCAGGGCAGGACGAAGTACCACTGAACAGATTTTCCACCCCAGAATAATCTGCAACAAATACCTACAGCAACATCTGTATCATGTGTTTGTAGACTTCAAGAAGGCATGCAGCTCTGTGGGCAACCATGAGAGTGTACAACATCAGCCCTAAAATTATTGAAGTCATCAGAAGCTTGTATCACAAGGCTATCAGTGCAGTCCTCCACAACAGCACCATCGGGAACTGGTTTAGAACAACAATCGGTGTGTGTCAAGGATGCCTACTCTCTCCAACACTCTTCAACATCTTTCTGGAGCACACCATGTCCGATGACCTTGCAGATCACAAAGGCACAGTCAGCATAGGGGGTAGAGCAATCTCCCACCTCCGTTTTATATATGACATTGATGGATTGGCTGGAGAACAGCTTGTACAGAGGCTTGACACCACCTCTAGAGCCTATGAAATTGGAAATAAGTACAGAGAAGATCAAAATGATGACCAACAATACCAATGGCATCAACATGGACATCAAAGTCCAAGGCCAATCCCTCAACACAGTGCATAGCTTCAAATATTTAGGAGCCATTGAATCAGACAATGGGTCCAGACAGGAAATCCTCTCCAGAATCACACAAATAACTGCTGCCCTGATAAGGTTGAAGCCCACTTGTAAAGACAGGACCATCAGTTTACATTTCAAGGTAAGGCTGCTGCGTTCCCTTGTCATCTCCATCTTCCTATACGCTTGCGAAAAAAATGGAACTCCACAGCAGATCTACAACGAAGAATACAATACATGGAGATGAGGTGCTACAGAAGACTTCTGGGCATTTCCTATACCCAGCACATCACCAACAACAAAGTCCTACAGACCATCACACAAGACAATGGACAACACGATGACCTGCACACAGTGGTGAAGAAACGGAAACTCCGATGGTATGGCCACGTCAGCAGAATATCAGGCATTGCAAAGACCATCCTGCAAGGAGGCAGAAAAAGAAGGAGACAGAAAAAGAGGTGGGAGGACAACATTCGAGAATGGATTGGCTTGACACTGAGCGAAGACAATGAGGGTTGCTAAGGACAGAGAGAGATGGAGTGCGCTGGTTGAACAATCATCCAGGCTGGGGAACACTCGAAAGCAAAAATCTCTGAAATCAGGCCCCAGAAGCTGAACGTTTCATAGCATGTGCACCCAAAAAGAATGCTTTTTGTGAGAGATAAACGTGGATGTTTTTCATAATATTCATCATGTGTTCAGAAGGACATTATCATTAGTAGTAGTATAAGTAGTAGTAGTAATAGTTACCCATTACATGGAGTGCAGTTACACTTTCGCCATCTTTTCAAGCCATTCCCATTTCCACTTGTTGTTGATTTCCCCTTCTTCAAAAGGGTCTCCGCGGTTAATAATACGTGAAACACACGACTTGACCATGATAGTATAGTGATTATAAACATACAATGGCGGACAGTGACAAAGGACAGAACTTCACGTGAACCGCCAAACGTTCAACATCGCCTTCGCCCGCGTTAGTCAAGTGATGCTAGTAAGCCTTATTGGGCAGTGAATTTGATGTAACTATAGCGGGCGCGGGCGGCACTTTTAGTGACGAGAAAAAAAAAGCTGGACACGGACATGGATCGAGACTTGGACTTGGATAGATTGCGTTTTGTGATTTTTTGTTTCTCGGAGCGATTTTTTTTCTCGGACCTCTATTTAATTTTCTCGGGAGTGACGGTGCGTTTTCTCGGAAAATCGCGGATACGAGGAGAGTTCCCCCACAGCAGCTCAATGCCTATGTGAATAGCACTCTTAGTTATCCCACATTTTGCTGGCTGCGGGCTATTTATAGCTTGCCTACACCCTCCCTTTCAGTGAAAGGATAGGAAAGAAGAGCACTGGCAAAGCTATTTATAGCTAGCCTGGCTGAACTAGCTTCAAAACCTAAAAGCTTTGGTTGAGTCGGTGTGCCCCAGCCTGATCATCTGTGGTGCCCCAATGATCTTCGAGTTACAGAATAGGATAGGATATGCGTTTCAGCATGAATTCACAGTACCGGAAAAAAATTATGATGATGATGATGATGGAAGAGCTGCAGTGACCATCCCTCCTGTCCAAAATGAAATGTGCAAGACTAACTGCCTTGTACAAATACCATCATGAACTCGCCCACATCAATAGTATGTACTCCTCAAAGCAAATCACCCGCCCCAAGAGGAGCTCCCGCCTGTACCACCAAAAATCTTATGACATTCCC
This sequence comes from Oncomelania hupensis, assembly GCA_036898135.1. Lineage (NCBI taxonomy): Eukaryota > Metazoa > Mollusca > Gastropoda > Littorinimorpha > Pomatiopsidae > Oncomelania > Oncomelania hupensis. The sequence goes on from CM072526.1 coordinate 37,454,005, forward strand.
TCACACAGGACAGACTACTGGCAGAAGACCTTTTTGTCCCAACGCACTATCTCAGAGTGGAATTCCCTGCCAGTCTCTGCAGCTACCCTGACCGAATTCCAGGCCAGCATGCAGCTCCTCCTGTGAAACACTCCACAAACTCCTGCCCTCATCCTCTCCACCCACCACCCACTCCCTAATTCCCCTCACCCTGAATTCCTGACAGTGATCCAGTTCATCTGTCCTCCCAATAGTTCCTCCCCCTGGTTTAGCAGCCCCCAATCAGTGCAGCAAGCTTCTTCAACAAATTGAAGTTGGCTGCCCACACCAAAGGAGAAGAAGAAGAAATACAGGTCCGATTGCAGTCTCGGAACTGACAATTGAAAGTAAATAGTATATACTATGAAAAACGTTTATGCCGGCCTTTAAAGACCCACATACACCCAAGGTGTGTCGAAGGAGGAGTGTGTATGCACGCGTCAGGTGTATGGTGATTAAGGTAAAGGGATTTTTTTGTACAGATTTTACATCTTATCGCATGTTACGACAGTTTCAATGAAATCTTGCCAAAGTGTTCAAATATGTAATGATTCCCCATCGGATGAGAGTATAAACTGACGAAGTCTAGTTTGTGTGCACACTCATTGCATTGCACGGACTTTAAAGATCCTGATGCTCATGACCTAGATGGGTGAGTGCCGGCTACACAGATCCAACCAGCAAGAACTAGACCCCTTCTCCCCCATCCCAGTTGGCTCAGTGTGGTGCTCATTTGCCTGGGCGTTGGTCAATGCGGCCAAGGCAGGAAGAGGACTGCTTGGAGTTAGATCCTGTATTGAGCAGTGCCTTGTGCTGGGAAAGCGCAATATAAGAGCGATTTAATAAATAATTTATTGGTTAGGGTCAATTAATGAATACAATACAATACAACTCATGTTTATAGCCTTGAAAATAAGGAATAATTCCAAAATAGCACAACAACTTCAACATGCTGTGTGTGATGAATTAATGAAGAGGAGTGTCCGTGAAGCAAAACCTTTGTTGACTATTTTATGCCAGTCTGTTTTATGTCAGTTTCTTGTGCCTCCGTCTTCGGAAGCAAATACTGCCATTTGGATTTTAATTTGGTCAATGTATTTGTCTTAAGTTTGGCGCACTTCCTGTTTGTTCTAAAGAGCTGTCGTGTCGGCTGGTTATCGACTCTTCCATTCCTGTGTTCATTTTAACGATTCTTTGGATAGATGGTCCTCTCTTATTGGCATAATTTATGAATACGCTTGTTGTCTGTCACTGTGTTGAGAACACAAATTGCACAGAGTGGATGGAAAGTAACTTCTTATTGAGAATTAATTTCTTACAACGTTTGTAAAGGTTGCTGCATTGGCACGAGACCACTTGCATAGGGATTCTTACTGTGGTAGAGTTTAATTCTTGACCTCAAATTTCGTCTCTTGATGATGAAAACCGCTCATAATAGTCTGTGCTCCAGTGAGCTCAACTGGCCCCTTTGTTAAAAAGCGTGGCAGTCCTTGATACTCAGGCTGGTAAGGGCGGCTCTTGTCACTTTGGGATGATATCAAGATCAGCAAACCTAGTCTACTGCTGCAAGGACGACCATTCATTTTGTTTCACAGAGATGTAGTATTATTTACAAAAAGCTATAAGCAATGTCCAAGAGGGAGGTACTTTCCAACCACTCTGTATGAATATTATGTTTGTGAATTGTACGTGATTTCCCCGTACTACCCCTTGGGGTCATGAGCAATCTTGTCACTGTACATTGTTCTAACCTATAAAGGGAAAAGTGAAAGCCCCAGTTGAAAACCTGTCTTGCCTTTATAGGCATGACTGATTCACTGCGGCAACAGTTCCCCCGGTTGGAGTGCCGGGGGTTTCAGTATAAATAGTATTCCCACTTTCTGGAAATTTAGTGCTTTAAATTCCCACTGTCGCTGTCTTCCTCATTTGCTCTTTCCCATTCCTGATCTGTCCTATCACTCTGCTATACTATCTTCTTCTTCGCTAGATCAATGACCTACCTTTTTTCTTGAAAACTCTTCCTGGACAAGACTCCTTGTTTGTGTATGGGGTCTGTTGGATCAGCTTGGGAGTGTTGGACGCTTTCTGCCGGGTGGTCACTAGGGCTTCCTATGATGTTATTATTTAGCACTATAGGCATTTTATATGTATGTGTTTTGTTGATGATTTATAATGATGTTTGTATTCTATTTTGTTTTTGTAACCGGGGGTTCGAGTAGTTGGGGTAAAGCCTCAGCCGTCCCCTGCGTGGGATGTCTTTATTGTAAAGTGACTGGCCGGTGGAGGGCATTCAATTTTCCCACTAGGGTTGTTTCGGCAGATCTTTTATGCGGATTAAGGGTTGTCCGGTCCTGATTTAGCTCGGAAGAGTCCGCTGGACCTAAAGCAACAATCAATCAATCAATCAATTCCCCGTACTTCCGTCACGTTCTCTTTTAACAACATTGGACTGGTATGTGGTGGGTAAGTTGACGTGAAAGGAAACCAAAGAACATACCCAGTCTTTGGCCACCCATCAGCTCATTTAGTTCCAATGAAGATGAAGGGGTAGGATCGGAAAATCTATAATTGTGTGATTTGTATGTTGATGATATTATTATTATTATTATTACTAGTAGTAGTAGTGGTAATATAATTTCATTTGTATCATCAGCATCATCATCATTGTTGTTATTATTTGAGAGAGAGAGAGAGAGAGAGAGAGAGAGAGGGAAATTTGGCTTTGCAAGTATACATTCGAGCCCTTGGAGTAAGGTTTTATTTTTGGAAATGTACTGTATTAAATAAAATAGGTTGCATTCTAATTCAAAATCTTTTTTCTTATTAAATTATTTTTATATTTGGTGTATCTTTGTGTGTGAGTGCATTTCAAACTTCGACAGTGTAATCAAAAGAAACATTTTGGGGAATATTTGTTTCCATATTGTGATTCAAGCATGTGCAGACCTTTACTATAAGGAAGCAGCAATGTTTGAGTTAAAATTTTTTGTTTTGTTTTGTTTTGTTTGAATTTTGATTTGTTACATTTTATTGTCCCTTATCAAGGAATTCTGGGCCGCCTCCACTGGAACCCCCCTTGGGGTGCCGGGGGTTTCAGTATAAATAGTATCCCCACTTTCTGGAAATTTAGTGCTTTAAATTCCCACGGTCGCTGTCTTTCTCATTTGCTCTTTCTCATTCCTGCTCTTTTCTATCAATCTGCTATACTATCGTCTTCTTCGCTAAACCAGTCTCCTACCTTTTTTCTTGAAAACTCTTCCGGGACAAGACTCCTTGTTTGTGTATGAGGTCTGTTGGATCAGGTTGGGAATATTGGACGCTTTCTGCCAGGTGGTCACTAGGGCTTCCTATGATGTTATTATTTAGCAATGTAGGCATTTTATATGTATGTGTTTTGTTGATAATTTATAATGATGTTTGTATTCTAGTTTGTTTTTGTAAACGGGGGTTCGATAAGTTGGGGTGAAGCCTCAGCCGTCCCCTGCGTGGGATGTCTTTATTGTAAAGTGACTGGCTGGTGGAGAGCTTTCGGTTTTACCACTAGGGTTGTTTCAGCAGATCTTTTATGCGGATCGGGGGTTGTCCGGTCCTGATTTGGCTCGGAAGAGTCCGCTGGACCTAAAGCAATAATAATGTAATGTAATGTAATGCCTCCACTGGAGAAAGTGTATTTGCAGCCTGTGGCGCGCCCAACCCAACCTACCTAATTTTAGATTTGTATTATTTTTCTTGTTTTTTTTTTAATTTTGCTAGGGAAGCAAACCGGAGTACCTGGTTCAATTTTGAATGTAGTTTTTGCTTTGGTTAAAAAAAAAGGAAAAAAAAAGTAATAATAATTGCATAGTATTAACCGTAATATTGGGGTAATGTTGGTTAGTTTGATTTGTGCTTTTTCTACTCGGATTGTCTTGGTGCTGTTTATTATTGCAAAAGAAAATGTCAGAAGATAAATTTTGTGTGTTTGTGCGCGTGCGCGAGTGTATACGCATATATCTGCCAGACAGAGCAACAGGGTACACAGTCACAGGTAGTACAAATGGGTTCCACTGTTTCTACAATGGCCAAAGCTCTGAAATCAGGCAAGTAGGTAGATTCGGCTCCCTTTATATCTGTAATCATCACACATCTTCCATAAAGATTGTAGGTTCCAGTTCACAGAGCCTTCAATAAGTGGGTTATTTTGTGCGTGCAAAATAATAAAAATGGGTTTCCAACATTATTGACACTGTGTAATGAATGGGTTTAAAACACTCACACGCACAGAAAGGTGTGTACAAATAAAAAAGCTGGAATTCATCAAAAAAATTATTAATGGGGACTTTACGAGATATTTGTTCTATGGCTATTTTGGGGGCTCTTCTGCTCTTAACAAGGCTTAAAAATAAAAAAGAGGTCCTTGGTGATGAACCCACATTTTTTATTTTAGAGATACGTTTATGACCGAGTACGTCAACTTTTCTGTAATTTCTTAAGACTATATACCACCATTCAAAACTATTGCAGAAACAATGCTAGAGAGAAAGTTGAAAATTATCTCCATATTAAAAATTGCTTAGACCCTTTTCTTTTTTTCTTTTTTTTTTCTTTTAGATTCAAGATTTATTGACTTCATGTGAAGAATTTGTTTTGCGCATATGGGAATACATCAGAATATAGGTTATAAGTTCATACGCAATACAATACATTACAGCACAGTGCAAGCAGACACATCGCTTTCTCACATTTACGCAAAATAGGCTAACAAAAGTAAACAATCAGACATCACACATCAGGCAATCAGATCACAAAATAGAACCTCAAACACTGTCAATATATATCATGTCACCTAATCGCGTCAAGCACCCACATCACAGTCTATACGTCAATTAATTAAACCAACACACAACGTAATTTAATAATTAGGGCTACATTTGCATGAAACGAAATAATTATTGTGATAATTACTAATGATAGAATTTAAATAATGATCTCTGATTTCGTCTGACGGTGACGACAGCAGCCCGTCCTGGAGAGGTCCTGATTCGGCTCCTTTGTAGTCCACTGGACCTTTTTAAACAATGATTGACTAAGCCTGTAATGGCTTATCTTGAGGGTCAAAGGCTTGTTAAACCTTTTTATATATATGCCAAAACTACGCTATGCTTTGATGGCCTGTCGGAACCTGACACTTAATTCTCTACCAGATATCGCTGATGGCGTGTCAGGGGATGGATGGGTCACTACGTTCTCATCACTGTCAGGGTGATCATTGGGGCTTCCTATGATGTTATTATTTGGCAATGTAGGCATTTTATATGTATGTGTTTTGTTGATATTGTATAATGATGTTTGTATTCTATTTTATTTTTGTAAACGGGGGTTCGATAAATTAGAGTATAGCCTCAGCGTCCCCTGCGTGGGATGTCTTTATTGCAAAGTGACCAGCTGGTGGAGTGCCTTCAGTGTTACCACTAGGGTTGTTTCGGCAGATCTTTTATGCGGATCAAGGGTGAGTCCTCTTTCAGCGAAGTTACTAGTTGGTGGTCTTGATTTTGTGGTCCTGATTTGGCTCTTTGCAGTCCGCTGAACCCTGTAAGCAATGAATAACTATCTCATCACTGTCAGATGAAATGGGAGATCAGCAGTAAATTCTACCCCGTTATGGATCAATAAGCGTTTAGTTTCATAGAATTACTGTACTATTGATAAAAAGTTATGTCATTTTTAATCAGGAGTTGCTTTTCTACAATCCTGTAGTTACTAGTATTAGGTTACAAAAAACAAAAAAACAAATAGGATACATCAGTATTGTTTTCTGGATGGCAATGTGGCACAATAATAATTTTCATTTGGCATTTTTTTTTTTTAAATGGTTGTTTTTTACCGAATACGCTTCAATGAAAGTTACAAAATTAACATATACACAATTTGAGATAATTTTCTCAATTATTAGATATCGGCACTCGATGTCTTGCGCATGTAATGTAATATATATTTCTGTATTATTTGTTATTGTGTTTGTTGTTAAAAGAAGTTTTATTAGCTTTGGCTTGTGACTTTTAAAATGTGGTTGTAAGCATAATGTATTGGCTTTGTGTGTGTGTGTGTGTCGGGGAGGGGGGAGGTGCGTGCATTTGTGGGTGGGTATCTGCCTCTTAGTGTGTGTGTGTGTGTGTTGACTTGTTCACACGGCGTTATTTCGACAATTTAGTGAACATCTACATAACTTGTTTTGACAACCCTTGTTGTTTTGACGTCATATCAGTGATGTGCTAGGGTTAGAGCTGTGTTAGGGTAAGGGTTAGAATTAGGGTTAGCGTTAAAAAAAAAGGGATGTGGTGTTTCATGAAAGTCAAATTAACGCCGTGAAACAAGTGTGTGGGTGTGTGTGTGTGTGGATGTGGATTTTATACATTCTTAAAAAAAAAAATTCTTATGATGTTCAACGAGTTTTTATTTGATAATGTTTTAATATTGTTTAAATACTTATTCTTGTATGTGTGTGCGTGTGAACGCTTAAAGCAGAGTTTAGTTTGGTTTTGCGCTTTAAATAATAAATTAGTAGTAGTACATTACATTACATTATATGATTATTGCTTTAGGTCCAGCAGACTCTTCTGAGCCAAATCAGGACTGGACAACCCCTGATCCGCATAAAAGATCTGCTGAAACAACCCTAGTGGGAAAACTGAAAGCTCTCCACCAGCCAGTCACTTTACAATAAAGATATCCCACGCAGAGGACGCTGAGGCTGTACTCTAATTTATCGAACCCCCGTTTACAAAAAACAAAATAGAATACAAACATCATTATAAATTATCAACAAAACACATACATATAAAATGCCTACATTGCTAAATAATAACATCATAGGAAGCCCTAGTGACCACCTGGCAGAAAGCGTCCAATATTCCCAAGCTGATCCAACAGACCTCATACACAAATAAGAAGTCTTGTCCCGGAAGTGTTTTCAAGAAAAAAATGTAGGTGACTGGTCTAGCGAAGAAGAAGATAGTATAGCAGATTGATAGAACAGAGCAGGGATGAGAAAGAGCAAATGGGAAAGACAGCGACAGTGGGAATTTAAAGCACTAAATTTCCAGAAAGTGGGGATACTTTTTATACTGAAACCCCAACGGGGGATAGTAGTAGTAGTAGTAAATAGAAATTATGAATTACACATCTACACAAACCACTAGTAATCATTGAACAAAATTAGCTTATTATCGATCATCGTTCCACCAAAGGCCTACAGCACAGCATCGTTACAAAAGTGCAGACAGGTGAGTTCATTCACATGCACAGACTGGATCTTGCACAGCCAATAAACACATTACAATAATTAACTATATAAAAGTTACCAAAGAAGCCTAAATTACTATGACGTACGCTTATAGGTCTGCAACGGTTATGCTATTGACAATCCACTGTAGCTGGTTAATGCCCTGTGTGGCAACTAACAACGTTTGGCCTGTTAATACTTTGTCATCGTATAAAATTGATGATTAAAAAGACATTATTACCTCCCTTTACATAAAACAAATACTAGCAGACCTACATATATAGCAGGGGCGGACCAAGTGTAGGGTTCAGACCCCGTTGGTGTTTTCGTGGCGAAGGCCTTGTCGAAGGAGGGAAAGGTCTGAGACCCTCCGCCCCCCTCCTCCTGATGATGAGGATCTGTAAGTTTTTGAAGTGCATTGAAGATAATGCCTAATGCCTAGATATCCTGCTTCCTACTCTCACATCCATCATCAACACGAGCCTACAATCTGGCACCGTCCCTTCTTTTTTCAAATCTGCTGTGGTAAAGCCCTTGCTCAAGAAACCATCTTTAGATCAGAACAATCTCAAAAACTACAGACCTGTGTCCAACTTGTCTTTTCTTTCTAAAGTCTTGGAAAAAGTAGTCCTTCAGCAACTCTTTTCTTACCTCACTGAACACAACCTCCTTCCTCCATCACAGTCTGCTTACCGCCCCAACCATAGCACAGAAACCGCCCTCATCAAAGTGACAAAATAATGACATACTGCGTGGCCTGGACGTGGGCGATGTGTCCCTCCTCACTCTCTTAGACCTATCTTCTGCTTTCGACACTATTGACCACAACATTCTCCTTCAAAGACTCTCCACTCTCTACGGAATCTCTGGAACTTGTCTCTCCTGGTTTCAATCCTACCTCTCTCACAGGTCTCAGTCTGTCCTCATTGGTGAACACTCTTCCTCGTCTGTCCCACTGTCCTTTGGTGTCCCTCAAGGTTCTATCCTCGGTCCTGTCCTCTTCATTCTGTACACTAAGCCTCTCTCTGATCTCATCTATTCTCACTCTGTCAATAGTCAGTCATTTGCAGACGACACACAACTCCACACCTCTTTCAGCTCTTCACAGGCACACGCCTCCGTCCAGTCCATGCAGGCATGAATCACTGACGTCAAACAATGGATCGATGTCCGAAAACCGTCTAAAGCTCAATGATGACAAAACTGAAGCGCTCTTGATCAAAAAGAAATCAGACAAATCTGATTTACCAAATAGCATCACAGTAGGAACCTCATCCATTTCATTTTCTGACCATGCCCGCAACTTAGGTTTCATTCTGTCTTCTGACATGTCACTTGACCAACACATTTCCAACATATGCCGCTCTGCCTATTTCGAAATTCACCGCATTAGCTCCATCCGACAATATCTTACAACCGAAACAACCAACACTCTTGTCTGTGCATTTGTTCTATCCAAACTTGACTACTGCAACTCTCTCTTCTCTGGCTCCCCTCTCTACCTTCTTGAAAAACTTCAGAAAGTCCAAAACTCTGCCGCCCGCCTTGTTCTTAAAGCTAAAAAAACGAGACTATGCCACCCCTCTACTCCGATCTCTTCATTGGCTCCCTCTTCGAGCTCGCATCTTGTACAAGCTCTCAACTATTGTTTTCAAATTCTTCACTGGTTCTGCCCCTTCATACTTTACTGACCTTCTCTCTGTCTACTCTCCTGCAAGACAACTCCGCTCTTCTTCTGATACAAGACTGCTTTCTATCCCCCGTGTTCACTCAAAGACCTATGGTGAACGATCTTTCTCTTTCTCTGCTGTAACTGCCTGGAACTCACTACCGATGCAACTCCGACATGCTCCATCACTTTCTTCCTTCAAGCGCCAATTAAAGACCCACCTTTTTAACATGCAAACTCAATTATTTTCACTCCTCCTCCTTTCCATCCCCATATGTAATCTTTTACCAAGTCACGTCATCTGTTCATGGATGGTGGCGGCACCGGCTCGGTTCTTGGTATTCATATTATCTGTTGTTTTGCATGGCCATGTTTTACTGTAATTATTTAACCATTTGATAAGTGTATGCGTGTTCTGTGTGTGTGTGTGTGTGGGTGTGATTGCACGTGTGTTGTCAAGCGCGGCGAGCTCGCTTTCCTTACCGTTTGCGAGGTACCGCGCGATACAAATGTACTGTATTATTATTATTTTTATTATTATTATTATTATTATTATTATTATTATTATTATTATTATTATTATTATTATTATTATTATATGGTTAATCATTAGTGTAAATCTATTTCTATTTCAAATATATACGCTCGTTTCTTTGAGACGGCAATGTGCGGCTCAATATAAGCATGACACTGTCACTATTTCAAAAAGTACACGCCAGTCATAGTGCAATATTGATGAGAAACAAAAGAAAAAGAAACACTATAGAAATTACTTAAAGATTAAGAAATAGAGAGAGAAAAGTAAAAGCATTTTTGCAAAAATAATGTGCATAGCAAATGTCACACAAACACTTATTGTGTGTTTTAATTAACTCATTTATTACAAATATAGTGTGTGATTTATTTCAGCTCTCAAAAATAGCATCCATGCATCCAGTATAATGCCAAAGTTGGCTAAATGTGCAATTACAAATGGAAACTTTGGTCAGCTTGGCATACAATTTTATGCCATAATAACAAACATGGAACAAACTTCGTTAAATAAAATATTGCAAATACATTAATTATTGCAACAATAGCAGTTACTAAAATAACACTATCCTATCCTATCCTATCCTATCCTATCCTATCCTATCCTATTTTATCCCGTAACTCTGAGGTCGTAGGGGCACCACAGATAATCGTTTAACCAGCGTACTCTATCTATCTTTGTCAGCAACTTATGTTAATCTTATGTTATGTTATGTCAGCAACTTATGTTAATCTGATGAATAAAATTTGATGCAATAACAACTGTCAGCAACCCTGATGGCTTCGCTTAGTGTCAAACCAGTCCATTCTCGAATGTTGTCCTCCCACCTCTTTTTCGGTCTCCCTCTTCCTCTACCTCCTTGCACTGTGCCTTGCAGGATGGTCTTTGCAAGGCCTGATGATCTGGTGACGTGGTCATACCATCGGAGTTTCCGTTTCTTCACCACTGAAAGCAGGTCATCGTGTTGTCCAGTGACTTGTGTGATGCTCTGTCGGACTTCGTTGTTGGTGATGTGCTGGGTATAGGAAATGCCCAGAAGTCTTCTGTAGCAACTCATCTCCATGCATTGTAATCTTCGTTGTAGATCAGCTGTGAGGGTCCATGTTTCGCAAGCGTATAGGAAGATGGAGATGACAAGGGAGCGCAGCAGTCTTACCTTAGAATATAGACTGATGGTCCTGTCTTTCCAAATTGGCTTCAGTCTTGCCAGGGCAGCAGTTGCTTGTGCGATCCTGGAGAAGACTTCCTGTCGGGACCCATTGTCTGATACTATAGCTCTAAAATATTTGAAGCTATGCACTGTGTTGAGCGATTGGCCTTGGACTTTGATGTCCGTGTTGATGTCATTGGGGTTGTTGGTCATCATTTTGGCCTTCTCTGCACTTATTTCCATGCCATAGGTTCTGGAGGTGGTGTCAAGCCTCTGTACCAGCTGTTCAAGTTCTTGTTCCTCTCCAGTCAATCCATCAATGTCATGCGCAAAACGAAGGTGGGAGATGGCCCTACCCATTATGCTGAACTAAAAATAGCACAATTTCAGCAAATGTAAACAAGTCAGTACAAACAACACTCACACCTTTACACAACATTTACGTAGTACGCATTCATACGTTTATGAACCCCAAAAATCTGTTGTACATAAACATTTTAAAAATGTCAACATTTGAATTAGACTCTCACACACACACGTACACACACACAAACACACATACATTTTTGTAGAAACGACGTTCTGATGACTGGTGAAAAAAACAGGGATTATTTTGACACTCTTTCCATTTCTTTGACATTATTTTGACATTTTCCAATTTTTTGAAGCTATCCCTAACCCTAACCCTAACCCCAAACTCTAACCCTAACCCTAACCCTTAACCTAACCCTAATCCTAAAACAGCTCTAACTCAACGGAGCACTATTTTGACGTCAAAATAGTACGGCATTCCAAAAAAGTCAGAAAAAACCGTGTGGAGTTTCATGTGTGTGTCATCAGAACGTCGTTTCTACATGCCACACGCACACGCTTACACACACACCCACACACACACACACACACACCCACACACACACACACACACACACACACACACACACACACACACACACACACACAAACTCACGAATCTAAAAACCAATCAGTGATCATTCCCTAAATAACAAAATGATGCGAACGCAGTTTGAACCTTGGCGCTAACTTGCACCACTGCTTCAGGAGTGTAATTTCTACAAATGAGCGGTTTACTAGTATACAAACATATTGTTTAAATTCTAGAAACCATCTTTTTCAAGTAAATAAACTCTTACATTTTTCTTTATTTGTTTTCTTTTATCTTTTTAATTTTTATTAGCCATTTGCTTTGCTTGTATTTTATATGCTGCTTTTGGTGGCAGTAGCTGAAAGAATTTTTTTTTTAACTTTATACCAAGTGAGTGCATTGCTTTAGTCTTAAGAAAGAGTCTTTTTGAAGTAATAAAAATCTTTATTTAAATATTTGTGTATGCTGTTGTCGTTTTAGCCCGATGCTACTGATTATGTGTGTGAGTACGTAGGTGAGTGTGTTTGCCTACGTGAGTGTGTGTGCGTAAGTGTGTGTGTATGATAGAGAGAGACACAAGTACAATTTATTTCATAATTTTATATTTTAGTAGATGTTTACACTGTGTGCATATAAATTGAACCTAAGTCCAATTTAACCCCTCGTTTAAGTCCGCTAGAGTATCGAATATGGACTTTAACAACTTTTAACAAAATTCAGTTTCAGACACAAACCGTTTACACTACAGCTTTTGTCGTTTGATGTTTACCTTTTAAATGACGCTCATGTTTGTGGCTTTTGTATACTTTCCACCAAAATATGGAAGTTCCTTAAGGGGTTCAATATACCCACTTTTCCCCTATATCCCACCCCCATTAATCCCTCCTTATTGGCTAAAACACTCCTCCCCTCCTTCCCCCCTCCCTGGGAATTCTGGTCCTGAATTGGCTCGGAAGAGTCCGCTGGACCTAAAGCAATAATCATGTCCCTGGGAATATAGCCTTTTGTTTATATGTATAGTGTTTTATTATGTGTTCACACATTAAAGGACAAAGTTCCAAAGTTCAAAAAGTAATATTAAATAAAGTAATTTGTATCTAATGGAGATAAATGTTCACAATCTCCTGCTAAGCTATATTGATGTTAGCTTTTATTTGAGTTGTTGGTAGGTTGCTTCTTTATGTATTTATTTATTTATTATATTTTTGCGTGTGTATATTTAATTTTTACTATACAACTAAATGAAATGAAATGACACTCATAGTCATACTACGTAGCTGGGTCATATGTCCGCTTCTCCGTGTCGGCTAATCTCGGCTACGCAGTGTATGCTTGTGACGCTTGCATTCGTCCGCCCTACGCTGTATATTCTTTGCTACTCTATAGTTGGCCAGTGAGGTTTCATTCATTGATGTCTGAAGATAAAGATTCCATAGATGTAAAGTGACGAATACGCGACCTATGATACATAAGAAGAAGGACGAAGAAGAAGAAGAGAGAGACAGACACACAGACAGAAGTTGAAGTTGACGTTGAAAATTGTAATAAAATGGGATAAATGTTTAAGCATAGGTTAATCTTACAACGTGTCCTTTAAATGTTTATGCTTTAGCAATAACTATAACGTTAATAGTTGAAACTTGCTCCAAAAATTGATACATCAAACTATTCGCACTCACTGTGCCTCACACTCACATTCACAGTCTTAACAAACCACAAGAGAGAGAGAGAGAGAGAGAGAGAGAGAGAGAGAGAGAGAGAGGGGGGGGGGGGGAGAGAGACAGACAGACAGACAGATAGCGACAGAGAGAGACAGAGAAGATACAGCGAGAGAGACAGAGAAGATTCAGAGACAGGGACGGAGAGACAAAGAGAGAGAACGAGAGAGAGAGAGAGAGAGAGAGAGAGAGAGAGAGAGAGAGAGAGAGAGAGAGAGACAGACAGACAGACAGACAGCGACAAAGAAATTGACAGAGAAACTTTGAAACTGTTCTTATTAGGGATAAAAATTTTAGACTAATGATACAGTCTAATCTTTCAATCTGTCCCTTAACAAATGAACATAGTAAAGAACCTTTAACTTATAAAGCATATCACTCACACACACATGCACTCACACACATGCAGACACAATCACACCAACATCTTCATCATTATCTTTAAACAATTTTAAACAAACACACCTCTCCCCATATCCTTCCCTTCACCCTTATAATAATAATAATAATAATAATAATAATAATAATAATAATAATAATAATAATAATAATAATAATAATAATAATAATAATAATAATAATAAATAAATAAATAAATAAATAAATAAATAAAGAAGTTAATAATTACATGAATTACTGTGTTCTCATATATGTTATTATACATCACTTTTATAATTAATTTCGCAGATGCCTATATATTTTACATTTGAAAGAAAACAGTGTGTCGCAATGTTTACATTCCAGAGGGAGAGAGAAGAGGGAGCGAGAGAGAGAGAGACAGAGAGAGACAGAGAGAAAGAGAAGATAGAAAGATAGAGAGAGAGACAGAGAGAGAGAAGATAGAGAGACAGAGAGAGAAGATAGAGAGAGAAGATAGAAAGATAGAGAGACACAGAGAGAGGATAGAGAGACAGAGAGAGAGAGAAGATAGAGAGAGAGAGAGAAGATAGAGAGAGAGACAGAGAGAGAATATAGAGAGACAGAGATAGAGAGAGAGAATTCGACTTTTGACTTTTGACACTGTTTTTATTAGGGCTCCGGGGAGGGGGTTTACAATGGAAAGAAATACACATAAATTAACACACACTCACACACACACACACACACACACACACACACGCGCGCGCGCATACGCATTTAATATCAATTCAATGGCAGAGAGAGAGAGAGACAGAGAGAGACAGAGAGCGAGAAGATAGAGAGAGACAGAGAGAGAGAAGATAGAGAAAGAAACTGAGTGAGAGAGAGAGTATTCATTTCATTCACTAAGACCCCGAGTGAGTATAGCTGTGTTTGTGAGAGTGAAAGAGGGAGGAGAGAGAGAAAAAAAAGAGTGGAAAAATATAAATATCTTCGCGTGATCATGTTTAATTTTTTAATTTTGGCTCTAGTAATCTGGGTGGAAATGCACCAAAACCAAAAATTTTAATTATCACATAATAATTACAATGTTTATTTGATAATTACAAATTTTACTTGATCATGCTTAATTCTGACTAAGGCGGCTTACTACCACCAAAACGTGCATTTACAAGTATCAGTGATAATGGTAATTAGCACGTGTTCTGTGTAATTCACATTATGACGGCCTTTAGCGTGAAAACCTGATAATTACAAATATGTGATAATTACAAATATCAACGACATATTTACAATTAACACGTAAAAATTGTAATTATCAAGTGAAAATTACAATTTTCGGTTTGGGCCCATTTTTAGACGGATTGAAAGAGCCAAAACTGAAAATTAAACATGATCACGCGAAGATATTTATAATTTTTCAATGATAATTGTAAATAATTATCTCTTGATGATTGTAATTTTCCTATGATATTTGTAATTATCTCATGATATTTGTAATTATCAGGTTTTGGCGCTAGGAAGGCGTGGCAAATACTAATGATTATTAATTAACAGTGTGGATTACCAGTATCTCTGTAAATTACACAGAACACGTGTTAATTTCAATTGTCTCGTGATAATGGTAACTCTCGGTTTTGGCGCTAATAGGCCGTCATACATCCCGTCCATGTTTTAAGTCAACATAGGCCTACCCCATTGCCAAATAAATCAAATACATAGGATTTTGCGTTGGAATTGCGATTTCAACTAATAAAAAGCACTGCAACGTGTTTCTTTTCTGCAAAATTAAGTCGATATCTAGTTACTGTTTTGCCATGCAATGATAAAACAGTGCAAGTCCATTTGGTCATATTTGTTTATATGCTCAAAGATGATACGTCCTAACGGGTGCCTCTTTATTTCATGATCCAGACAAAAAGTCATAAAAACACAAAGAAAGTAGATCTAAGTAACAAATGGGCCTACTCAAAATGTCAGTTTCTTTAAATTGTGTTCCTGATCTTACATTATTTTGTCATCACACGGCAGTGGTCGGCACACCAACTTTCTCGTGCCTTTACTAGTGTTCAGTGAGACGAGTTCACACATTTTCCCATAATGACACAGTGTACATGCTGTACTGGCTAAGTGAACTGTGCTCTTTTCTGCGTCATTCAGTCAACGCCAGGCCAGCAGTCAACAACGCCTAGAGGGACAGCGACAACAGCTGAGGACTTCAGTGGAGAAAAAATGTCGGTTTAGTATTTTCCTTTCTTAGTATCTTAAGAAAATGGTGTCGTGTTGGCAAATGGTGTGGTTTTGGCAAATGGTGTAGTGTTAGGGTAACTTCCTGTAAGGGTTGACATCAAAGTTCATTTAGGACTTCTGATGTTAGTTCTTACAAACCAGGAATAAAGGGCCAGGGTAGGCCTCACCCTCCTCGGGCTCTTGATTCCTCCCATTCCTCAGAAATTAGCGGGCAGTGGGCAGATACTCACGTATCTGTGACAGGGGTAGGCGTCCTGGCCACCACGAGTCGCTAATTCTGCCTTTCCACTTTTCAGTAGGTCCCGAGGATCACAGCACCAACGAGAGGACAGCCAGCCGAGGACGGAACGCCGCGGCCGCGGAGGGTGGGGGGGGGGGGGGTAGGGACGGGAAAGGAGGGAGGAAGGGGAAAGGGTGGGGTGCGTGAGAGAGAGAGTCATCAATGTTTTGATTTCGCGTAAAGTAGGTGCACCTACTTTGAGATCTCTACATTGATGTGGCATTGAATGAGGGAGAGAATCGTGTGTTATGCTATATGCACCCCCTAATTCTCTGTTCTAAGTTCTAGCACCACCACCGGACCGACGCAGCTGAGGGCCAAGCCAAGGACGTCACCACCGGACCGACGGAGCTGAGGGCCAAGCCAAGGACGTCACCACCGGACCGACGGAGCTGAGGGCCAAGCCAAGGACCGTCACCACTGGACCGACGGAGCTGAGGGCCAAGCCAAGGACGTCACCACTGGACCGACGGAGCTGAGGGCCAAGCCAAGGACGTCTCCACCGGCGAGCACCATGAGGGAAGAGGACCAAGGACGACGCCAGCCAGAGGGAAGGAGTGAGTGTTTGATTTTTATTTATAGCAGTTTTTTTGTCTTCTTCATTGTTTTTGAGTGTGGTGCTGTCTTTCCTTATTTTTGATAACTATATAACTCTCTCTCTCCCTCTCTCTCTCCCTCTCTCTCTCTCCCCTCTCTCTCCTCTCTCTCCTCCCTCTCTCTCTCTCCCTCACCCTCTCCAGGCAAAGCTTGTGGTTTCGACGGCATTCTATCTCAAATGTTGAAGTGTGGGGGAGACTCTGTTATTCACTTTTTGGTCGAACTCTTCAATGACATATTCACTAGTGGTCACTATCCTGAGGTATGGACTAAAGGTAGCATAGTACCTATTCATAAGAAAGGTGATCCAAAAATACCAGACAATTACAGTGCTGGTTTTGTTTTAGGGAAATGTTATACATTAATTTTAAATCACTTTATACATGGCTCAAAGTCTATAAAATAAACGACACACAAACAGGGTTTCAAAGAGGGTACTCCACCGTAGACCATGTATTTACACTGTATGCTGCTAGTCAGAAGTAGCTGACTAAAAAGGGAGGCAAACTGTACGTAGCTTTAATCGTTTGAGGAAGGCGTTTGACACAGTTAAGAAATAAACTTGTATTGCTACGTTATGTAAAAGGGTTGCTTCCTCCAAATTCGTAATGGCAATCCGATCAATGTACCAATCAGTTCTCGCTTGTGTTAGTGTAATTTGGATCTGCATAGTAATGTAAATTTAAAAAAAAAAACTTTTGTAAACCGCTATTTATATTAATAACCTGCATCTAAAATAGATGGTTTTATTGTTTTTGATGATTGATCTATTTATTCTTACTTTCCCCATTATATTCCCCATCCCCTTGATATGATCAGCAAATTGCTTTATTCAATACAACATTTTAAAGTCTACAAGTCTCTCTCTCTCCCCCCTCCCTCCAACCCTCTCCCTCCCTCTCTCTCTCTCTCTCTCTCTCTCTCTCTGATTATGCACACGAATTCTTTATACAATTATTTTAAAAAGTATATAACAGATGAATAAATACAAGTTGTTGTCTAATGACTTGTGTATGTAAAACTTCGTCATTGATGATGTGCTGGGTATTAGGAATGCCCAGAAGTCTTCTGTAGCATCTCATCTCCTTGCTTTATATTCTTCGTTGTAGGTCTGCTGTGAAAGTTTAATGTTTTCCACTTTAGTAGATACAAATATGTTAACAGTGACTGAATTCAAATTCAAAGCACAATTTTCTTGCCTCTCATTCTTCCAAGTCATTGAAGATAAAACTTAACCAGAATGCTATGGTAACCATCAATTACCTTCTTTTCCATTTATAATCAACCTATGAACAACATGCTTGATCTCATAAATTATTTCAATTGCCATTCCTTGCGATTTGTTGAAGTTAAAGCCTGTAAAACAGACTGTGAATCCACACATTACTATAGAAAACAGTAGGCAAGCTAGCAATTTATTTAAAACCATTGAAATAGCTATCAGTTATGCTGTTGAAACATTATAACCTTTCCCTAGATGAAATGATTCTCATATTTTCACATCTGCAAAGACGAAAGCAGATCCTGCATGTTCCAAAATCTAGCACAGAGCCATCGGTGAACTTTTCAAAGCTATTATTATACTTTTCATTTAAATTTATGCGAACATCTGTGGCTACCATATTATCTGAATGTTTTGAAACAAAACAATTATAATCACAATCCTTGTTAACTCCCAAAGTGGGATAGGATATGTTATTACGCGTTTAGCAACCGTTTCATTAATAATTGTACACGTCTTAAAGGGATCTCTTAGGTTGCCATGGTAGTAAAGCTTCTATAGCATGTCTTGCTCTTTTAGGAAACTCATCATCAAATCAGACCAAAAGTTCCTGGTTTGTAATATTGGCTACAGCTTTTGATCTTATGGTATATTTGGAGCACACTAATTTCCTATATTGATGTAATGACAGTGGGCCTGATGTTTAATGTTCCAGTGTGTATAAGAACTTCCAAGAGCAAATGTTGAGGCTTTACTGTCTTAACTAGTTTTGAAGCAGAAACCACTTTGCTTTTGAAGCAGAAACTACATTTAAAGCAACAAAATAAACTTCTTGTCCATTATATTAGCTATAGTTTTGCATTTTCGTTTTCTTTTCCTTCCCCCTTCCCCTCACCCTCCCCTTCCCGCCCTACTCCCACTTTCCGTGAGAGTGCCAGGTGTTTCTGTATAAATAGTATCCCCACTTTCTGGAAATTTAGTGCTTTAAATTCCCACTGTCGCTGTCTTTCTCCTTTGTTCTTTCTCATTCCTACTCTCTTCTATCAATCCAATGTAGTATCTTTTTTGCTAGACCAGTCACCTAACTTTTTTCTTGAAAACTCGTCTAAAACTCCTCATTTGTGTATGAGGTCTTTTGGGTCAGCTTGAGAATATTAGACACTGTCTGCCAAATGGTCACTAGGGCTTCGCATAATATTATTATTTAGCAAAGTGCCTACTTTATATGTATGTGTTTTGTTGATATTTTGTAATGAATGTTTATATTCAATTTTGTTTTTGTAAATGGGGGTTCGATAAATTAGAGTATAGCCTCAGTGTCCCCTGCGCGGGATGCCTTTATTGTAAAGTGACCGGCTGGTGGAGTGCCTTCAGTGTTACCACTAAGGTTGTTTCAGCAGATCATGTTAAAATAATTAAGGGCTGTGTTTATGACTGTATTTTGCTGGAGATAAACATCCCTGAAACGCGTTTTTCTTACCTTCCTCCTGAATCTTTGACGTAGTACCTTTGAAGTACAATGACTTCTCTGACTGTAGGCCACAAAAAATAATTCTTTGAGTGAGGGAGACAACAAATTTGTGTTAAACACTTGGAATAAAGAAGTCTCGCCTAAAGAGATGTCCTCCTATGTGCTGCCAATGGTTTGCATGTATGGATTACTGCCATCGATACAGATAGCCATTTCGTTGTAGTCTCAGCTCGTCAGTGTATCTGTTGGGCGTGGTGAAAATCAACTCCTTCGTTTCATGGATTAAATTTCCCCGGACATGTGAGCATATAAGGGACAGAGATACGACAACGTGTTGAAATAAGAAGTCAAAGAGGTCTTGGTGATGTTGACTGAAGGAGGTGTGCGCGTGAGGCAGCAACGAAATTTAGATACAGACGCGCTAAGGTGGGGAAGGAGGGTCGTCTCAGTGAAGACTCTAAGGAGATGTGGCGATGGACTCGTAGGACTTGAGAGGAAGAAAACAATGGAATGAGGAAATGGTAGAAAAGATCGATCTCCTTCTCTGAGCTGCCAGTGGTTTGTATTTGTGGATTTATGCCGTAGATACAGATGACGATTTCGCTAAACGTAACTTTCTTTGAGTGCCGTCACTCAATCTGACTAAAGATTATTTGTTGCTGAAACTTCTGAGCCAGACTCATTTATTTAAAAAAAATTTTTTTTATAGTTTTCTTGAACCATGCACGGTTGATGCAGGTTTGGGAATGTTGGTGCGGGTTTGGGCCAGTTGCGTATTTTACAGGGACAGCCATCAGAGATCAAATATGAATTTCCAATTTTGACTTTTAATGTTTCTTCCTTTGGGGAAATAGTGTATGTAATTATTATTTTTTTCAAAAAGTCGTATACAAAATACCCTTGAGCGATATTCATTTGCATAATTATCACCTTCATCGCTCTTTCTTTTTCTTCCCTTCTCTTCCCAACTACCTCCCCTTACCCCTTTCATAATCTCAATAACGATTATTGCGTATGTTCCAAACTAATTCTGTTTAGAATATCTTTACACAGCATCACACGCTAATATAAAGAGAATGCTCTAGAATATGACAAAGGGCGCCTCTGGCGGCTGGTGTTATAGATACCGTATCGGCCAGCGCCTTGAGCAGCTCTTGAGCAGCTCTTGAGCTGAAAAAGTGCTATATAAGAATAACATTAATAAACATTACTTCACAACATGATGACATAGTATTTTACATTGCTCTAGGGAAAAAAAATTGTAAAAATTGTTGATAGTTATTCTTATTTGTCTGTTGTTCTAGTTTCAATGTTTCGTTTTTACAGCAGGACCGGTCAGGACCCCACCGCAGGACAAGACCCCACCGCCGACGAGGACGCCACCGCAGGACAAGACCCCACCGCAGGACAAGACCCCACCGCAGGACAAGAACCCACCGCAGATGACTCCACCACAGGACAAGACCCCATTGCAGGACAGGACTCCACCGTAGGACAGGACCCACCGCAGGAAAGGAATCTAGCGCCGAGGAGGACTAGCAGCAGCAGACAACGAGGGATCAACGACAGGTGGCCACCTCAAAAGACAGTTTTACTGTGGGCGCGCATGTGTGTGTTTAGTGAAATTTGTACAGCATTTCAATGCAATTTATCAGGAATTGAAATCTACGTGGATTTAGCAGCTGTCCATGCTGGCATTGCAGCAGCTACTAGGAGAGGCAAGCAATAGAATACAATGCACCTGTTGACATGTCGGCGGTACTCGCTTTGGGCTCTGTCTTGATATTATTGGCTCTAGTTTTGACTCTTAGAGCAACTAGATCTTGTTAGTTAGCGGGGACAGTGTGCGCTCACAGTGCCACGAATAGCGTTGAGCATTGAAAAGGAAATTATCAAGGTCAGATTTAGAAAATGAATCAAGGTCAGATTTAGAAAATGAATCAAGGTCAAATTTAGAAAATGAATCGAGGTCAATGTTAGAAAATGAATCAAGGTCAGTGTTAGAAAATGTCGCAGTCAAAGCACAGGCTTTGTGAAGACATAAACCAAGCCAGTCGCAATATCAAAGAACTGGCAGCTGCATGAAGTACAGCAGCCACAAGGTGTTGTAAACTGTTAAAGGTTGAGGGGAAGGGTCATGTTGTGGTTCTATCGGGGGAAATGTTTCTGTGGGGAAACAACGAGAGAGTGTGGTTGTGGACATTAGTGTCATGGGGGAAAGGGACAATGGATGTGGAGTGGAAGTGTGGGGCGAGCAGTCAAAATGTAAATAAACATGAGACGACCGATGTCTCTTTTTCTTTCGTTAGGTTAGAAAATAAACTGTAAATAAACATGAGACAATGAACCGACTGGTGAGGCAGTCGGGTAACACGTCTCTTTTCTTTTTTGTTAAGGATAAATAATAATGGGAAATGAACATGAGACGGCAACTTGGTTTTGTCTCGGTCCCTCTTTCCCTGTTTGATATTTAATAGCTCTGCTTGCCCAGACTCTGCTCTCCAACAGCTGTCCCTTACTTTGTGATAATAATGGTCACGTCTGCATGATCCGCCCTGGTGGAATTGCAGTGTGGTCAGTTTCTGATACTGGAGACGGTTGCATACTTTCAGATTTAGAAAATGAATCAAGGTCAGTGTTAGAAAATGAATCAAGGTCAGTGTTAGAAAATGAATCAAGGTCAGTGTTAGAAAATGAATCAAGGTCAGTGTTAGAAAATGTCGCAATCAAAGCACAGTCTTTGTGAGGACATAAACCAAGCCAGTCGCAACATCACAGAACTGGCAGCTGCATGAAGTACAGCAGCCACAAGGTGTTGTAAACTGTTAAAGGTTGAGGGGAAGTGTCATGCTGTGGTTCTATCGGGGAAAATGTTTCTGTGGGGAAACAACGCGAGAGTGTGGTTGTGGACATTAGTGTCATGGGGGAAAGGGACAATGGATGTGGAGTGGAAGTGTGTGGCGAGCAGTCAAAATGTAAATAAACATGAGACGACCGATGTCTCTTTTCTTTCTTTATTTTAGAAAGTAAACTGTAAATAAACATGAGGCAATGAACCGACTGGTGAGGCAGTCGGGACACATGTCTCTTTTCTTTTTTGTTAAGGATAAATAATAATGGGTAATGAACATGAGACGGCAACTTGGTTTTGTCTCGGTCCCTCTTTCCCTTTTTGACATTTGTTAGCTCTGCTTGCCCAGACTCTGCTCTCCAACAGCTGTCCCTTACTTTGTGATAATAATGGTCACGTCTGCATGATCCGCCCTGGTGGAATTGCAGTGTGGTCAGTTTCTGATACTGGAGACGGTTGCATACTTTGTCAAAAATTCCACCTTGCCAGCATTGAGACTGCAGTGGAAAAAAAACCACGTGAACAATGTCACAAAATTGTATCAAGGTCAGGAAAGAAAGGAAACAATTTATCAGGGTCAAGAATAAATTGTATCAAGGTCAAAAGAAAGTAAAAGAAAACGAACATCGACCGAGGAAATGTCTTGCCTTGTGTTGGGTCACAAAACCGTATCAAGGTCAAAACCACGGAAAAGGAAGGGGCGATGGGGACAAGGGTGCCAGTCCTTGTCTATTAGCAAGGTCCAAGTGCTCTAGTGTTTTGAAATAAAAGTTAGTATTGTCTAGGTAGGGTCAGTTGTGATTGTCTTCAACAAATTGATGGAAACGCTGTGTTGTGTTGTTTAATTCTCTGAAATGTTACTTCAGTGTTGGTGTGCTGTTGTTAGGTTCAGGTTGACTTTCAATTGTTGTTAATATTGCAAGTGAAATGTTTTAGTAATGTAATTGTGTAATTATATGCAAAATGTGTACAATTTAAACAACTAAATTGAAGGGAATAATTTACAAAATAAGACAAACAATAAATAAAATAAATAACTAAATAAATAAAAATAACAAAAAAATAAAATATAGAGAAATTGGAAAAGGAAACTGCATATATTGTAATCGTACAAAACATGTTTATAGAAAATGTATATAATTGTACTCTTTTATGTGAAGTGTAATTTATGCATTTAATTGTGTTTCATACATTTAATTAGATAAAATAACAAATCAAAAAACTAAAAATACATGTAATAATATACAAAATAATGAAACTGTTAAATTCAAGAGGAAAAGGCTGGGGAGTTGGGGATTAAAAGAACCATGTAAATGGTGTAATAGAACTGAAGACTGTTATGTAAAATATAATGTATGCATTGTATTATGATGCATACATTTGAATGACGTACATGTTTATTTAAACGAGAAAGAGGAAAAGGCTGGGGAGTTGGGGATTAAAACAACAATGTAAATGTTGTAATAGAATGGAATAATGCTATGTAAAATGAAATGTATGCCTTGTATTGTGAGGCATACATTTGAATGATGTACATGTTTATTTGAAAGAGAAAGTGGAAAAGGCTGGGGAGTTGGGGATTCAAACAACAATGTAAATGTTGTAATAGAATTGAAGACTGTTACATAAAATGTAATGTATATATGCATTGTGTTATGATGCATACATTTGAATTATGTACATGTTTATGTAAATGTTGTGATAGAGCTGAAGATTGTTAGTGTAAAATGTAATATATGCATTGTATTATGATGCATACATTTGAATTATGTACATGTTTATGTAAATGTTGTGATAGAATTGAAGACCGTTAGTGTAAAATGTAATGTATGCATTGTATTATGAAGCATACATTTGAATGATGTACATGTTTATTTGAAAGAGAAAGTGGAAAAGGCTGGGGAGTTGGGATTAAAACAACAATGTAAATGTTGTAATAGAATGGAATAATGCTATGTAAAATGAAATGTATGCCTTGTATTGTGATGCATACATTTGAATGATGTACATGTTTATTTGAAAGAGAAAATGGAAAAGGCTGGGGAGTTGGGGATTAAAACAACAATGTAAATGTTGTAATAGAATTGAAGACTGTTACATAAAATGTAATGTATGTATTGTATTGTAATGCGTACATTTGAATTATGTACATGTTTATTTCAAAGAGAACGCTGGAAAGGCTGGGGAGTTGGGGATTAAAGCTACAATGCAAATGTTGTAATTGAAATCAAGACTTATGTAAAATGCATGCATTGTATTGGGATGCATGCATTTGAATAATGTACATGTTTATCTCAAAGAGAAAGTGGAAAAGGCTGGGGAGTTGGGGATTAAAATAACAATGTAAATGTAATAGACATGATGACTGTTATGTAAAATGTAATGTATGCATTGAATTTTGTTTAATATCTTGTCTCTGTGTATATGTTTATTTCAAAGAAAAACTGGAAAAGCAAGTTGGGTTGGACAGTTAATACAAAATATTATAATTGTACTCTTGTTTTTTATGTGAAATGCAATGAATGCATTGACTTGTGTTGCATACATTTAATGTGAAACAATAACAAAGAAAAAAGGTTTAAAAAATACAATAAAATAAACAAAATAACATACAATTTAAAAACATGTGACTGTTAACAATTCAAAAGGAAAAGGCTGGGGTGTTGGGGAATAAAACAACAATGTAAATGTTGTAATAGAAACGAAGACTGTAAAATATAATTTATGCATTGTATTATGATGCATACATTTGAATGATGTACATGTTTATTTGAAAGAGAACGTGGAAAAGGCTGGGGAGTTGGGGATTAAAACGACAATGTAAATGTTGTGATAGAACTGAAGATTGTTAGTGTAAAATGTAATATATGCATTGTGTTATGATGCATACATTTGAATTATGTACATGTTTATGTAAATGTTGTGATAGAGCTGAAGATTGTTAGTGTAAAATGTAATATATGCATTGTATTATGATGCATACATTTGAATTATGTACATGTTTATGTAAATGTTGTGATAGAGCTGAAGATTGTTAGTGTAAAATGTAATATATGCATTGTATTATGATGCATACATTTGAATTATGTACATGTTTATGTAAATGTTGTGATAGAATTGAAGACCGTTAGTGTAAAATGTAATGTATGCATTGTATTATGATGCATACATTTGAATGATGTACATGTTTATTTGAAAGAGAAAGTGGAAAAGGCTGGGGAGTTGGGGATTAAAACAACAATGTAAATGTTGTAATAGAATTGAAGACTGTTACATAAAATGTAATGTATGTATTGTATTGTAATGCGTACATTTGAATTATGTACATGTTTATTTCAAAGAGAACGTTGGAAAGGCTGGGGAGTTGGGGATTAAAGCTACAATGCAAATGTTGTAATTGAAATGAAGACTTATGTAAAATGCATGCATTGTATTGTGATGCGTGCATTTGAATAATGTACATGTTTATCTCAAAGAGAAAGTGGAAAAGGCTGGGGAGTTGGGGATTAAAATAACAATGTAAATGTAATAGACATGATGACTGTTATGTAGAATGTAATGTATGCATTGAATTTTGTTTAATATCTTGTCTCTGTGTATATGTTTATTTCAAAGAAAAACTGGAAAAGCAAGTTGGGTTGGACAGTTAATACAAAATATTATAATTGTACTCTTGTTTTTTATGTGAAATGCAATGAATGCATTGACTTGTGTTGCATACATTAAATGTGAAACAATAACAAAAAAAAAGGTTTAAAAAATACAATAAAATAAACAAAATAACATACAATTTAAAAACATGTGACTGGTAACAATTCAAAAGGAAAAGACTGGGGTGTTGGGGAATAAAACAACAATGTAAATGTTGTAATAGAAACGAAGACTGTAAAATATAATTTATGCATTGTATTATGATGCATACATTTGAATGATGTACATGTTTATTTGAAAGAGAACGTGGAAAAGGCTGTGGAGTTGGGGATTAAAACGACAATGTAAATGTTGTGATAGAACTGAAGATTGTTAGTGTAAAATGTAATATATGCATAGTGTTATGATGCATACATTTGAATTATGTACATGTTTATGTAAATGTTGTGATAGAGCTGAAGATTGTTAGTGTAAAATGTAATATATGCATTGTGTTATGATGCATACATTTGAATTATGTACATGTTTATGTAAATGTTGTGATAGAGCTGAAGATTGTTAGTGTAAAATGTAATATATGCATTGTATTATGATGCATACATTTGAATTATGTACATGTTTATTTAAATGTTGTGATAGAATTGAAGACCGTTAGTGTAAAATGTAATGTATGCATTGTATTATAATGCATACATTTGAATGATGTACATGTTTATTTGAAAGAGAAAGTGGAAAAGGCTGGGGAGTTGGGGATTAAAACAACAATGTAAATGTTGTAATAGAATTGAAGACTGTTACATAACATGTAATGTATGTATTGTATTGTAATGCGTACATTTGAATTATGTACATGTTTATGTAAATGTTGTGATAGAACTGAAGATTGTTAGTGTAAAATGTAATACATGCATTGTGTTATGATGCGAACATTTGAATTATGTACATGTTTATGTAAATGTTGTGATAGAACTAAAGATTGTTAGTGTAAAATGTAATGTATGCATTGTATTATGATGCATACATTTGAATGATGTACATGTTTATTTGAAAGAGAACGTGGAGAATGCTAGGGAGTTGGGGATTAAAACGACAATGTAAATGTTGTGATAGAACTGAAGATTGTTAGTGTAAAATGTAATATATGCATTGTGTTATGATGCATACATTTGAATTATGTACATGTTTATGTGAATGTTGTGATAGAGCTGAAGATTGTTAGTGTAAAATGTAATATATGCATTGTGTTATGATGCATACATTTGAATTATGTACATGTTTATGTAAATGTTGTGATAGAGCTGAAGATTGTTAGTGTAAAATGTAAAATATGCATGGTGTTATGATGCATTCATTTGAATTATGTACATGTTTATGTAAATGTTGTGATAGAACTAAAGATTGTTAGTGTAAAATGTAATGTATGAATTGTATTATGATGCATACATTTGAATTATGTACATGTTTATGTAAATGTTGTGATAGAACTGAAGATTGTTAGTGTAAAATGTAATATATGCATTGTATTATGATGCATACATTTGAATTATGTACATGTTTATGTAAATGTTGTGATAGAACTGAAGACAGTTAGTGTAAAATGTAATGTATGCATTGTATTATGATGCATACATTTGAATGATGTACATGTTTATTTGAAAGAGAACGTGGAGAATGCTAGGGAGTTGGGGATTAAAACGACAATGTAAATGTTGTGATAGAACTGAAGATTGTTAGTGTAAAATGTAATATATGCATTGTGTTATGATGCATACATTTGAATTATGTACATGTTTATGTAAATGTTGTGATAGAGCTGAAGATTGTTAGTGTAAAATGTAATATATGCATTGTGTTATGATGCATACATTTGAATTATGTACATGTTTATGTAAATGTTGTGATAGAGCTGAAGATTGTTAGTGTAAAATGTAATATATGCATTGTATTATGATGAATACATTTGAATTATGTACATGTTTATGTAAATGTTGTGATAGAATTGAAGACCGTTAGTGTAAAATGTAATGTATGCATTGTATTATGATGCATACATTTGAATGATGTACATGTTTATTTGAAAGAGAACATGGAAAAGGCTGGGGAGTTGGGGATTAAAACAACAATGTAAATGTTGTAATAGAATTGAAGACTGTTACATAAAATGTAATGTATGTATTGTATTGTAATGCGTACATTTGAATTATGTACATGTTTATTTCAAAGAGAACGCTGGAAAGGCTGGGGAGTTGGGGATTAAAGCAACAATGCAAATGTTGTAATTGAAATGAAGACTTATGTAAAATGCATGCATTTTATTGTGATGTGTGCATTTGAATAAGGTACATGTTTATCTCAAAGAGAAAGTGGAAAAGGCTGGGGAGTTGGGGATTAAAATAACAATGTAAATGTAATAGACATGAAGACTATTATGTAAAATGTAATGTATGCATTGAATTTTGTTTAATATCTTGTCTCTGTGTATATGTTTATTTCAAAGAAAAACTGGAAAAGCAAGTTGGGTTGGACAGTTAATACAAAATATTATAATTGTACTCTTGTTTTTTATGTGAAATGCAATGAATGCATTGACTTGTGTTGCATACATTTAATTTGAAACAATAACACAAAAAAAAGGTTTAAAAAATACAATAAAATAAACAAAATAACATACAATTTAAAAACATGTGACTGTTAACAATTCAAAAGGAAAAGGCTGGGGTGTTGGGGAATAAAACAACAATGTAAATGTTGTAATATAAACGAAGACTGTAAAATATAATTTATGCATTGTATTATGATGCATACATTTGAATGATGTACATGTTTATTTGAAAGAGAACATGGAAAAGGCTGGGGAGTTGGGGATTAAAACGACAATGTAAATGTTGTGATAGAACTGAAGATTGTTAGTGTAAAATGTAATATATGCATTGTGTTATGATGCATACATTTGAATTATGTACATGTTTATGTAAATGTTGTGATAGAGCTGAAGATTGTTAGTGTAAAATGTAATATATGCATTGTGTTATGATGAATACATTTGAATTATGTACATGTTTATGTAAATGTTGTGATAGAGCTGAAGATTGTTAGTGTAAAATGTAATATATGCATTGTATTATGATGCATACATTTGAATTATGTACATGTTTATGTAAATGTTATGATAGAATTGAAGACCGTTAGTGTAAAATGTAATGTATGCATTGTATTATGATGCATACATTTGAATGATGTACATGTTTATTTGAAAGAGAAAGTGGAAAAGGCTGGGGAGTTGGGGATTAACACAACAATGTAAATGTTGTAATAGAATTGAAGACTGTTACATAAAATGTAATGTATGTATTGTATTGTAATGCGTACATTTGAATTATGTACATGTTTATTTCAAAGAGAACGC
This sequence comes from Oncomelania hupensis, assembly GCA_036898135.1. Classification (NCBI taxonomy): domain Eukaryota; kingdom Metazoa; phylum Mollusca; class Gastropoda; order Littorinimorpha; family Pomatiopsidae; genus Oncomelania; species Oncomelania hupensis. The sequence goes on from CM072526.1 coordinate 37,483,324, forward strand.
TGGAAAGGCTGGGGAGTTGGGGATTAAAGCAACAATGCAAATGTTGTAATTGAAATGAAGACTTATGTAAAATGCATGCATGGTATTGTGATGTGTGCATTTGAATAATGTACATGTTTATCTCAAAGAGAAAGTGGAAAAGGCTGGGGGGTTGGGGATTAAAATAACAATGTAAATGTAATAGACATGATGACTGTTATGTAAAATGTAATGTATGCATTGAATTTTGTTTAATATCTTGTCTCTGTGTATATGTGTATTTCAAAGAAAAACTGGAAAAGCAAGTTGGGTTGGACAGTTAATACAAAATATTATAATTGTACTCTTGTTTTTTATGTGAAATGCAATGAATGCATTGACTTGTGTTGCATACATTTAATGTGAAACAATAACAAAGAAAAAAGGTTTAAAAAATACAATATCCTATCCTATCCTATCCTGTCCCGTAACCCGAAGGTCGTAGGGGCACCACAGATGATCGTTTAACCAGCATACTCCATCTTTCTCTGTCCTCAGCAGCCCTGATGGCTTCGCTCAGTGTCAAACCAGTCCATTCTCGAATGTTGTCCTCCCACCTCTTTTTCGGTCTCCCTCTTCTTCTACCTCCTTGCACTGTGCCTTGCAGAATAGTCTTTGCAAGGCCTGATGATCTGGTGACGTGGCCATACCACCGAAGTTTCCGTTTCTTCACCACTGTTAGCAGGTCATCGTGTTGTCCAATGGCTTGTGTGATGGTCTGTCGGACTTCGTCGTTGGTGATGTGTTGGGTATAGGAAATGCCCAGAAGTCTTCTGTAGCACCTCATCTCCATGCTTTGTATTCTTCGTTGGAGATCTGCTGTGAGGGTCCATGCTTCGCAAGCATATAGGAAGATGGAGATGACAAGGGAGCGCAGCAGTCTTACTTTGGAATGTAGACTGATGGTCCTGTCTTTCCAAATGGGCTTCAACCTTGTCAGGGCAGCAGTTGTTTGTGCGATCCTGGAGAGGACTTCCTGTCGGGACCCATTGTCTGATACAATGGCTCCTAAATATTTGAAGCTATGCACTGTGTCGAGGGATTGGCCTTGGACTTTGATGTCCGTATTGATGCCATTGGTGTTGTTGGTCATCATTTTGGTCTTCTCTGCACTTATTTCCATTCCATAGGCTTTGGAGGTGGTGTCAAGCCTCTGTACCAGCTGTTCAAGTTCTTGTTCCTCTCCAGCCAATCCATCAATGTCATCTGCAAAACGAAGATTGGAGATTGCTCTACCCCCTATGCTGACTGTGCCTTCATGGTCTGCAAGAGCATCCGACATGATGCGCTCTAGGAAGATGTTGAAGAGTGTTGGAGAGAGTAGGCATCCTTGACGCACACCGATTGTTGTTCTGAACCAATTCCCGATGGCTCTGTTGTGGAGGACTGCACTGGTAGCCTTGTCATACAGGCTTTTGATGACTTCAATAATTTTAGGGCTGATGTTGTACACTTTCATTGTTGCCCATAGAGCTGCATGCCAGACTCGGTCAAACGCCTTCTTGAAGTCTATGAACACATGATATAGATGTTGTTGGTGCTGTAGGTATTTCTCACAGATTATTCTGAGGTTGAAAATCTGCTCAGTGGTACTTCGCCCTGCCCTGAATCCTGCTTGTTCTTCAGCTATGATTTGTTCAGCTTGGGGTTTCAACCTGTTGAGTATTATTTTCAGGAGGACCTTGCTGGGATGGCTGATGAGGCTGATGGTCCGGTAATTTTCACACTCCTGAAGGTTACCTTTTTTGGGAAGAGTGATGACAAGCGACTGGGTCCATGGTATAGGCCACTCCCCACTCTGCCAGATCTTGTTACAGATAATGGTGAGGGCATCAATCATCGCTTCTCCTCCTGCTTGTAGCAGTTCCGCGGGTATGTTGTCCACTCCCGCTGACTTCCCTTTCTTTAGCGCTTGCACTGCTGCCTCAACTTCTTCCCGGAGAATTGGGAGGATTTCTTCTTCTTCTCTGTTCTTGGGACATGCTAGAACTGATGGGTCTCCATTTGGTGTATGGTTGTAAAGGTCAGAGCAGTACTCTGTCCATCTGTCCAAGACTTCTTGTTCTTCTGTAAGGCATATGCCAGACTTGCTTTGGATAGTGGAGACTTTGGGCTGTTTGACACTTGTCAGCCGCTTCACAGTCTGGTAGGCCTTCTTGCTGTTGTTCTTGTTCAGACTGTTCTCTATTTCCTGGCATTGATCTTCTATCCAGTTCTCCTTTGCTGTGAGCATGCCTTTTCGGATGTCATTGTTGATTTTTCGGTAGACATCAGCTCCCTGTGAGGTGTTCTTTTTCTTTTTCATCTCTCTTCGTTTATCACACAGATCCAAAAGTTCAGGTGTGATCCACAGCTTCTTCTTTGGTCGGTGCTTGCCAAGGATCTCAGTGGCGACATCTGTCACAGCTGAGTTGAAGGTGGTGGTCATGGTGTTGACATCTACTTCACCAGCCCCCAAAATGAGCAGTGGTGCAAATTTCCCTCCAATTGTGGCCTGAAATAGTTCTGCCACCTCCGGGTCTTGCAGTTTGTCCAGGTCGAACTTCAGTCTAGTGCACTTTGCTGTATTTACTCTCTTCAAGTGGAGCCGGAAAGACATCATCACGAGATCGTGGTCACTTCCGATGTCTGCTCCTGGAAAAGTACGTGTCCTGCCAATGTTGATGCTTGATCTGAAGCGTTTCTTGACCATGATGTAGTCTATTTGGTTGTGATGCTCCCCGCCAGGACTGTGCCATGTCCATCGTCGGGAGTTTTTGTGGAGACCAAGCGTGTTTGCCAGTACCAGATTGTTGTATCTGGCAAACTCCAAGAGTCTCAGACCCCTGTCATTTGTCTCGTTATGCTCTGTGGGTTCGGGCATTAAATAGAATAGACCCAACGTTTCCCGGCGTGTCGTAAGAGGCGACTAACAGGGGTGATGTTAGCACGGCATCACTGGGCGAAAGTCTTCTACACAGAAGTCACCGGCCAGGGCGGAGGAACCTCACGTTACTACAGGTTCAACGACCATGTGCTCAGGGCCAAGGCGAGCCACACTGTATTCGTGGATTTCGGCTGTGGCCAACAGCCTGGAGAGGATTGGGCACCGCCAGGTCTTTTTTGCCCAAGACACACTACATGATGACACAACCCACTAATTCCATACCGGATCGGTCGTCGCCCGGGTCGTCACACGGCACAAGGACCGCGCCTTCCGTTGGCCACCAGGACGGAGGTGTTAAGTATGCTACTGATGGACAATTTAGCAAGATCCGCACGAGAAACAACATCGTCATAGGAACCTGGAATGTCAGGACCCTAACTGCGGAAGGAAAATTAGAAGAACTGGCCCACGAGTTGGACCACTATCGATGGAATGTTCTAGGTATCAGCGAACTGCGCTGGAAAGGCCTAGGTGAAACAACGACCGACAAAGGCCACAAGCTCTATTTCAGCGGTAGGGATGACATGCACGAACACGGCGTTGGATTCTTGGTCCACAAGAACATTCTAGCCACTGTCATGGGTTGCCGCCCAGTCTCCAGTAGACTCATTACCATCCGCCTGAGAGCAGCCCCTTTCAACATCACCATCATCCAGGCCTACGCCCCAACATCAGACTATGACGACAGCGAAGTGGAGGATTTTTATGAAAATCTACAGGCGGTCCTTGACCAAGTGCCGAAGAAGGACATAGTCATAGTGCAAGGCGACTGGAATGCCAAGGTTGGCCAAGATGCGCACCACAACTGGGGAGACACATGTGGACCCCACTGCAACAACGAGACAAAAAATACAATAAAATAAACAAAATAACATACAATTTAAAAACATGTGACTGTTAACAATTCAAAAGGAAAAGGCTGGGGTGTTGGGGAATAAAACAACAATGTAAATGTTGTAATAGAAACGAAGACTGTAAAATATAATTTATGCATTGTATTATGATGCATACATTTGAATGATGTACATGTTTATTTGAAAGAGAACGTGGAAAAGGCTGGGGAGTTGGGGATTAAAACGACAATGTAAATGTTGTGATAGAACTGAAGATTGTTAGTGTAAAATGTAATATATGCATTGTGTTATGATGCATACATTTGAATTATGTACATGTTTATGTAAATGTTGTGATAGAGCTGAAGATTGTTAGTGTAAAATGTAATATATGCATTGTGTTATGATGCATACATTTGAATTATGTACATGTTTATGTAAATGTTGTGATAGAGCTGAAGATTGTTAGTGTAAAATGTAATATATGCATTGTATTATGATGCATACATTTGAATTATGTACATGTTTATGTAAATGTTGTGATAGAATTGAAGACCGTTAGTGTAAAATGTAATGTATGCATTGTATTATGATGCATACATTTGAATGATGTACATGTTTATTTGAAAGAGAAAGTGGAAAAGGCTGGGGAGTTGGGGATTAAAACAACAATGTAAATGTTGTAATAGAATTGAAGACTGTTACATAAAATGTAATGTATGTATTGTATTGTAATGCGTACATTTGAATTATGTACATGTTTATTTCAAAGAGAACGCTGGAAAGGCTGGGGAGTTGGGGATTAAAGCAACAATGGAAATGTTGTAATTGAAATGAAGACTTATGTAAAATGCATGCATTGTATTGTGATGCGTGCATTTGAATAATGTACATGTTTTTCTTAAAGAGAAAGTGGAAAAGGCTGGGGAGTTGGGGATTAAAACAACCATGTAAATGTTGTAATAGACATGAAGACTATTATGTAAAATGTAATGTGTGCATTGAATTTTGTTGAATATCTTTGTGTATATGTTTATTTCAAAGAATTATTGGAAAAGCAGGTTTGACAATTAATACCAAATATTATAATTGTACTCTTGTCTTTTATGTGAAATGCAGTGAATGCATTGACTTGTGTTGCACTGTAAATGTTGTAATAGATCATATATATAGAAATGAAGACTGTTATGTAAAATTTAATTTATGCTTTGAATTGTGATCATACATTTGAATTATGTACATGTTTGTTTGAAAGAGGAAATTGAACAGGAATGAGAGTTGGGGTTAAAAATGTGTTTTAAGATCGTAAATGTACTGTGGATTTTTATGAAAACTGTAATTAATGCATTGGATGTTGTTGAATAGCTTTCAATGTGTACAAATTTATTTGAAAGATTAATTGGAAAAGGGAGGGAAGTTGACAAAATAATACAAACTATTATAATTGTACTCTGTCTTTCATGTGAAGTATAACGTACCTGCTTTGAATTGTGTTGCATACATTTCATATAATAACCTAACAAAAAATAATGTGTAATAAACAGAATAAAATACAATGACGTAAAAAATGTAACTGTTAAAAAGTAAAGAGGAAAAGACTGGAGAGTTGGGGAATAAAATAACAATGTAAATTTTGTGATAGAACTGATGACTGTTATGTAATTATGTAATGTATGCATATAATTGTGATGCATACATTTGAACTATGTACATGTCTACTTCAAAGATAAAATGGAAAAGAAGAGGAGTAAGAGCTATAAAAAAAACTGTACAAATATATTTGTCCTAAGAATGTAAAATGTAATTTATTATAAATATAGTACTCGTGTATTTGTCATGTGTAATGTATGCATTGACTTGTGTTGCATACATTTAAAAAGATAAAATAACAAAAATGTTTTTGAATTTTTTTAATTTTTACGGAAAAAGATGCAATAAAAATTTTTTTAAATAGTGTTATTGTTACAAATTCAAAAGGAAAAGGAAGGGAAGTTGAGGATTAAAACTCCAAGCAGTTAAAACAAATGTTGTAATAGAACTAAAGAATTTGATGTAAAATGTAATGTATGCATTGAAACGTGATGCATGCATTTGAATTACGTACATATTTATTTCAAAGAGCAAGTGAAAAAGGAAGAGGAGTTGGGATTTAAGAAAAATTTAATATTGTAATTGTTCTATAGACTTTTATGGAAAATGGAATTTATGCATTGAATTTTGCTGAATATCTTTTCTATGTGTACAAGTGTATTTGGGAGGGGAGTTGTCAAATTAATTCCCAATATTATAATTGTATTCTGTCTTTTATGTGAAGTTAATTATGTGAAATGAAGTGGATTATGTGAAGTAAAAATTGCATTGAATTGTGCTGCATAAATTTAATATAATAAAATAACCTCCTCCCCAAAAAAAATAATAAAAAATCCAATAATATAAAAAATAATTAAATTGTTAAAAATTGATTAGAAAAAGAGTGGGGAGTTGGGGATTAAAGCAACAATGTAAATGTTGTGATAGAACTGAAGATTGTTAGTGTTAATGTAATGTATGCAGTGTGTTATGATGCATACATTTGAATTATGTACATGTTTATGTAAATGTTGTGATAGAACTGAAGATTGTTAGTGTAAAATGTAATACATGCATTGTGTTATGATGCGAACATTTGAATTATGTACATGTTTATGTAAATGTTGTGATAGAACTGAAGATTGTTAGTGTAAAATGTAAAATATGCATGGTGTTATGATGCATACATTTGAATTATGTACATGTTTATGTAAATGTTGTGATAGAACTGAAGATTGTTAGAGTAAAATGTAATGTATGAATTGTATTATGATGCATACATTTGAATTATGTACATGTTTATGTAAATGTTGTGATAGAACTGAAGATTGTTAGTGTAAAATGTAATATATGCATTGTATTATGATGCATACATTTGAATTATGTACATGTTTATGTAAATGTTGTGATAGAACTGAAGACAGTTAGTGTAAAATTTAATGTATGCATTGTATTATGATGCATACATTTGAATGATGTACATGTTTATGTAAATGTTGTGATATTTTTTTTTTTTTTTTTTTTTTTTTTTTTTTTTTTTTTTTTTTTTTTTTTTTTTTTTTTTTTTTTTTTTTTTAGAATGAAGATTAGTTAGTGTAAAATGTAATATATGAATTGTATTATGATGCATACATTTGAATTATGTACATGTTTATATAAATGTTGTGATAGAACTGAAGACAGTTAGTGTAAAATGTAATGTATGCATTGTATTATATGATGCATACAATTGAATTATGTACATGTTTATGTCAAAAATACAGTGGAAAAGGTTGGGGAGTTGGGGATGAAAACAACAATGTAAATGTTTTAATAGAAATGAAGACTTTTATGTAAAATGTAATGTATGCATTGTGTTGCGTATGCATGAATGAATACATTTGAATGATGTACATGTTTATTTCAAAGAGAAAGTGGAAAAGGCTGGGGAGTTGGGGATTAAAGCAACAATGCAAATGTTGTAATAGAAATGAAGACTGTTATGTAAAATGGAATGTATGCCTTGTATTGTGTTGCATACATTTGAATGATGTACATGTTAATCTCAAAGAGAAAGTGGAGAAGGCTGGGAAGTTGTGGATTAAATAATAATAATAATAATAATAATAATAATAATAATAATAATAATAATAATAATAATAATAATAATAATAATAATAATAATAATGTACATGTTAATCTTAAAGAGAAAGTGGAGAAGGCTGGGAGGTTGTGGATTAAATAATAATTATCCTCATCATCATCATCATCATCATACGGTATATTTATATAGCGTGGTACCCCAACAAACATGGGCTCGCCACGCTTTACAATGCATTAAAAAAGCAATTGTATTAAAACAAAATAAAATATGTAAAACAAAAACATGCCTCGTAAAAACTGCTAAACCAGAAGTATGTACAATAATTAACAGTACAGACACGCACGCACACACAAACACACACACACCCTGGCAATGAATTTCAAACCTATATTCTATAACTTAAACCTACCTTTAACGTTTTTTACCCCAGTGTTTACAGCTTCTAGTAAGATACAACCAATAATAACAAACTATGTCAAATCACGAACTGTGTAAATAGTATCCCCACTTTGTGGAAATTTAGTGATTTTAATTACCACTGTTTCTGTCGTTCTCATTTGTTATTTCTGGTTCCTAATCTGTTCTATCAATCTACTATCTTCTTTCTTCTTCGCTAGACCAGTCATCTACCTTTTTTCTTCAAAACTCTTCCAAAACTGGGGTCTGTTGTGTCAGCTTGGGGATATTGGACGCTTTCTGCCAAATGGTCATTAGGGCTTTCAATGGTATTATTATTTAGCAATTTAGGCATTTTATATGTATGTGTTTTGTTAATATTTTATAAAAGATGTTTATATTCTATTTTGCTTTTGTTAACGGGAGTTCCATAAAATAGAGTGCAGTCTCAGGGTCCCCTGCATGGGATGCCTATATTGTAAAGTGACCGGCTGGTGAAGTTCCTTGAGTTGTTTCCATTAGGGTTGTTTCAGCAGATCTTTTATACGGATCGGAGTGAGTTCTCTTTCAACCAAGCTGTGATCCTGATTCGGCTCTTTGCAGTCCGCTGGATCCTATAAATAATGACTAACTAACTAACTAACTAATCTGTGTGCTTTACCTGAATGTATTTTGGCTGTAATTGTTAGCTGTGTCTGCTTAATTGCCAGTGCCTACCTATAGTAGACATTTCCGAGCATTCCAGTTGACGTGTCCTATCATTTGGCTAAGGTAATTGTGGTTATTTGGTTTCAAACACGAAAGGCAAAATCTGTTAACTTGTGACCAATGTGAAGTTAAAAAGACCCCGAGTCGAAGTGTTTGTTTACTTTTGGCGATCATGGGTTTACCCTAACATGCGCATTGTTCTAGCGTTTGAACAATGCCACAGTGGGCTTTCCTTCATCAACCCAACCGCTAACGTTGGAATTTTCTATTTCGGTTCGGACAGCGAGTTATTTTCCTTGTTTAACGGTACGCCAATGCTATAGCCGTGTGACCCCGTTTCTGTAGATGCCACGCAACTTCAACAGTGTGTCTTAGGTGGGTAGGTTAGGGTCTCAATTGTATCAACCTAAGAAGAAAACCCTTTTCCGAACAACGTTGTTACGGGTTATCCCTTTGACCTTGTTTGGTAGATGATATTTTTAGCACTAAAGCGGTAGCTATTAATAGTCACAAAAAATGAAGGAATTTTTTAATTTAAAAAATAACTATACTTCCGAAAAAGCGTTTTTTTGTTTTTTAAATTTATTAATGTATTTTTATTTGTTTGTTTTTGTTAAAAGCTTCCCTTTTTTCCCAGTGGGCCAACACCCGCAGTACAGTAAATGTTAAAAAAGATCTGTGGCGAAAATTTGGTCAAAGCAAGTCCCTTTAATTGAAAACAGTACGTAGTACTGCGTACTCTGCTTGTCCTAAGAGTAGATTTTAAAATTGTTTGTTATCGACTTAACTTTAAACTTGTGAGTGTGGCTTCTTTGAAGCAGAATCTGGGTTGTTTTTGTTGATGCTGTTGTACGTGTTGTTTTACACATTTTCAAAATTTGTTTGTATGCTGTTGGACACTACAACAATTTCCTTTGTAAATGTTTATGAGAATTAAAGGGGAAAAAAGGAATCTGTGAACACCGTTGGGACTGTATTGTTTTCTGAACATAAATTCTGACATGTTGGACGGCTCAGCTTAATCTATCCATCGCTAAAAATCTAACTGTAGGAGTAGTTGATTAAGTTGGTATCTGGATCTGGATGTTGGATTCCCGCTGTAGATTGTTAACATAGGCTTTTTGGCCCTTGTTGGTTCGCGGGAACATCCCAAGAAGGACTTTTTTAAAAGTGACTGTTAATGTAATTCCACCGTGGGGGTGCCGGGGGTTTCCGTATAAAATATTATCCCCACTTTCTGGAAACTTGGTGCTTTAAATTCCCACTGTCGCTGTCTTTCTCCTTTGTTCTTTCTCATTCCTGCTCTGTTCTATCAATCTACTATACTACCTTCTTCTTCGCTAGACCAGTCACCTACTTTTTTTCTTGAAAACTCTTCCGGGACAAAACTCCTCATTTGTGTGTGAGGTCTGTTGGATCAGCTTGGGAATATTGGACGCTTTCTGCCAGGAGGTCACTTGGGCTTCCTATGATGTTATTATTTGGCAATGTAGGCATTTTATATGTATGTGTTTTGTTGATGTTTTATAATGATGTTTGTATTCTATTTTGTTTTTGTAAACGGGGGTTTGATAAATTAGAGTATAGCCTCAGCGTCCTCTGCGTGGAACGTCTTTATTGTAAAGTGACTGGCTGGTGGCGTGCCTTCAGTGTTACCATTAGGGTTGTTTCGGCAGATTCTTTTATGCGGATCATGGGTGAGTCCTCTCTCAGCGAATTTGTGGTCTTGATTTTGTGGTCCTGATTCGGCTCATTGCAGTCCGCTGGACCCTGTAAGCAATGAATAACTAACTAACCAACTAACTAACGGTATGGGCTCTTCCGAAGGAGTCTAGGCCTAACCGACTTAGACAGTTGTGTTTGGTTTTTGAAGGTGTCATACAGGCTTTTGATGACTTCAATAATAAAGCATGGAGATGAGGTGCTACCGAAGACATCTGGGCATTTCCAATAACCAGCACATCACCAACGACGAAGTCCGACAGATCATCACTCAAGCTATTGGACAACACGATGACATGCTCACAGTGGTGAAGAAACGGAAACCACGATGGTATAGCCACGTCACCAGATCATCAGACCTTGCAAAGACCATCCTGCAAGGCACAGTGCAAGGAGGTAGAAGAAGAGTGAGACCGAAAAGAGGTGGGAGGACAACATTCGAGAATGGACTGGTTTGATACTGAGCGAAGCCATCAGGGTTGCTGAGGACAGAGAAAGATGGAGTACTCTGATTAAACAATCATCTGTGGTGCCCCTACGACCTCCGAGTTACGGGATAGGATAGGATAGGAAATGTAATAAAAACAGCATCGTTTCAACTTTTCTGACAGAGGCAGCCCTTTTTCTGCTGGAATAAGACGTATAGTATTTCTTTACTCGTCACTAAACCAAAATGTAACACAAAATATTTTTAAATAGATAAAATGCCTATTAAATGTTATTTAAGAGCCAGCCGTGCGCACCTCAAGGTTGGGGAACATTGTTCTTCGTGTTAAACGGAGCATCCACTGTATCCACAAGGAAAATATTATTCTATTTCTTATAATGTATTTTAGGGACTTGACAACACTGTCATTCTAATTCTGACTTGACTTGATTTTGCTTTTGGAATGGTGTGCAGTGGAAACGAATTTGGTGTAAGGAATTCTGTCAGTTAATGATGTAAGTTCTTATATACAATTACTTTCATTTATACTTAAATAAACCTACTGCGTTGTAATTCCCCAAAATAACACAATTAGGCTATGGCAATTATGTTACTGCAATGTGTGGATAAAGACTTATTTTCGGAATAGGCAGCTAGTGCTGTAATAACGAACAGACTGTTGATTTAAAATTTAAAATCATGGCGAGTTCCATGGTTTACGGGGAACGGATGCCGCGGATGCAGTTCGCTACCGCAATGACCACTGCGGCACGGAAGGAACCCAGCCCTAGAGAGGACAAGGAGGGAACCGGCTACAAGTGCCCTTGCAAGCTTTCTTGTCGTGAGTACATCTGGTGGTAGTGGGGGAGGGAGGAGTGAGGAAAGATGGTGGTGGTCATGCAGTCATGGTGTGGTGGTGGTTGTCGTCGTCATCGTCGTCATGTAGAATGAAAAGAAAATCTCCAGTTTATAAGAACGTCTATTTAAGTCTTTTTTTTTCTGTTTTTTTTTGTGGGTGGGGGGGATAGGGGGAAGGGGGAGCCTCAGTGAAACTAGTATGATGATAATGGTAGTGGGGGTGATGGCAATGAGGATCATGATAAAAAAGAGGAGGAGAATGATAGTGGTGTTGGTGATGATGGCAGTGATGATTGATAAAAAGGAGGACGATTGGGGATGATAATGGTAATGATGATGACGACGATGATGACGATGATGATGGTGGCTTGCTTAATGGTGGTGATGGTGTTAATAAAGACAACGATGATCACAAAAAACAAAAACGGAATCCACAACGCAGAATTCTTGTCGTTGCTGAAACTAACGTTAGTGACGATTGCTGTTGCTGTTGTTAGTGTTATTATTTATTGCCCGTAATTTCTATTGTTATTATTTCTGTTGCTGCTGTATTTTGCGCTTCATTAACCTCTATTGGCTTCAAATAGAATTTAAGGAAGTGCAGTTCTGAGAAGATTTTTTTTTAAAAGCAGCACATTGGTGTTGTTGTTGCATTTTGTTTTATTGTTGTTGTTTTTTTTTTCTCTCTGGGAAGAGGTTGTAGCGACTGTGAGTGGATAAGCGCGCTAAGTTGGATGGGGAAAGAGGAGAATCAGTCCACTAATTAAAACAAAAAAAATAAAGAAATAAAATAAAATGAATAAATAAATAAATAGTTGAACAGTATAATAATATTATACCAACAGTTTGGAAGAATTAAATTTGAATTAAGTTCCCCCTCCTTGTTTGTAAATGGAATAAAACAGAGGACTGATGACATTCAAAATTTACGAGAATGAGAAACAAATACACATTTTCGTTCTCCATATAAATGTGCTTTTCCTTGTTTCTAAGAATATTAATTATTGGCTTGTCAATACTTGTTTCGTTTAGAAATTGAGCATTAGGGGATCAAAGATTGAGCAGGCTTATAGTTAGCTTGTTTGTCCATTGCACGTTTTCATTATTCGCCAGCAAAATAATTGTAATAAATTAAATTTAATCGGTAATAAGATACTAATAAAAGGTTGTTGTTGTTTTTTTAATCTAAAGACTATTCGCCTACTTGGCATCATAAGTCTTTTTTTTTTCCCTAGACTCTTGAAAATTCAGACCATACTGCGTAGACTTGCCGAAGCCTGCGTTTGCCTACAGAACGTGGAGAGGATTTGTTTGTTTGTTTGATTGTTGCTTTAGGTCCAGCGGACTCTTCCGAGCCAAATCAGGACCGGACAACCCCCAATCCGCATAAAAGATCTGCCGAAACAACCCTAGTGGGAAAATTGAATGCCCTCCACCGGCCAGTAACTTTACAATAAAGACATCCCACGCAGGGGACGGCTGAGGCTTTACCCCAACTACTCGAACCCCTGGTTACAAAAACAAAATAGAATACAAACATCATTATAAATCATCAACAAAACACATACATATAAAATGCCTATAGTGCTAAATAATAACATCATAGGAAGCCCTAGTAACCACCCGCAGAAAGCGTCCAACACTCCCAAGCTGATCCAACAGACCTCATACACAAACAAGGAGTCTTGTCCAGGACGAGTTTACAAGAAAAAAGGTAGGTCATTGATCTAGCGTAGAAGAAGATAGTATAGCAGAGTGATAGGACAGATCAGGAAAGGGAAAGAGCAAATGAGGAAGACAGCGACAGTGGGAATTTAAAGCACTAAATTTCCAGAAAGTGGGTATACTATTTATACTGAAACCCCCGGCACTCCAACGGGGGTACTGTTGCCGCAGTGAATTAGTCATGCCTACAAAGGCAAGACAGGTTTTCAACTGAGGCTTTCACTTTTCCCTTTATAGGTTAGAACAATCTACAGTGGCAAGATTGCTCATGACCCCAAGGGGTAACGTGGAGAGGAGAAAACGCTGTGTAGTCCAATCGCGATTCCTTTGCTTTTGTTTTTGTTTTTTCCTTCCAAGGGCGACTATCCATGTCTACTGAAAAGCCAGTTGCTGTGGTAGTACTGGTTGTCGGCCTTTTCGCGTGGTACCTCTTCATGCTGGGCTTCGGTAAGTTGACTGATTGAGTGCTTAATATAGTAGTGATTGGCCTTTGGTGAGTTGACAGACCGAATGTTTGGGCTTTTTTGAGTTGACTGACTGAAAAATTGGCCTTTGGTGAGTTGATTGACCGAGTTAATTATTGGCCTTTGGTGAATCGACGGAGTTCATGTTGACTGAGTTATTGGTCTTTGGTGAGATGGCTGGCGGATTTATCAGTCTTGTGGTGAGTTGACTGACAGAGTTATTGGCTTTTGGTGAGCTGAGTTGAGTGATTGATTAACTTGATAGTATCTTCATTGCTATTTGTTAGAAACCATGCCCAGTAAGGTGGACTTCCTAATTCATCCGCCGTGTCTCTTTGTGAGTATTGTACTGTCCTCGTTCATCTTCTTCTTCTTATTCCCGCAAGGGGCGAACTTATGTGACTCAGGTACGAGACTACTGAAATCACCGAGGGTTTTTTCGGGTACTCCGGTTTCTTCTCTCCATTCAATAATGGTATTTGATGCAGCCAATCTAAAATTTAACAAATAAAAATTCGATTTCCTTTCCGTTTTCTTATAGCGACGTTCCTTTACACCAAATGTTTGAGTGATTCTGATGAATGTGTGTTAGTATGTAGGAGTGTTGGTAACATGTGAACGTGAATGTTGGTTACAGATCACCGCGCTTTGAGTCTGATTTAGAAATTTGATGATGATGATGATGATGATGATGATGATGATGATGATGATGATGATGATGATGATGATGATGATGATGACGATGATGATGATGATGATGATGATGATGATGATGATGATGATGATGATGATGATGATGATGACGATGATGATGATGATGATGATGATGATGATGATGATGATGATGATGATTTAAATTATTATTATTATTATTATTATTATTATTATTATTATTATTATTATTATTATTATTATTATTATTATTATTATTTACCTTCCTCTACTTCATGTCCACTGCTCTCTCTCCATCTTCTTCTTTCTTTGATCATAGGTTGGTAGGTATCCCCATTTGCGGTTAGTTCCCTCCCCATGGCGGCCAGCTCCTAATTGCGGGCACTAAATATGCTTTCCAGACTTCATGAGAGAATTTAATGTCCAAACCTTTTCTTTAAATTTTTCTTCCAACGTCTACACTAACGATCGACATACTTGGTGTGTTTTTTTCACCTTCTTTCACCCCCCCCCCCCCCCCCCCTCCACCCCTCATCCCCTTCGTCGATACATTCAATACGTAATTGCGATGAGTACTTACTAAAACTTTGAGGTCAATAAAACTGTCTCCAATCGGGGATACCTACTCTAAGCCATTGTAAATTTGCCTCTAAATAATATGTTCTTTGAATGTTTGTCCATATTGCAGGAGCTGGGTACCTCAACGACTGCCCACAAGCGCCTAAAATCCCGTCCTACCTGGTCATTGCAGGCGTGACGTCATCTTTGCTGCTGACGTCATCGCTGTGGCTGACGTTGAACCAACAAGGAGGTCTGAAAGGATCCAGCGTAGCCATCGTCCTGTGCTGTTTCCTCGTCCTCCTCCTCTTCTCCTTCGCTTGGAAAATTGCTGGTAGGGTTTTGTTCGTTATTGTTGTTGAAACTTGTTGTGGTTTTGTTTGTTGTTGTTGTTATTGTTGTTGTTTTGTTGGCATTTCCTTTGATTTCGTGTTGCCAGTAGTAGGCCTAGCTGTAGTTTTAGTTGTTGTTGTTGTTGGTATTCTTTCTGTTGCTGCAGCAGCAGTAGTAGTAGAAGTAGTAGTAAACAGTAGTAGTAGTCGTAGTAGTAGTAGTAATAGAAATGGTGGTAGTAGTAGTAGTTGTTGCAGCTGCAGCAGTAGAAGTAGTAGTAGTAGGAGAAGGATGAGTGAGGAGGAAGAGCAGCAGCAGCAATATCGTATCCTATCCTATCCTATCCAATCCTATCCCGTAACTCGGAAGTCGTTGGGGCACCACAGATGATCGTTTAACCAGCGTACTCCATCTTTCTCAGCAATATACCGGTAAATTTAAAAGAAAAAAAAAAGGAGTAATATCGATGACGCTACGTTGTCGTCATCATCGTCATCAACCTCCACCCATTGAAAGTATACTCCAGGCACACGCTGCGCAGCAGACCAAAGTATGTCCCTTGTCCCTTGAAGGGATACTTTGGCTGCTCATTTTGTACAGAAAAGGGTTAGGGCAAGGGCTAAGGAATAGATCTACAACTAACCCTTACCCTAACCCTAGTAGCAATATTCCGCTCTTTTCGTCAAGGGTTAGGGCAAGGGTTAGGGATAGATCTACAACTAACCCTTACCCGAACCCTAGTAGCAATATTACGCTCTTTCCGTCACTTTTAAACAGCGAGCCCAAAGTATACTTTGAAGCGATAGAGGCTAGCAGTGTGCTCAGTTACAGTGTCGGTGAAAGACTATAAACGGAAAAGTAAATTTCGTCTCCTCTAGGCGACGAAGTAGGTCACGCTGTATTTGTTTGTAGGTCAACTTTCTTTTAGGAACCGTTTCAGAATCTTTTCGAACAGTTTATTGACGCCGGATAGTGTCCTCACTTGGTTTCAAACAATTTAGGAATCCAAGAAGGCAAATGGTTTTTTGGACGGAAAAAGAGCATTTTTGTAGAGAAAAGGGTTAGGGCAAGGGCTAGGGATAGATCTACAACACTAACCCTTACCCGAACCCTTGTAGCAATATTCCGCACTTTCCGTCACTTTTAAACAGTACTGCGCTTCGCATCCGTGGCTAGCAGCGAGCCCAAAGTATACTTTGAAGGGATGGAGGGAAATACTTTCACCTGCTGCTAGCGGGAGTTTTGGCGATACTTTCTACCGATCGCAGTAATGTGTATTACCTCCATCATCATCATCATCATCATCATCATCATCATCATCATCATCATCATCATCATCATCATCATCTGCAGCAGCAGCAGCAGCAGCATCATAATCCTCATCATTGTCCTCCTCCTCATCATCATCGTTGTAGCCATCGCCATTATCAAGCAGCAGACAGCGCCATCTTCATTAAGACTACAGTAATTTCATTCATTTATTCAGTAATTGTGTCATTTAACATTCAAAATGTATTTCTTAAGACCTGCTTATTTTGTTCTTTTTTTTCTTTCTTTCTTTCCTTATTTTTTTTTCCTCAATGTTATGTTACTATTCCATTTCTGTCACTGTGTTTATTGCCATTATAAAATCTTGTCTTGCAAAGCGACAACCCACATTTTTCTTTCTGAGAAATAAAGAATGCATTGACTTGACTTGACTTATTTATGTATTTATTTATTTATTTATTTATTTTGCTCGCTTTAGGCAGCGTCTTCATCTTCGGCTTCCATAGTGCCTACATCCTGAAGAATCCCTTCAACACTACCGCAACCACGACGACAGCGTCTCCTTTCTTCATCCCCACCACCGTCGGCACCACAAGCACCACCAACCCCATCAACAGCCTGTGCAACCTCAGGCTCTTCTGGTTCGCCTTCATCGCCGTCATCATCGAATGGGTTATCGCCGTGCCCTTGTACTTCGGGATGTTCTACTCCCTGTTGAAGAAATATAAAGCGTTGCGGTGCGCGCGGATGATGCGGGTTTGGACCTCTTGTTGCCTTCTGTGCAGCGGAGAATGTGGGCAGCCGGAAGAGGTGGAGGTGGAGGTGGATACGGAAGGGGTAGGGGAAACGGTGGAGGGAGAGAAGGAGAGAAAGAGGAAGAGAGAGAAGAAGGATGGAGAAAGGGAGGTGAAAGTGGTGATGGAGAAAAAGGAGAGAGTGAAAGAAAAGAAGGTTAAAGGAACGAACGAGGGAAGCGAGAGGGAGAAGCAAAACAAAGGCGAGAAGAAGGATGAGAAAGAGAAGAAGAAGGATGAGAAAGAGAAGGGGGAGAAGGAGAAAGGCAAGGAGACAGAAGGCAAAGAGAACAAGAGAGAAATGGAAGAGAAGGGGAGCGAAAAAGAGAGAATGAAACGGGGAGAAATGGAGAGGGAGATGGAAGAAAAAGAAGAGGACAGGGATGAGGAGCAGGGAGACAGCGATGGTGAGGATGGAGAAATGCCAATTTATTAAAAAAACAAAAAACGGTTAGGTCCATAACACCACCTATACTATTACAATAACAATAGGCTATTTCCGACATGGAGAAAGACTTGGAATATGAGAAGGACAAGACTTACCAGAACAAGAACCCGAAGTAAAAGAAGAGCTTTGGAACTTTGTCCTTTTATTTCCGACCACTTAATAATAAGTCATACTATCCTATCCTATCCTGTCCTATCAGTTATGTAACTCAAAGGTCGTTGGGGCACCACAGATGAATGTTTATCCAGCGTACTCCATCTTTCTCTGTTCTCAGCAACCCTCATGGCTTCGTTTAGTGTCAAACCAGTCCATTCTCGAATGTTTTCCACTCACCTCTTTTTTTCTCCCTCTTCTTCTGCCTCCTTGCATCGTGCCTTGCAGAATGGTGTTTGCAACGCCTGATGCTCTTGTGACAGTGGCCATACCATCGGGGTTTCCGTTTTTTCACCACCGTGAGCATGTCATCATGTTGTCCAATGGCTTTTGTGATGGTCTGTCGGACTTCGTCGTTGGTGATGTGCTGGGTATAGGAAATGCCCAGGAGTCTTCTGTAGCACGTCATCTCCATGCTTTGTATAAATCATAAATTTAAGCAAAAGGTT
Organism: Oncomelania hupensis; assembly: GCA_036898135.1. Classification (NCBI taxonomy): domain Eukaryota; kingdom Metazoa; phylum Mollusca; class Gastropoda; order Littorinimorpha; family Pomatiopsidae; genus Oncomelania; species Oncomelania hupensis. The sequence goes on from CM072526.1 coordinate 37,501,729, forward strand.
ATATGATGATAATGACGACTACTACGACGACGACGATGATGATGATGATGATGATGATGATGATGATGATGATGATGATGATGATGATGATGATGATGATGATGATGATGATGATGATGATAACATTACTTTTTTTTAATTCTGGTGTTCGTTGTTAGCTTGTATTCTTTGAAAGACTTAGGAAAGGCGATTGGAAATGGGGTGTCAATCGTTATGTCTTTATTTCCTATCATTCATTCATTCGTATTTATTCACGTTTGTTTCGATTTGTCAGATCAGGGATAGCTGAAGGTACCCGTAAATTGTATACTGTATTTTGTGTGTTGGACACATTAAGTGACTACTGTTTCTGTCCTTTTGATATGTTCCTTCTCGTTCCTAATCATTCTGTTCTATCAATCTACTATCTTCTATCTTCTTTTCTACACTAGTCACCTACCTTTTTTCCTTGATAACTCTCCCCAAACGCCTGGTCTGTGTATGGGGTCTGTTGGGTCAGCTTGGGGATATTGGACACTTTTTGGCTTTCTATGATATTATTATTAATTTAGCAATTTAGGAATTGTATACCTTTGTGTTTTGTTAATATTTTATAATGGTGTTTGTAATCTATTTTGTTTTTGTTAACGAAGGTTCAATAAATTAGAGTACCGCCCCAGCGTCCCTTGCATAGGATGCCTTTATTGTAAAGGGACCGGCTGGTGGAGTGCCTTCAGTGTTACCATAAGGGTTGTTTCAGCAGATCTTTCATACGAATCGGGGGTGAGTCCTATTTCAACCAAGTTGTGGTCCTGATACGGCTCTTTGCAGTCTGCTGGACCCTATAAACATTGACTACCTAACTAACATCAAAACTGAAGAATGTTTTGGCATTAATTATGCAGTGCATAAAGATTTGGTGTGGGTGTGCTTTGTGTGTGTGTGGTTTTATCTGCTGGTTTTATCTGCTGGTTTGGAGGGCTAAGTGTAAAAAACAAGAGGGTGCTTGACAGATTGGTGAGTGTGTGTGCGAGAGTGACGGGTGAAAGACAAAACAGTTTGAGAGAACTGCATGAATACCGTGTGGTGAGGAAGGCGGGAGTGGTTATGAAAGACACTTCACATGTTTTAGCAAAGCATTATGAAATGTTGCCCTCTGGTCGCAGACTGCGTGTGCCTAAATGTTCTCTTGTAAGAACAAAAAACAGTTTTATTCCAAAATCTATTGAGTTTTTAAATAAGCGCTAAGTAATATTTTTGTATATAAGATTTTGATGTTTGTGATGATGTTTGAGATGTCATTTCGTACTGGAAATTTACTATAGATGTAGTCTACTGTGTACTTGTTTTATCTATGTATGTATTGTTTTAATGTTTCATACCGATCAGCAATTGTACGTCATAATTTCTCTGTTGAGATAATAAAGTATTCTTGAACTTGAACTTGAACTTGAACTTTTTTTCGTATGTCCCAATGTTCATTACAGGCGCCCATACACACACACATGCACACACACAATTCACATCTCCAAATATTCATTACACGCACGCATACACATACAAACATACCCAACGCAGATAGGCCTACACACGCACACAGAAAACACGCACATACACACCCCCTAAACACACACACGCCCACATACACACACACACATTTCATATCTTCCATCATGCCCCAGAAGTATGCATGAACGTGTCAGGATTGTTTATCATTGGAATACATACATACTTAACATACTTTCTGGCTAAAATTAACTGATTTAGCCATGCTCTTTCACACTGTCACGAGTTCATAACGAATACTTCGTAGCTGAGACTCGCGTGTTCTTCTGACAATACCACAGTGAGAGGCAACTCGTCGAGTCTCACTTACGCACAGGGATGTATGGCTTGTCTTAATTGGAAGGTTCTGGAATGTTCAGCAACTTTTTTTTTTCGAGTTTCTTAGATCCCGAACCTGTTACACTCAGTTCGATGTTGGTGTTTTCTATCAGTATCTGATTCAGCCCCGATGCTTGAATTCCTGATAGGGTGTAACTCAGATTCGTTTATTCACACAGCCCGTCCAAACAGCGTACAAGTCACAAAGTCGACGTATGAAGTTTTCCACTTTTATTCAGCACACATCAACAACTGCATACAATTCTCAATTCAACTCAACAACTTTCACAGCAACTTTCCAAATCACTATCAACAACTTTACTATCTCAACAGCGACTCGGCTCACGATTAAATAACCTCTCTCTTTTCTGGAACAATATGGTACATGGTAGAAATGACGTACTGCCACCAATCGAACTAAAGATCGTCATCACTGGCTTACGTCATTACACATTTTCTCTACTTCCGGGAACATTCACGACCTTCGATATCCATCCGGAAATTTCTATCAAGAGTAAACACGCATATCCAGAAGATTCTCAACTAATATCGACTAACGCAAATTATCAACGTTATACAAAGCCTCTCCTAACAACAATGCAAACTCAAATCAAAGGTAAATAAACTCTATTATTGAATACTTTGCAAAACGAAACGATTAGATCTATCGTATACGTTTCCGACGTACTACCATTCGCGTTTCAACGTAACATAACCCCCCACTCAAGAAGAAATTTACCCAATTTCTTTCAACAACGTTGAAACGTAATGCACAAACAATGTACAGAATTAAAACTTACTTCAGACTGTCTCATTTACTGTCAATGTTCTCAGTTTATATACACAGAGTCCATGTTTTTCATCCGCAAGTCTTTCTGGATACTGTCAATGTTCACAGTTCATTCACACAAGGTCAATGTTTCTCATCTGCAAGTCTGTTTAGATATTGCCAATGTTCTCCACACAGTCAATGTTCTTTCAACCGCAAGGAAACGACGCCCTCGTCAGTTGCGGTCGTCATCGGCCCAGGGTCAAAGACAGTGATCTCGTGGGCTTTCCTGGAGTCAGTGCATCCTCCGTTGTCTTCCTCTCCCGTCGGATGTCCGACGCAGTCGACGTTGTCAGCTCCCAGAATGCATTCGCTGGGGCTCACGGTCAGGTTGGCTTCTGCGGGACGGTGGAACAGCTCCCTCATGGTCTGCAGATGCTCCTTCCAGGTCTGGGTGTGGACTTCATGTTCGACCAAAGTCGTAGAGCCTGGGACATCGCTGAAGTTGTGGGGAAACTCGCCCATAAGGTCCTCGAGCTCCATCTTTTGACCTTCCGTCAAGCCTGGACCTAGCTTAACGTCATCGATGCCTTCTTTGCTGTGGAAGTCTCCAAGTTCCAACAGTTCTTCGCTGTCAAAGCTGTCGTCGGTCACAGCTGCTGTTGCTGCATGTACAGTCTCTGGCGGCCTCTCCACGTACAGCTTAAGGAGGTTGGCGTGGTATATTTTGGAATGCTGGCCGACCTTCACCTTATAGTCGTTGATCCCCACCATGGTCTCCACTTCGTACGGGCCTCTCCACTGCATCAGCAACTTATTATGATCGGTAGGTAGCAGCACTAGCACTTTGTTGCCAGGTTTGAACTTCCTGTTCACAGCCCTACGATCATAGTAGTGCTTTCCACAGTCTTGGGACTTCTTCAGGTTTTCTCTGGCTATATCGAGCGTCTGCTCAAGCTTCTCCCGTAGCTCAAACACGTACTGGTAACTGTTCTTCACCTCTGGGGTGTCCACTTCCTTCGTCCACAGTTCTTTCAGGATGTGCATCGGCCCTCGGATGGTTCTTCCGTACAGCAGCTCGAACGGAGAAAAGCCGGTGGACTCCTGCGGTACTTCTCTGTAGGCGAAAAGTAAGGCGTTGATGTAACGATGCCATTGTCTGGGCTGCTCGCTGCACAGTTTCTTCAGGGTGGACTTCAACGTAGCATTGAACTTTTCGACAAGCCCGTTGCACATTGGATGGTAGGGTGTCGTAGTCAAATGCCGGATGCTCAGCAGTCTGTTGACCTCCTTCATGCAGTCAGAGACGAACTGCGTCCCGAGGTCTGTCAGAATTTCTTCAGGCACTCCAAGTCTACTGAACATGTCCACCAGCGCCTCTGCAACAGTTTCAGTGTCAATCTTCTTCAGAGGCACTGCTTCTGGGTACCGAGTCGCATAGTCCACTAAAGTCAGTACCCACCGATGACCTTCTTCACTCGGAGGTCTTATTTCGCCGATTAAGTCTAAGGCCACCCTCTTGAAAGGTCGGTCGATCAGAGGCATCCTCTGCATAGGCACTTTCGGGACCCTTCCTCGAGGTATGGTCTTCTGGCAAATGTCACATGATCGGCAGAAACGGCTGACGTCCGCATGAAGTCCTGGCCAGTAGAACACCGCCTGGATTCTATCCGACGTCTTCTTGATACCTAGGTGACCTCCCATGATTGAGTCATGTGCTACTTCCATCACTTGGCGCCTTAGGGGTAACGGTACCAAAACTTGACGTAGTGGTTTACCTCCGTTGACCCTCGGGTGCTGGAAGATTCGATACAGGATCTTGGTCTTCACCTCAAAATAGACCGTACCACTGCCTTTGGTCACGTGGTCTTGGCGGTTCCTGTACTTGTTTAAAGTACTATCAGCTTCCTGGAGCTGGATCAGCTTATCTCTGTCCACGATGGCGGCTTTAGAGTTGTCGGCGACCTTCAGTGGCGTAGACGTCTTGTCTCTCTTGGCCTGGGCCCTGGTAGTGACAGCACCGACGATCTCTGGTCGGCAGGGCTGAGCCGGAGTAACCACATTGTCCCGTAGCAGCTCTGTAAGGTCTCCATCGGGAAACGGCAATGGATCCTCCTCCACAACTTCGACGTGTTGGGTTGAGGCAGGACTCCATTCTAAATCGGGGTCGTCGGGTCGTCTCGCGCCGTCGATGTTCCCGATCATCAAATCATACAGCGGCTTCTTCAGGCAAACCGCTTCGACTTCGCCTATGTAGAAAGGGGTGTTGACATGAATTTTCGCAACTGGCGCTTTCAAACATTTGCTGTCGGCCATAAGTGTCCATTTTGAATCGCCAGTGAACTGTTCTTTGGCGATTAAATCTTCTCTGACGATGACCCCACTGCAGCCAGAGTCTCTTAGAACAGTCACTTCATGATTTCCGACGCGTCCCTTGGAAACAGGCATGTTCTGGACGGTCACAGCTGCGCTGGCGACGACGGGGATGGATTTTCCGTTGGCAAGGAGAAGTTGGCCATCAGTTATGCACTCTTGCACGTCCGCAGGGGTAGCTGTGCGCTTGGTCTCACTCGGAAGAATGACGCTCCCGCCGCACACTTGATGGTCAGATCTACTGTTTTGCCGTTGATTGGAGAACCGCCTCTGCCGGTTGCCCGCCGCTGCATTGTCCGTACTGCTCCGCTGTCCGCTATTTCTGCTTTGAGGGCAGCTGGCAGCTCTGTGGTCTGTAGCGTTGCAGATAAAACAGCCTCTTGAGTGCCCTTCCCTGGGAGGAGGCGTGGAGTCCGTCTGTCTCTGGCTCGTCTGGTTCCCTTGGACCTGGTTCCCATGGTTTGCAGTCTTCTGAAAATGTTTCGTCGCGCTGGGTAGCCCCAGGGTTTTCCCATGAGCGATGAGATATCTTTCAGCAGCCTCAGTCACATCTTTAAGCGTCTGCAGCTTTTGTATTTCCAAGTGGGTCGCTAGGTCCTTGTGACAGGCATTGAGAAATTGTTCCTTCACGATCAGGTCATGGAGACTGTCGTAAGACTTCGTTTCGCCTGATAACTCCACCCACTTGTGTAGATATGACGACAGGCGCTCCACAAACTGCTTTGGCGTCTCGCCTGACTTAGGCCGGCATTCACGGAAGCGTTTACGGTAGCCCTTCTCTGTAAAGTTGTAGCACTGCAATAGGGCCTCTTTCAAGACGTCGTAGTCTTTAGCGTCATCGTCCGACAATCTGGTGTAGACGTCGAGTGCTTCTCCCGTCAGAAGTGCACTTAGTCGAATCGCCCAGTCTTGAGGTTGCCAGTTAGAGCTTTTGGCAAACCTTTCAAATCTCGCCAGATAACAGTCAATCTGGTCCTTCCCGTCGACAAAAGCTGGCAATCTTGGAGCCGTATGGTCGTTGGTGACTTGTGGCGCATGCTGATTGTTCTGGATACGCGCCAACTCTAGCTGGTATTGACGCTCAGCCTCTCTTTCCTCTCTTTCTTCACGACGTCGTTGCTCTTCTTTTTCTTGCCGCTCTCTAACACTGGGCGATTCGACTAAGACATCCCAAAATGTTACACTCAGTTTGATGTTGGTGTTTTCTATCAGTATCTGATTCAGCCCCGATGCTTGAATTCCTGATAGGGTGTAACTCAGATTCGTTTATTCACACAGCCCGTCCAAACAGCATACAAGTCACAAAGTCCACGTATGAAGTTTTCCACTTTTATTCAGCACACATCAACAACTGCATACAATTCTCAATTCAACTCAACAACTTTCACGGCAACTTTCCAAATCACTATCAACAACTTTACTCTCTCCTGAGACTTGACGTACTCCGTCAGCTGCTTGCCTTTTAGATTCAGTTCAACCCCTTTCTGCCAGAAGTCAGCCATCTTGATGCTTCTGGAAAGTTCTTTTCTAGAAAGTTCTTTTTCTAGAAAGTTCTTGACTGTAGAGTTCTTTTTCTGGAAAGTTCTTGACTGTGCTGTACCTTTCTAGACTGTTCTAGAACAGCACGCTTTCTGCAGTAGCGCTGATGCTTGTCACTAGTCGCCTTCGTTGACGCAGGCCCCGCTGTCCTCGTCGTATGCGACGCTGCACCACGCTGGTGTTGATGTACACGCTCCTGTGCTGAAGTAGACGCGACGTCCGCTCGACGCTCGCTGTAACACTGGCGATGTAGCTCCGAGACTGTCCCTTGACGTAGTCCTGCGGCAGCCACGTAGTCCTGACCTGTTGTTCGCTCACGAAGCAACTCTTCAGCGACTACACGCCCTTGCAGTCGACCCGAATCTATCGGATGTAGTCCCAGTATGTTGGCCCCTCTCGACGCAACTCGTTGGCGGCTACCCTCGATGACTGCCTCTCGTAACGTTGACTCGCTTGTTGTAGCAGTTGAACCCTTGGCTATGGCGTGAATCGCGGCTTGACCCCCAACCGACGTACTACCATTCGCGTTTCAACGTAACAGAACCTATGTTGATGAACCTTTTGGGGATAAAAAAAAAATGTTCAAAAACCTAGGTTAGGGAACCTAGAACCTCGAAAAAAAAAGTTTGTGAACCTTCTCGAACGTTCCGAATGAAAACGGGCAATAAGCGATAACGAAATACAATTCTCGCAAATCTCTGTGTTGAATGAAAACTATTTTCTCTTTTTATTTAAATCTCTTTTAGGGCATTTTTGCTTTTGCCAACCCCCGTTGGGGTGCCGGGAGTTTCAGTATAAATAGTATCCCCACTTTCTAGAAATTTAGTGCTTTAAATTCCCACTGTCGCTGTCTTTCTCATTTGCTCTTTTTCATTCCTGCTCTGTTCTATCAATCTGCTATACTATCGTCTTCTTCGCTAGCCCAGACTCCTACCTTTTTTCTTGAAAACTCTTCCGGGATAAGACTCCTTATTTGTGTATGATGTCTGTTGGATCAGCTTGGGAATATTGGACGCTTTCTGCCAGGTGGTCACTAGGGCTTCCTATGATGTTATTATTTAGCAATGTAGGCATTTTATATGTATGTGTTTTGTTGATAATTTATAATGATGTTTGTATTCTATTTTGTTTTGGTAAACGGGGGTTCGATAAGTTGGGGTGAAGCCTCAGCCGTCCCTTGCATGGAATGTCTTTATTGTAAAGTGACTGGCTGGTGGAGAGCTTTCGGTTTTACCACTAGGGTTGTTTCAGCAGATCTTTTATGTGGATCGGGGGTTGTCCGGTCCTGATTTGGCTCGGAAGAGTCCGCTGGACCTAAAGCAATAATAATGTAATGTAATGTAATGTAATGTAATGCTTTTGCCAGAGTCAGTGTGTCTTACGGTTAGATACGAAGCAATCAACTTCACTGATGGATGAGAAGGAAAGGGAGAGAAAGTGAGGGAGAGAGACAGACATACAGAGAGACAAACAAAGAGACAGAGAGAGGGGGGGGGGGGAGAGAGAAGGCAAATGTTACATTTGAATGAGCGAAACGGACAAAGATAGAGAGCGAGACAAACAAGCAAAGACAGACAAAGAGAGGAGACAGATATAGACAGAACTAGAGAGAGAGAGAGGGTGTGGGTAGAGATGCAGACAGACAGACAGACAGAGATAGAGAGGGAGAAAGAGAAACCGAGAGATAGAGAAAGACACACAACACAGATGGAAAGAATGAACGAATGAAAATTTATTCAGCGCATAAACATTTCCACACAAAGCATGTTCACAGCGCTGAATGATCACAGAGAGAGACAGACAGACACAGACAGAGAGACAGACACAGACAGAGAGGCAGATATAGACAGAGAATATTGCTATTGCAGCGCGTTCCACACGTGCTTCGCCCCTACATAACATATACATGTACAGTCTAATCCATGGTCTAAATGGCCCCAGCGAGCGATGCAATCAAATGCACAGGCGTGCATTAGATACTGACTTGTCATTAGTCATACTAATTAATCGAAGCTGCCACACGTATGGCCAAGGTCTCTGTAATTAATTTTAATAATATCAGCGCACATGAATGGGGGAGGGGGAGAGGGTGAAGGGAAGCTGGGGGAGGGATATGGGAAGGCTGGGGGTGGGTATAGGTTGTACCACGGCCAAATACGCAATTATCCATTCCATTTTATAATGTATTGTGAAGGGACCGCCTTTCGTCCGCGCCCTTCTCGGCGGATCCGTGTAACATTGACAGAGAATGTTGTCCCACTGAAAACAATACGCTTGTAACACAAAAGCAACTCTTTCTAAAGTATAGTCTTTTTGTGTTGTTGTTCTTTCTTTGTTTGTTTTTCTCAGTAAAATCCGTAGTTTTTTGTGTGTGCCTGTCATAGCAACGGCTAGATACCGCTGTAGCGCAAAAAAAAAAAAAATCATCTACGTAGCCGAGCGGAATATTTGACTTCCGCCTCTCGCCAAAAGCCCTTGAGAACATGGCCCGACCTGAACTATTATTCTCATCTATCCCTCGTAAGAGGGACAATAAAAATATTTGCCCTGCAAGGCAGTGATAGTAAACCAGATTGCCGGCTACTAATGCCTCGACCCTCTCTTCAGGTCATTGCCACTAACCTGCATAAAATGCCTGCCGACAATGTAGTCCTGCTCACCACCAAAAGCAGAAGACGAATGGTCAGGCGGGGAGAACATATGTCGTGTCGCCTTGTCTTGCATAACCCAATGGCCACACCAAAGGACACTGCACAGCAGGAACCACTCAAGGCTAGACTAAGCAACAAATGGAAGGCAGACAATCTCTCCCAAGTGTGAACAGTCGCCTCCCCTTTAGTAGATCGTAGAGCGTAAAAGTGTATTAATGAAGATGACTGTAATCTTCTAAATACTGGAAATAGCCATGCTAACTGTAGGCATAATCAGGTAGAGGCGTCGATGATGATGATGACGATGATGATGATGATGATGATGATGATGATGATGATGATGATGATGATGATGATGATGATGATGATGATGATGATGATGATGATGATGATGATGATGATGATGATGATGATGATGATGACTACGACGACATTTATGATGATGACGATGACTGTAGTCGTCTAAATACTGGAAATAGTCACGCTAACCGTAAGCATACTCGTCTAGAGGTCAAACTGCTTCATGTCCTATTTTGTAGGAGGACTAAACAATATTTACATCACATACAATACTGTACAATACTTATACTAGTGTACACTAAAGGCCCATATAGTCGCATAGCCAGATAATAACAGTATATAATGACAATAATAAGGGGTCTCACAATTATAGAATAGAACGGGTCTGCAGTGCTATACGGTTCCATTGTGTTATATACAATAGGACATGCTACTAAAACTCCAAACCCACTTCAAGTCCGTACTTCTGTTTGGGAAAGAAGCACCAGGACGTTAACTAATATCTAAGTATAAATAACGTTACATGAAACGTGTGTTTCAATGAAGGTCAAAAGTGTAAAATGAACTACTTGATTCAAAGCGGAAATGACTCGTAGACCCTATAAAGAGACGTCGCTTAATTTGAGCACGTAAACCTATTTATTTCTGTAATTATGACTGAACTACCAAGATTAAGTTTAAGTTTAATCAATTTATTTGAAGTCTGTTATATTTTTAAATCCTACTTTTCCATCTTCCGCAGGAAATACCCATAGTTTCCGTTCATGCCTTAATTATATTTGGCATAATAATTTTGCTACAAAGTATTTTCATAAGACTGAAGCTTTGTTAAAACAGTGAAGTTTATCCACACACACACATGCGCACACACCACACACACACACAATATTACATTATGATTGTAGATTTGTTTTGTTGAAATATGGAACACTTTCATTATTATGTAGGAGTTGTCTGTATCATGTGAGCGTGTACGCTGAAAACAGATCACCGCTTTTTGAGTCTGATTTAGGAATAAGTCTGCCTTTAGCATCCCGTTTTTTATAGTAGTAGTAGTAGTAGTAGTAGTAGTAGTAGTAGTATTGTAGTAGTAGTAGTAGTAGTAGTAGTTGTAGTAGTAGTAGTCGTAGTAGTAGTTTAGTAGTAGTAGTAGTAGTAGTAGTAGTAGTAGTAGTAGTAGTAGTAGTAGTAGTATTTAGTAGTAGTAGTAGTTATAGTAGAGTAGTAGTAGTAGTTGTAGTAGTAGTAGTAGTAGTAGTAGTAGTAGTAGTAGTTGTAGTAGAGTAGTAGTAGTAGTTGTTGTAGTGTAGTAGTAGTTGTAGTAGTAGTTGTAGTAGTAGTAGTAGTAGTAGTAGTAGTAGTAGTAGTAATTAGTTAGTAGTAGTAGTAGTAGTAGTAGTAGTAGTTGTAGTAGTAGTAGTATTAGTAGTAGGAGTAGTAGTAGTAGTAGTTGTAGTAGTAGTAGTAGTAGTAGTAGTAGTAGTAGTAGTAGTAGTAGTAGTAGTAGTAGTAGTAGTTAGTAGTAGTAGTAGTAGTAGTAGTGTAGTAGTAGTAGTAGTAGTAGTAGTAGTAGTAGTAGTAGTAGTAGTAGTAGTAGTAGTAGTAGTAGTAGTAGTAGGAGTAGTAGTAGTAGTAGTAGTAGTAGTAGTAGTAGTAGTAGTAGTAGTAGTAGTAGTAGTAGTAGTAGTAGTTGTTAGTAGTAGTAGTAGTAGTAGTAGTAGTTGTTGTAGTAGTAGTAGTAGTAGTAGTAGTGTAGTAGTTTGTAGTAGTAGTAGTAGTAGTAGTAGTGTAGTAGTAGTTGTAGTAGTAGTTGTAGTAGTAGTAGTAGTAGTAGTAGTAGTAGTAGTAGTGTAGTAGTAGTAGTAGTTGTAGTAGTAGTAGTGTAGTAGTTGTAGTAGTAGTAGTAGTAGTAGTATAGTAGTAGTTGTAGTAGTAGTAGTAGTGTAGTAGTAGTAGTCGTAGTAGTAGTAGTAGTAGTAGTAGTAGTAGTAGTAGTAGTAGTAGTAGTTGTAGTAGTAGTAGTAGTAGTAGTAGTAGTAGTAGTAGTAGTAGTAGTAGTAGTAGTAGTAGTAGTAGTAGTAGTTTTGTAGTAGTAGTAGTAGTAGTAGTAGTAGTAGTAGTAGTAGTAGTAGTAGTAGTAGTAGTAGTAGTAGTAGTAGTTAGTAGTAGTAGTAGTAGTAGTGTAGTAGTAGTAGTAGTAGTGTAGTAGTAGTAGTAGTAGTAGTAGTAGTAGTAGTAGTAGTAGTAGTAGTAGTAGTAGTAGTAGTAGTAGTAGTAGTAGTAGTTGTGTGTGGGTTTTTTTCTCATTGTATAATTTCTAATGCAATATTGTAAGTTGTTTTTTTAGTGTTTGTTTCTTTCTTTTCATGTAAAGCGCTATGCGCTTGTCTATAAAAAGACAAGTAATAGCGCTATATAAATGTCCATTATTTTTATAGTAGTATAGTAGTAGTAGTAGTAGTAGTAGTAGTAGTAGTAGTAGTAGTAGTAGTAGTTTGAGAGATCTAATGGATGGGATTATGGAAAATAATGTGTTCATACAGATTTTCTGTTGCATGTGATAATTATTATTACAATGATCGCAGTCTGCGCTATGTAAATCTTGGTGATGAATATTAAATAAATGAGTGTGTCCGTGGGGGAGGGGCGGTGAGGAAGAGGGAGAGAATGGAATGGTAACTTGTGTGTGTTTGTGTGTGTCGACATGTGTGTTTGTGTGTGTGTGTATGTGTGTGAGGTGTTCAAGCGTGCTTTTGTGTGAGTTTGTGTGTATGTGTGTGGGTGCGTGTACCAATGCATGCACGCGCGTGTTTGTGTGTCGGGTTTTGTTGTGCCCAGAATGATTAATACCATATTGATAAGCATACACGCCATCGCAACCCGTTGCTGTTCCGTACGTGTTGTTGTGCTGGTGCTGTTCAATTTATCAAATACTAGTTATGCACGCACCTACCCTCCCATCATCACTCGCACCGTACCCTGTCTCGCCATTTTTGAGCTTCGCAACATTGTGTGCTCATTTTGTGAGCGACGAGAAAATCTAAACAGTGATACGTTAATGGAATAGCAAATGATGCAATCGCTTTTGTTGCTGTTGTTGTTGTTAATATGCATGGTGTTTACCCACATACCCCACACTGCCTTCCCACTCTCAGTTCATTTTAGAATGGATCTATGTTTGATTTCATGCATGTGGTCCTTTAGAATATTAGTCCAAGTTAGTCCTCAAAGGGGAGCAATTTCCTGTTCAGATTGACTACTTGACATAGAAGAAGTGTACAAAGTTACTTCCCTTGAACTCAGACTTTCAAATTTCTTTGCCCATAACTTGTATAGAAGTCACAATTGCAATCACTACAACAACAAGGAGAGCTCTACAACAAACACCAACACCACCAACAATAAAACAACAACTCCACAAAAAACATCGCCAAACCACCAACAGCAGCAACAACTTGACCACCCTAACAATGACAGCAGCAGCAGCAGCAACAACAACATGAACAGCAGGAGCAACCCCACCACCGTCAACGCCACTACTGAGACCACCAACATCGCGCGCTGTAGCCACCGTGTCTAAAACGGGACTAACTGGCCTTGTTCACAGGTTAGAAACCAATGGCACCTTACAGGCGTGGGATCGATCCCGCCTGTGGGCGTTATATTTCTCTAAATATTATTTACTTTCGATTCGGGCAACATCTCAGGGGTTTGCTCCCCTATCACTAGTATTAGGTTGGTGGGGTTTGGGCTCGCCTTCCCCAAGGAAGGTGGCCCAGAATTTCCCGATAAAAAGGGACAATAAAGTGTCAAAAAAATAAAAATATAAATAAATAATAAATGTTTCGATTGGCAACAACAAAAAACGATGGTCGGCTAAGCTTCTACGTCCAGAATAATTCCAGCAGGAAATAATTACTCAACACATAGTGCTCGGCTCGACAGGCTACAGCACTAACTAGGCAGCATGGTGCGTATTTTGTAATGTCGGCTGTGACATTTATTTTATTAAGGAGGTCGACAGCAGCAGCTGGAAGTATAATATACATCACCTGACCAATGCCATCAAATATATTATGCACCATCAGCAGGACGAAAAATATAATATAATGGAATACTTTAAGAAAAAACGCAACAGATCTTTACTACTACTACTACTACTACTACTACTACTACTACTACTACTACTACTACTACTACTACTACTACTACTACTACTACTACTGCTACTACTACTAATAATAATAATAATAATAATAATATTAATGAATTAATAAATACATAAATTAATAATTTAAAAAATAAAATAAAATAAAATAATAATAATAATAATAATAATAATAATAATAATAATAATAATAATAATAATAATAATAATAATAATAATAATAATAGATACACCTTTTTTAAAGAAGAAACTTCGTAATAATAAATATTTTGTTGCTTAAAGAAATTTATTAGTTCCATTTTTTTAAAGATAAAAAGAACTGTGTTTATAAAAAATTGGAATAATTAAATGTTTTAAGTAGCCTACTTAACGTAGAAATGATACAGCATGTTTTGAATTGAAAATCTGGAGTGTATACAAAGAAAATTACATTAGCTGCTACTATTTTTGCGAGGGCGTGTGTGTTCTGGGGTTGTGGGTGGGTGCATGCGTGCATGGGGGTGAGGGGTTGTGAGTGTGTGCGTGGGTGTGGTTGATATGAACATACCCAGTAAAAATTCACAGTTTCACCAGTCTGTCACTTTGTATATCGGACGATACTGTTGCACCATTGAAATGCAATCTTCCCCCCAAAATAGAATTCGAAACTTCCACAAAAAATAAGCTAATAATCCATAGCAAACCTAGGTCTTGGCGCGTATCCTTATAATTAAGGGCAGCGTACACGTACCCTCTTTATGTTGTCGCCACATACCTGCCTTCTCTCCCATCCCCTCCCCATCTCCCTTCTCCCTATTCCCCCTTTAACCACACTACACCATTCCACACACAAACCCACTCTCTTTCTCTCTCACCCACCCCTCACATCTGCACCAAACTCGTATAATAACGAGAACACCTGCTTGACTGATCGTGGAGTTTCAACAGCACTGAAGAAACTGAATATCGCGACTTCTTCCTGCTGAGGCGCTTTCATCGCGATGGTTGAAACGTTTCGGGTCACCTTTAAAACAAAACGCACGGCGGATTTTTCTAATCACGTTCCCCTCACTAGGTTAGTCTTTGAGCTGAGATAAGATGGCTGGCAACTCAACTATGTGGAGAATGGTTTGCCGTTTATATTGCCCCACCCGGCAAAACAGCTCTAAAATCCCTAGCAGAATTGCGAAAAAGCGTTCGCCAGCGCTCTGACGCACAAACACACACGCAGTCTCACACGCATACACACACACACACACACACATACACATATAATATCATGTCGATCTATAATTGATTTAGCAAACAGTAATATTTGTCCAATCATAGGACGACTAATACTAATATTAGATGGTATTCCGACTGAGCCTTGATGAACCGGTGTCGTGGTATCTATTAAAAACTTTCCCTTTTTTTCTTTTCTTTTTTTGTGTTTTTTTTATCTTTTTCTTTTTTTTTCTTTCTTTTTTTATTTTTAAAAATGACAAGCATGTCTTTTGAGCCCTGTTTGCGATTGCATTACTTTCTCTTTTACGGGACGATTGAATTATGTAGAATTGTACAGAATCATATAAATGCATGAATGCCTGGAACAAGGACTAATTATTGTAAGAATGAACTGTAAGCTAAAAATTACTATCCTGGTAACATGGTTTAATTGCAATAAACGTTTAAAGTCTAAAGTCTGTCTCTGCTTCTGTCTGTCTCTCTCTCTGTCTTTGTGTGTGTCTCTCTCTCTCTCTCTCTCTCTCTCTCTCTCTCTCTCTCTCTCTCTCTCTCTCTCTCTCTCTCTCTCGCCCATTTTCTCTGTTTCTCTCTTTCCCTCCTTCTTTCCGTCTCTCGTCTAAAGTATGCTCATGTTAAGTCAAATTATGTCCTTGGAGTTTATACATTTCATGTAAAATTGGACATTCAAGTAACATAATATGAAATAAAATACACACAGATATTTGGATTTTATTGTATATAATAAGATGTACGAGCTATACGCAGAATATACATTCATAGTAGACTATCATAAGTGGACAAAGCTCGGTATCTTATGTGTTGGCGGTAAAACGTGTATGTTTAACCGGTGACAATGTAGGCCTATCCGTGCACATGTACACTTTTACTCAAGCATTACTGTCTTATCAGGACGTCCCCTGGGTAAATCACCATCATGGGCATTAGACATAGAATGTGAAGAACGCGGCAAAGGTAACTCGCGGTCATTGGAATGAATGAAGCGTCCAAACTCACTCAACACTGATTGCAATGTTGTTTGTGTGGGTGGGGGAGTGTGTAAGTGTGTAAGGTATTCCCTTTGTAAAATATTTATTTGGGATTTTTTTATCCGAAGTTGAAATTTTTTTTAACCACTTTCAGCTAAATAATCTTTATATAAAAACATATTTTCTAAGTCATCATTTGTTTACAAACAATGTAAGATTTTTCTAAATAATATATAGTATACGTAAATAACTTATTATTTATCTAAAAAATACTTTGTTAACGTAAATAAATAATGATATAGGTAAAAAATGCATTGTAGCTAAATAAGGAATTATTTACATATATATATATATATAATTGTTTCTAAATAATGGGTTGTTGTTTTTTTTTTACAAATATAATGCATTATTTAGCAGAATTTGCTAAATAATGTATTATTTAGAAGATGTTGCTAAACGTTGCATTATTTACGAACACAATTCATTGTTCATTTTCAAAAAAGAAAAGCTGTTTATTAATCTGGTTTTCTGTGGGATGTTTTTGTGTTTTGATATTTTAGTTTAGTGTGTGTGTGCGTTGTTGTTGTTGTTATTGGTGGTGGTGGTGGTTGTGGTGGTGGTGGAGGTGTTGTTGATGATGATGATGTTGTTGTTGTTGTTTCATAAATGAAATCTGCTAATTATACAAAAGACAATGTCATGCAAGCGGATAGCTATGAATGTGAAAAAGAGATTATGTTTAAAATTTATTAATGTGTATGGTCATTGAGAATGAGGGTAACAGATAACAGATGAAAGATAACAGACTTCACCTCGCCAAGTGACATATTTACAAAAGCACCTGAGACATACTGTGATGTTGGTAAAACATTCTTGTAAATAATTTATTCACTCTCATTGACTTAAATAGACATCATTCTCTCACCATCCCCGCCCCGCTGGCCACCTCGTAACCGCTCACTCTTTAGCCTCTCCCCCCCCCCCCTCTCAAGCTTTCTCTTACGCAACACAACCTACATCCAGCCACCCACGCATCCACACACAAACACACACACCCACACAAACACAGGCGCACACACATATATTATACATACATCTCAACATACATACTCAACACAACACTCAAAACTTAGATTATTAAAGAATTTAGAAGAATTTGTTGTTGTTTCAGAAGAAGAATTTATTTTCATCAGAGCATCAATTTTTGTACTGATAAAATACATAAGTTGTACTGATAAAATACATTAAACAGGTTGAAGCCCATCTGGGCATTTCCTAAACACAGCACATCATCAACGACGACGAAGTCCGACAGACCATCACACAAGCCATTGGACAACACGATGATATGCTAAGAAGAAGGTGAAGAAGAAGAAGAAGAAGAAGAAGAAGAAGAAGAAGAAGAAGAAGAAGAAGAAGAAGAAGAAGAAGAAGAAGAAGAAGAAGAAGAAGAAGAAGAAGAAGAAGAAGAAGAAGAAGAAGAAGAAGAAGAAGAAGAAGAAGAAGAAGAAGAAGAAGAAATAAGATAAATAATAAGAGTTTAGCGTCAAGGATGCCTACTCCCTCCAGAACTCTTCAACATCTTCCTGGAGAAGAGAAGAAGAAGAAGAAGAAGAAGAAGAAGAAGAAGAAGAAGAAGAAGAAGAAGAAGAAGAAGAAGAAGAAGAAGAAGAAGAAGAAGAAGAAGAAGAAGAAGATATGTAATAAGAGTTTAGCGTCATGGATGCCTACTCTCTCCTCCCACACTCTTCAACATCTTCCTGGAGAGCAGATGCCCTTGCGGATCACGAAGGCACAGTCAGAATAGGAGACAGAGCAATCTCCAACCTCCGTTTTGCGGATGACATTGATGGATTGACTGGAGAGGAACAAGAACTTGAACAGCTGGTACAGAGGTTTGACCCCACCTCCAGAGCTTTTGGAATGGAAATAAGTGCAGCGAAGACCAAAATGATGACCAATGACATCAACACGGACATCAAAGTGCAAGGCCAATCCCTCAACGCGGTGCATAGCTTCAAATATTTAGGAACCATTGTATCAGACAATAGGTCCCGACAGGAAGTCCTCTCCAGGATCGTATAAACAACTAATGCCGTGACAAGGTTGAAGCCCATCTGGGCATTTCCTAAACATCATCAGACCATCATCACACAAGCCATTGGACAACACGATGATATGCTAACAGTGGTGAAGAAATGGAAACTCCGGTGGTTATGGCCACGTCATCAGAGTACCAGGTCTTGCAAAGACCATCCTGAAAGGCGTGGTGCAATGAAACGGAAGAAGAAGGAGACAAAAAAAGAGGTGGGAGGACAATATTCGAGAATAGACTGGCTTGACACTGAGCAAAGCCATGAGGGTTGCTGAGGACATAAAAAGATGGGGTACGCTGGTTAAACGATCATTATGTGGTGCCCCAACCACTTACGAGTTACGGGATAGGACAGGATTAAAAAAAATAATTTTCTTTTTTACAAATGACATTTAAATATTAATAATTTATGTAAGTTTGAATGTGAAAGTTTGGTAACGGATAAAATATATAGGTACGATTTCTTTGCTCGCAGCTACTCCCACCCAAAACACCGATAACATTTCTTTCCCAAGGGAGCTGACCTATTTTCCCCGATAACTGTGTCGCACATTCGCCATCATCATCAGGCCACCTATCTGTTGGGTCCGAAGTCCCCCCTCCTGTCCTGGTCTGATTTGCGGATTCAGATTTGTCCTACTTTTCTTTTTCTTCTGTGTCCTTTTCCGTTTTCTGTTTGCAGCCCCTGAGTGTCTCTATGTCTCTTTGTCCGTCTGTCTATATTTACTATCTCTCTCTCTCTTTCTCTCTGTCTCTGTCTGTCCGTCTCTCTCTGTTTTAAATTCAAAGTACTGGATTTCTCTCCACTGACTTGTAAACCTATAAAACAGACCTCCGTTCTCTCTCTCTTCCTCACACACACACGCGCGCTCTCTGTCTCTTTCTCTCTCTCGCTCTTTCTCTCACGCACACAAACACACACACACACATGCACACTCAACACGATATCAGTTAAGTTCAAAGTACTTTTTTCTCTCCCCTTTTCCGCTCTCACTCTCTGTTTCTGTCTTTGTCTATCTGTCTGTCTCTCTCTCTGTCTCTCTTTGTCTGTGTCTCCCTGTGTCTCTCTCTTCTGCACACACAGGTACACACAGGCACAAATACGCTCTCTCTCTCTCCCTCTCTCTCTCTCTCTCTTTCTCTCTCTCTCACTCTCTCTCTCTCTCTCTCTCTCTCTCTCTCTCTTTCTCTCTCTCTCTGAACTGAATGAACATTGAGGTTTAACGTCTACACCCACCATTGGCGATATGGCAGACGGGGATAACCATCCCAGAAAAAGAGGAATAGGGACCTGAATCAACACTGAACCACCAAAGCAATCATACAGCTAAAATGGACAGTGAACATGGCCACATTTTATATCGCCCACCACGGGATTCGAACCTGGGTCATCGGTGTGCCAGGCGAACGCTCTACCACTTTAGCTACAGCGGTGGGTCTCTCTCTCTCTCTCTCTCTCTCTCTCTCTCTCTCTCTCTCTCTCTCTCTCTCTCTCTCTCTTCAGGTATAGATTAAGGTAACCCCATTTGTGCCCGCGGCCGCTGTGAACCAAGGTGATCAATGTCGCTTCCTGCAAAGGTAGATGTTGTCCGTCAAGTTTCGCAACACTAACTTCCTGCTTTGTCCTCCTCCTACTCCTTCCTAACCTTCACGCCACGTCAGCCCATCATCTTCTTCACCCCACGTTCTGTCTGGTCTGCTGGGGCGTGCGACCTTAACGCGTGTGTAGCCAGAACGTGGGCACACTGCCTTCTTTAGCTGTGTGCCGATGCTGGTCTACTATCAACCCGTATCGAACGTCGATAGTCGTAGACCTAGGCCAGTAGTAGTAGTAGTAGTAGTAGTAGTAGTAGTAGTAGTAGTAGTAGTAGTAATAATAATAATAATAATAATAATAAAAATAATAATAATAATAATTAGTAGTAGTAGTAGTAGTAGTAGTAGTAGTAGTAGTAGTAGTAGTAGTAGTAATAATAATAATAATAATAATTATTATTATTATTATTATTATTATTATTATTATTATTATTATTATTATTATTATTATTATTATTATTATTATTATTACTGCTCCTACTGCAACTACTACTACCATTATTATTATTTGGATAGCGTAGTAGTCCAGTGGTTTGGGCACACGCTAGCAACGGGCGGAGTTAATACTTGGATGGGTGACAGCACTTTGAAGGCAAGTTCCAACCGACATACACACACACACGTACACACACACACACAAGAGAGAGAGAGAGAGAGAGAGAGAGAGAGAGAGACAGACAGACAGACAGACAGAGACAGAGACAGAGAGACAGACAGAGAGACAGAGAGAGACTGAAACAAGCGCACGACACACGCCAGTCCACCCAGCTGTGAATGGGTACCTGAATCTGTTTAGAACAGAGGAAGGTAAAGCAGCGAGGGAGAGGAGGTTGCCACCGCCCTCATAAAGCTGGCCTAGAGAAAGGGGAGGTCCCGAATGTCTTTCTCTTCAACTACCTATTATTATTATTATTATTATTATTATTATTATTATTATTATTATTATTATTATTATTATTATTATTATTATTATTATTATTATTATTATTAGCAGCAGCAGCAGCAGCGGCGGCGGCATCATCATCATCATCATCATCATCATCATCATCATCATCATCATCATCATCATCGATATATCGTCGTCGTCTTGTTGCTGTTGCTTGTACTGTTGTTATTGTATTAACATGTTCTCGTTCCGTGGAGTCAAAGCGAAGTAAGCTTACCTAAACTTAAGTAAATAAGCAGCTGCCCAATGGTTGCCATGACGGCAAGCTGTCACCTGATGGATGATAAACGTGAGTTTGTTATGGTTGGTTCATTCATGAATCAACTAGACCTCATTAAATATTTGGTTCATTGAGAGAGAGAGAGAGAGAGAGAGAGAGAGAGAGAGAGAGAGAGGAGAGAGAGAGAGAGAGAGAGAGAGAACTATTAGTTTCATTAAGAGGGAGAGACAGACAGAGACAGAGAGAAATAGAGGGAAACAGAAAGAGGCACAGACTCGCAATCAGAGCGAGAGAGAAAGAGGATTTCTTCATCTTCTCTGTTTTCGGGACATGCTAGAACTGATGGGTCTCCGATTGGTGTGTGGTTGTAAAGGTCAGAGCAGTACTCTGTCCATCTATTCAAAACTTCTTGTTCTTCTGTAAGGCACATGCCAGACTTGCTTTTGGATCGTAGAGGCCTTGGGCTGTTTAACACTTGTCAGCCGCTTCACAGTTTGGTAGGTTTTCTCGCTGTTGTTCTTGTTCAGACTGTTCTCTATTTCCTGGCATTGATCTTCTATCCAGTTCTTCTTTGCTTTGCGCATGCCTTTTCGGATGCCATTGTTGATTTTTCGGTAATCAACAGCTCCCTGTAAGGTGTTCTTTTTCTTTTCTTTTTGAAAATTACCGCATCATTAGCCTTATCAGTCATCCCAGCAAGGTCCTCCTGAAAATAATGCTCAACAGGTTGAAACCCCAAGCTGAACAAATCATAGCATTAGCAGAAGAACAAGCAGGATTCAGGGCAGAGCGAAGTACAACTGAACAGATTTTCAACCTCAGAACAATCTGGGAGAAATACATACAGCACCAACAACATCTATATCATATGTTCGTAGACTTCAAGAAAGCGTTTGACCGAGTCTGGCATGCAGCTCTGTCGGCAACCATGAGAGGGTACAACATCAGCCCTAAAATTATTGAAGTCATCAAAAGCCTGTATGACAAGGTTACCAGTGCAGTCCTCCATGACAGCGCCATCGGGAACTGGTCCAAAACAACAACTGGTGTGCGTCAAGGATGCCTACTCTCTCCAACACTCTTCAACATCTTCCTACAGCGCATCATGTCAGATGCCCTTGCATATCACGAAGGCACAGTCAGCATAGGGGGTAGAGCAATCTTCAACCTTCGTTCTGCGGATGACATTGATGGATTGGCTGGAGAGGAACAAGAACTTGAACACTTGGTACAGGGTTTTGACACCAATTCCAGTGCCTATGGAATGGAAATAAGTTCAGAGAAGACCAAAATGATGACCAACAACACCAATAGCATCAACACGAACATCAAAGTCCAAGGCCAATCCCTCAGCACAATGCATAGCTTCAAATATTTAGGAGCCATTGTATCAGACAATGTGTCCCGAAAGGAAGTCCTCTTCAGGATAGCACAAACAACTGCTGCCCTGGCAAGGTTGAAGCCCATCTGGGCATTTCCTAAACACAGCACATCATCAACGACGAAGTCCGACAGATCCTCACACAAGACATTGGACAACACGATGATATGCTAACAGTGGTGAAGAAATGGAAACTCCGATGGTATGGCCACGTCATCAGAGCACCAGGTCTTGCAAAGACCATCCTGCAAGGCATGGTGCAAAGAAACGGAAGATCAAGCACACCGTTGAAGTAATGCAACTTACACAATTCCCATGCGGACACACCTCAATAATATGCCTCCTGAGAGAAAGAAACGGGTAGATGAGGAGAGAGAGAGAGAGAGAGAGAGAGAGAGAGAGAGAGAGAGAGACAGAGAGACAGACAGACAGACAGACAGACAGAGAGAGACAGAGACAGAGGCAGATAGAGACACACACACGGAGAGAGTATAGCAAGATAACTCGTTAGCATGATGATGATGATGATGTTGATGATGGATGTCCACTTCGAACGCGCGGGTATCCATCCCCGAAGCAGGCTCGTTGCTTATAAGGAAAATATAAAACAAGGAAAACGATAGGACAACGAAAGTCTGGTGGGACAACAGTTAACGGAATGGACAGAGAATCAGAATGGCAATTTAGCAAAGTAAAAAAAAAAGGTTTTTGAATCACAGTTCATTAATAAGGAGTGGTTCCTAATCTTACAGAACGATATGGTTTTTTTTCACTCATTATAATAGGAGGGAAAAAAGGGGGGGGGGATTTTGGGTGGACTAATATTTAAATATATTTTTAATTCGGCTGCAATCAGTATAAGGGCGAGTTGGATAAGGAAGTAGGCCTAGGGTCACGAGTGCGCAACCAAACACGTCCATTGAGATAATCCTACAAATAGCTCTTGCTGAATTACTAGACACACCTACACAGCAAACCACACTTGGTGCCGAGGTTGACAGGTGTACAGGAGACAAGGTAGTGACAAATCAGATTCAACATAGATTACAAAGAACAACATTCTCCCCCCCCCCCTCTCCTCCTTCCCCTTTCCCTCCTTGTCCCCATTCACCACACCCTTTCCCATAACCATTGGGAGGTTTTGGAGAGGGGTTAAGGACCTCAATTTTCTCAGATCCAGCTTCATGAGGGCAGGAGATCACCTCCCCATCGCATTTTTAAAAACAATTATCCGGTCCACAAAGACATTCTAGCCACTGTCATTGTCGTCCAGTCTCCAATAGACTCATTACCATCCGTCTGAAAGCAGCCCTTTTCAACATCACCATCATCCAGGCCTATGCCTCAACATCAGACTATGACGACAGCGAAGTCGATGGTTTCAGTGAATATCTGCAGGCTGTCCTTGACCAATTGCCGAGGAAGGCCATAGTCATAGCGCAAGGCGACTGGAATGCCAAGGTTGGCCAAGATGCGTACCACAACTGGGGAGAAACATGTGGACCCCACTGCAACAACGAGACAATAGACAGAGGTCTGAGACTCTTGAAATTTGCCAGATACAACAATCTGATACTGCATAACACGCTTGGTTTCCCCCCCCCCCACTCCCCACCCCCCCAAAAAAAAATTCCAGACGATGGACCTGGCACAATCCCAGCGGGGAGAATTACAACCAGATTTCAAAGACTGCATCATGGTCAAGAAACGCTTCAATTCAATCGTCAACATTGGCAGGACACGCACGTTTCCATTAGCGAACATCGGAAATGACCACGATCTCGTGATGGTGTCTTTCCGGCTCCATTTGAAGATAATAAAAACAGCACAGTGCACCAGACTGAAGTTTGACATGGACAAACTGAAAGACCAGGAAGTAGCAGAAATATTCCAATCCACAATTGGAAGGAAATTTGCACCACTGCTCATTTTGGGATCTGGT
This sequence comes from Oncomelania hupensis, assembly GCA_036898135.1. NCBI lineage: Eukaryota > Metazoa > Mollusca > Gastropoda > Littorinimorpha > Pomatiopsidae > Oncomelania > Oncomelania hupensis. The sequence continues at coordinate 37,525,764 of CM072526.1, forward strand.
GAAGTAGATGTCAATACCATGGACAGCACCTCTATCTCAGCTGTGCATGTGACAGAAGAAGCCACTAATATCACTGGCAAGGACCGCCCAAAGAAGAAATCGTGGATCACACCAGAACTTTTGGACCGGTGTGATGAACGAAGAGAGATGAAAAAGAAGAAGAACACCTCACAGTGGGCTGACACCCATCGAAAAATCAGCAGTGATACCCGAAAATGTATGCGCACAGCAAAGGAGAACTGGATAGAAGATCAATGCCAGGAAATAGAGAACAGTCTGAACAAGAACAACAGCAAGAAGGCCTACCAGACTGTGAAGTTCTAAACAGCCTAAAATCTCCACGATCCAAAGCAAGTCTGGCATGTTGCTTACAGAATAGCAAGAAGTCTTGGATTGATGGACAAAGTAACGCTCTGACCTTTACAAACTCACACCAAATGGAGACCCATCAGTCTAGCATGACCCCAGAACAGAGAAGAAGTAAAAGTCCTCCCTAATCTCCGAGAAGAAGTTGAGGCAGCAGTTCAATCGCTGAAGAAAAGGAAGTCAGCGGGAGTAGACAACATACCCGCGGAATTGCTTCAAGATTAACGCCCTCTTCATTATCTGTAACAAGATTTGGCAGAGTGGGGAGTGGCCAGACCCAGTCGCTTGTCATCACTCTTCCCAAAAAGGAAACCTTCAGTGGTGTGAACTCTACTGCACCATCAGCCTCATCAGTCATCCCAGCAAAGTCCTCCTGAAAATAATACTCAGCAGGTTGAAGCTGAACAGATCATAGCTCAAGAACAAGTTGGATTCAAGGCAGGTCGAAGTACAACTGAGCAGATTTTCAACTTTGGAATAATCGGCGAGAAATGCCTACAGCACCAACAACATCTATATCATATTTTTGTTGACTTAAAGAAAGCGTTTGACCGAGTCGGGCTCTGTGGGCAACCATGAGAGCGTACACCATAAGCACCAACATTACTGAAGTCATCAAAAGCCTGTATGACAAGGTTATCAGTGCAGTCCTCCACAACCGCACCAACTGGAACTGGTTCAGAACAACAATTGGCTTGCGTCAAGGATGCCTACTCTCTCCAACATTCTTCAACATCTTCCTGGTGCGCATCATGTGAGATACCTTTGAAGATAACGATGTCAAAGTTAGATTAGGGGATGGAGCAATCTCCAACCTCCGTTTTGCGGATGACATTGATAGATTGGCTGGAGAGAAATAAGAACTTGAGCAGCTTGTACAGAGGCTTGACACCACCTCCAGAGCCTTTGAAATGGAAATAAGGGCAGAGAAGACCAACATGATGACCAACAACACCAATGGCATCAACGCGGACATCAAAGTCCAAGTCCAATCCCTCACCACGGAGCATAACCTCAAATATTTAGGAGCCATTGTATCAGACAATGGGTCCTGACAGGAAGTCCTCTCTAGGATCGCACAAACAACTGTTGCCCTGACAAGGTTGAAGCACATTTGGAAAGAAATAACCATCAGTCTACACTCCAAGGTAAGGTTGCTGCGCTCCCTTGTTATCTTCATCTTCCTATACGCTTGTGAAATATGGACCCCCACAGCAGACCTGCAACGATGAATACAATGCACTGAGATTATGTTGTACAGAAGACTTCTGGGCATTTCCTATATCCAGCACATCACCAACAACGATGTGCGACAGATGATCACACAATGCAATGGACAACAAGACATGCTCACAGTGGTGAATAAACGGAAGCTCCGATGGTATGGCCACGTCGCCATATCTTAAGGCCTTGCAAAACCAACCTGCAAGGCACTGTGCAAGGAGGCAGAGAAGAGGGAGACAGAAAAAGAGGTGGGAGGACAACATTCGAGAATGGACTGGCTAAACACTGAGCAAAGCCATAAGAGTCGCTGAGGACAGAGAAAGATCAAGTACGCTGGTTAAACGATCATCTGTGGTGCCCCAGCGGATCCTCAATCGCACATAGCGGTTGATAACACAACAAACCTTTTATTCTATATAATAATATAATACAGAGGGTTAGATGTGCGTTATGTACCGCTGTGCTGTCGAGGATCCGTCCAACTTGATGTGATGTACCTGTGGTATGAATATCACACTATTAAAGATTTACTTACCTTTGGAAATTTAGTGCTTTAAATTCCCACTGTCGCTGTCTTTCTCATTTGCTCTTTCTCATTCCTGCTCTGTTCTATCAATCTGCTATACTATCGTCTTCTTCGCTAGGCCAGTCGCCTACCTTTTTTCTTGAAAACTCTTCCGGGACAAGACTCCTTATTTGTGTATGAGGTCTGTTGGATCAGCTTGGGAATATTGGACGCTTTCTGCCAGGTGGTCACTAGGGCTTCCTATGATGTTATTATTTAGCAATGTAGGCATTTTATATGTATGTGTTTTATTAATAATGTATAATGATGTTTGTATTCTATTTTGTTTTTGTAAACGGGGGTTCGATAAATTAGAGTACAGCCTCAGCGTCCCCTGCGTGGGATGTCGTTATTGTAAAGTGACAGGCTGGTGGAGAGCTTTCAGTTTTACTACTAGGGTTGTTTCAGCAGATCTTTTATGCGGATCAGGGGTTGTCCGGTACTGATTTGGCTCGGAAGAGTCCGCTGGACCTAAAGCAATAATGATGTAATTTAATGTACTTTTGATTTTGAGTACAGGTGCAACACACCGATCCTCCCCACTCACCCACCTCCCGGGGACACTTCCAGGTAGGGGGCAGAGCAGGGTGTTACACCAATACGTTTCCATCAATTTACCGCAAACAGAACAGAACATCAATGCGTTTAGCGATCCCACGACAGAGAATGATACACAAAAAATAAATCAATACTTTTGACAGCACAATGCCGGTATAGTGTTTCAGCGAGTGCTAAACAATTGATTGAGTAAATAA
>CM072526.1:37533673-37681173 GCA_036898135.1 Oncomelania hupensis
TTAAAAGTTTTTGTGTTTTTTTGTTTTTAAGAGAAGACAAAATTACAAATGCCTTATCCTAAACTTCAACTAAACTTTCGTTGGGGAAAGAGTCTGTTTTAGCCCGTGATGAAACAAATCTTTTGACTCGTGCGTTTTCGAGGAAAACAACTTCGGCAAATTAGATAGTTACGATGGCATTTACCTCCCCTTGATAATGACGAACAAAATATCATCTGCAAATAAAGGCGCTGCCGATGCAGAAGAAAAGTTCGGAAGGCTTTCCCGATTGCATAACCGGACTCGAAAGGGATCACTACGAACAACGTTTCGCCGGTCGATCTAAAGGTCATTAATTTCTTCTGTTGTAGTTGCATCATCTGGACACGCGAGCGCCAATTAATGCCTGTGACGCGTCTCCCGTCTGGTTATCTATTGACTGTTGTGTCCAGATACAAGTGCCTGTGGCCCGTATGTACGACATGGCGTCTTATCTTATCACGAAACCACAGCTAAAGTTTGGTACAGATCAACGATCCTTTTCTTTTGTGTACGAGATCACGGTGGGGTGTAGTAAAAAGTTTCTTTTTTTTTTCTTTTTTTTTTTTGTATTTTAATTTTTTTTTTAAAAATAGTTTAGACTTGCTACAAAATCAAAGCGAATCAGGTCCGAACATTGTCTAGATATATTCTAATCTTTTTCCTCCTCTCTTTTGTCCTCTTTCCTCGAGGGATTGGCTCTGTAGTCTTCTCAGGTTAAATCCAGAAACACTGCATGCTACACGTAACGTACACTTCTACTCTGTTATCCTCCCTTTACCTTGCTGTACCTGGAGTGTGTCATAATAATAATAATAATAATAATAATAATAATAATAATAATAATAATAATAATAATAATAATAATAATCGTCATCATCATCATCATCATCATCATCATCATCATCATCATCATCATAATAATAATAATAATAATAATAATAATAATAATAATAATAATAATAATAGTAATAATAATCATAATAATAATAATAATAATAATAATAATAATAATAATAATAATAATAATAATAATAATAATAATAATAATAATGTGTAATAATCATCATCATCATCATCATCATCATCATCATCATCATAATAATGCATCATAATAATAATAAGAAGAAAAAGAAGAACAAGAACTAGAAGAAGAAGAGTAGTAGTAGTAGTAATAGTAGTAGTAGTAGTAGTAGTAGCAGTAGTAGTAGTACTAGTAGTAGTAGAAGTAAAAAAAAAATAATAATAATAATAATAATAATAATAATGCGTCATAATAATAATAATAATGCGTCATAATAATAATAATAATAATAATAATAATAATAATAATAATAATAATAATAATAATAATAATAATAATAATAATAATAATAATGGACATTATACGCGCTTTAGTCCTAAAGCAGACTCAATGCGCTGCGATCTGTAACCAAAATTCTAGACTTCGGTTTATACTCTCATCCTAAGGAGTAGGGGTGCAGTGTCTTAGTTTAGTTGCTGTTGTTGTTGTTTTGCTGTTGATGTTGTTGTTTTAAAACTTCAGGCCGTCAAACCGGGCACGCCCTTGATTCATTTGCGCTATTTAGGATTGTAATTTGGATTTGGATTTTAGTAGTAGTAGTAGTAGTAGTAGTAGTAGTAGTATTGAGGATTTTTATAGCGCACTTATCTCGCCGTACTTGACCAGACTCTAGCTAGGCGCTGGCCGATACAGGATCTAACTCAAACCGCCCGAGACGCCCACCCGCAGCCTTTAGGCGCATGGTCTGACGCCCGGACAACTGAGCACAATCATGGCCAGCCGGGGATGGGGGAGAAGGACCAAGTGCATGCTGGGTGTGTTCTTGTTACCGGCACTCACCCGTCTAGGACATGAGCGTCAGGATCTCTAAAGTCCGTTATGATGGAATGTATGCGACACACAGACTAGACCTCGGTTTATACTCTCATCCGAAGGAGTAGGAAACGGGAGTAAAGTGTCTTTCCCAGGGCTCGAACCCGGGACCTTCCGATCCGCAAGCCAAAGCACAACCATTAGACCACCGTGCCTCCCAAGTAAGTGCAACGATTTGACACCCATAGGAGGAAAATTCGGGTCATCCCACCTCAACACAACCCGTGGAAGCCGCAAGTTCAGCGCCCCCTCAGGACAAGGGTAGCATTGGTAAGTTCTCGTCTTTCTCTTGCCATTGGCCATCTTTATCCTCTGTATTGCGTTCTCTTGACAACTTTACAGTGTGGGTGTTATTTAACCAACTATAGTGTCAAACCTTTGCATGGGATCAATGAAAGCAATTGTATTATTGTACGTGACAGCTGCTGAAATTAAAAAAATAATAATAATAAAGCAAGTTTGTGTGTACATACGTGGGAGTGGGGGACAGAAAGGGTGTGAGGGTGCGCGGGATGGGGAGTGTGAGTGTTGGTTGTGTATATTATATTATGTTGTGTGCAGTGTCAGTGTGTTTTGGGGTTATATGTGTTTGAGGCGCATGCTGAGTTTCGGGCGTTCACGTGCGCGTGTGTGTGTGGGGGAGGAGGAGGGAGGAGGTGGGATGGGGATTGGAGTTAGTGGGGAGGGGTTTAATGGTGTGGGTGTAGTTATGGTACGACTTTGTTTAAGTCAAGTCAAGTCAGGAAATCTGTATCACCCGCAATGGAAAATATACATACCGCACATTGCATCTCAGCAAATCTAATCATTTTTCTTTTTAAACAAATAAAAATAATTAATTTATTAATTAATTGAGGGTGACATATCATAGACTAAGCTTATATAGTAGTATAATATACTACTATATAAGCTTAGTCTTTATATTTATACAAAAGAAAATGTAGCCTACAACTGGCATTTTATCTTATTAATATTACTTAATAGGGGTGGGCTCGTGGCGCAGTGGATAAGTCGCCGGTTTCCTATGCCGAAGGTCGCGGGTTCGAACGTATGTGACTTAGGTACGAGACTATTGAGGTCACCGAGGGTTTTATCCGGGCACTCCGGTTTCCTCCCTCCCTTCAATAATGGTACAGGACGCAGTCAATATAAAAATTTCAAAAATAAAAATTCGATTTTCTTTCCGTCTTCTAATAGCGATCTTCCTGCCTTTACACCACCTGTTTGAGTGCTGGGTGTATTTGGTGTGTGTGAGGGTGGATGAGACAGGTGAGCGTGTATGTTGGTATAGTTCGTCGCGCTTTGAGCCTGATTGATTTGGGGAAAGGCGCGTATAACATCCATTATTATTATTATTATTATTATTATTATTATTATTATTATTATTATTATTATTATTATTATTATTATTATTATTATTATTATTGTGACAGTTCACAGAAAATAATTTTATTGGTAACTCATTGTCAGTTGTTTTGGGTGTTTTTTCTCGTCCTACTTCTCCTCTTCCTCCTCCTACCTCCACTGTTTGTATCACATTTTCCTAACACGCCGTTCAGCTCTGACCCTCAATGGCGCAGTAGTAAACTATTGAAGGATCCAATAACCCTGGGGCAATGGCAATGGTAATCTGTGTTGACTTTTTAGATTGATTAATTTCGAATGAAAACAGAAGAACTTAGAAAAATTGAGAGCGAGTAAAGTCCTCAATGAATGGGAAAAAATACTGCGTCTTTACACTGTATGTACGGTGTATTATACAGTAAAACCTCCGTTTTACGACCTTTAAATTGCCATTAAAACGAGGTCTTAAATTGGAGGGGTCTTAAAAAGGAGGTAGGACATTTTTGAAAAAGACATTTAGAAAATGAATTAAGTAAAATAAATACATGTACAAAAGGTACACATACCATTAAGTATAGGGAAGATCTACCATCTTTCAGAAATATAGATTAAACTCTGTCTCACAACTAATATAGTCAATATCTTCCTGTTCCTCATTATTTACAAAATAAAAAATCAATGTTGGTATGATAGTTGTTTAAAAGTGTATGTAAGTGCTGAGTGCATGTTTAGAGTTATAACTATTTGTGTTTGACCAGACTCTAGGCGCTGACCTCATGTTTTATTTATTTTTCATCACTGAAGAAGGGCGTAGCCCGAAAGTCTTTGCTTTTATATTTTTCTTGGTGTTTTTTGTGTATTTTGTTTCTGATTTCTATAGAGTTATAACTATTTATAAGATAACCTTATTAATATTGTTGTAATTATTTTTATTCAATCATTGAATAGTTTGGTTGGTTTTTTTTTTAAAAAGAAAGCGGTTATTTTTGTTTGTTTGCATGATCCCCCCCCCCCACCCGTGCATGTTCTCTTAGAATGTCACTTTCTGCTGTTAAAGTTGTAAACGAAACTGTTTTCTTCAAGCGCACAAATATAGTATTGCTTTGGAATCTGAATTTTTCAGATGCTAGGTCGTAAAATTTAATTATTTGAAGGTCGCAAGTCGCGTTTTAGAGGTAGTCGTTTAAGAGAGGTCGTTTATAGAGTACAAAGCATCGGTGAATTTTTTTCCGGTCGTATGTTGGAGGAAGTCGTTTAAGAGGGGGTCTTAAAACGGAGGTTTTACTGTATTATTAAATGACACTGTCAAAAGCTCGCATGTAGTTCATACCAAAGGCATTTATCTGTTATTCTGATTTCAATTACATTGTTTTCTGAGGTGAAGAATATTGGTCTGTGTTCAAGTTAAATGTGATAGGTAAGGTATATCATATTTATGTTCTTATAGAGGTTATATAGATTTAGATTTATCAGTAAAACTTACGTTAATCTGATGAATAAAAATTAATACAACAACAACAAAAAAAAGATTTAGAACTGAGCATGAAAAGTTCGCATTTGGTCACTGCAGAAAAACATACCTCTTTTTTGGGTTGTAACTTCTGTTCTTTATTTTTTTTTCTGAGCTAATACATAAATATTCCAGTTAACAGTGATATGTACTGCGCATATATCTTCATATACATGTAGTATATAATAGTATATGATAATAAATAAGCCTCTACAGCATTTGTATAAGTAATAGTATATGATGCTAAATAAGCCTCTATAGCATATGTATACGTAGTGATTTACAACCTCAACATCAAAAGCACATATGCGGTCAATACAAAAAAACAGATTGCATTGTATAGTGCCAGCTGCTGCGATCAATGTTTGCTGATTCGAAGTTGGTCACATTCTGCCACAGTCACACCTTGCTGGTATGGCTCTTTGGGTTAGATCGGTAATTGGTTTGTGAGTTTTTTAGTCTACAGTCTTCGTGTTTATCTTTATTATAATCTAATCGATTTAAATGTAGTTTAATTTGATCTGCTCTGATCGTATGTGGATAATTATAGTAACAAAGCATGTGTACGATTTTTTTCTGATTTGTGTATTTGAATTAAAATATTCAACCATCTGCATACCTTACGAGATCGTACAAACACTTTAAGTGAGAGGTATGACTGTTTTGCTTTCAGGTGTGAGTGTTATGGCTTGGCGCAGGTGTTATCTCATGAAATATAATGGTCTAGATCTACATAACCATAGCAATGTTACAGCCATCCTCCTCCTCTTATTGCTTGTATTCATTTTCCTCCTTATCATCATCATCATCATCATCATCATCATCATCATCATCATCATCATCATCATCATCATCATCATCATCATCATCATCATTATCATCATCATCAGCTGCAGCAACTACAATAAAACACTAAAGCAATATCAGCATTATTGCCGTACTTACAATGAGTCACAATGCAGCAGCAGCAGCAGCAGCTAAAATAACAGTGATTTCGTCCCACTGTCGTCGTCGCAGCAATCAGTAGCTTCATCACCATCAGCAGCAGCAGCACCATCAACATCATAACCCCCACCTTTGTTCATACGACAGTAGGCTATATAATATTTTACCATCTTTATTTTTAGACAAGTATACTGCTGTTGTTCTTACGCCACCACGGACACTGCTGATACCACCCTCTTCAGCATCACCACCATCACCATCACCATCGCCGTCGACATCCTCCATGATTACCATCGTCATCAGTACCATGGCTTTAACTATATTAATGTTGACCCAATGTTACACGGTTGTTATTTTATCAATAGATGATTCAGCCCCGATGCTTGAATCTTGATAAGTATAACTCAGATTCCTTTATCCACGCAACCTGTTCACTCAGCAACAAGGCAGGAGTCGTCGTATAAAGTTTTCCAACTTTATTCAGCATACATCAACAACTGCATACAAGATTGCTCAATCGCTTTTTTACTTTTTTTCACTCTCTTTTTTTTTTACCCTCTCAAGACGATACAGTGCACCGCTAATATAGTCCCTCTATTCACACTTTTCTGCTATCCTATGCACCAACGGGAATCCCCTCTATGAAAAATACTTCCGGCTTTTTTTCTTCGCGTGTTTTAGTGAGTTATTTCCAAATATTCAGGAATAATAACATGTGTCACTGGCCACCTGTATCGTACCCTCACATATTTTTATTTTTTTTGCTGCAGTTTATTATCCCTTTCTATCGCCAGTGGCGCGCCTAAACCCTACCTACCTAACATTATTTGTGAATTTTTGAAAAATATTCGGAAAAACATAACGCCCAGATGCTGGCTCGAACCCACACCTGTCAGGCGCCATTGGTTTCTGGCTTGTGGACAAGGCAAGTTAGTCCCGCCTTAGCCCACTTGGCCACAACGCTAGCCTAACAAAGTCAGTTACTTCGTGTTTTGTGAAGGTTGCGACGGCGAAGCAATGGAAAACTACAAGAGTTTTCAGGTCCTGTTTCACTTTCTGTCGATGATCGACGCACCTCCAAAGTCGCCACAAATACAGGCCTCTACGATTGTTTTTTGCATTCTTTCACTGAGCATGTACTTCCTCCACCGTTTTTATACTTATCCCACTCGTTTTCTGGCTCTAACAATCGTCGTTTTCGGCAATTTGCCATATTTAAAAGTCGGATAGTGCAGTGGTTGGAGCACTCGCTACTGTGTCGAAAGTGAAGCACCGTCCGGTGCGGTTAGCACTTGGATGGGTGACCGCTAAGGTGTGAAGCGACAAACAACAACGCCCCCAGTTGACTCAACTGTGATTGAGTACCTACTCTCTTGAGGGTGGGGAAGGTAAAGCAGCGAGGGAGAGAGTTGGGCATCACCCTCATTACGCTGGCCCAAGATAAGTGTGATCTCCAACATCACGCTCCCCTACGGCCACAAGGCTATGGGACTACCTTTACCTTTTTTTTATCAAGCTTTGATAAAACCCAAACAAGCTAAACCGGAACTTGGTTTCATATAACCTCGTTTTAATTTATAATGGCGATACCCACGAGTTTTTATGAGAGGTGCCGGAAAGTTGTGAATAATCGAGAGAAAGTTCGAACATTCCAGCGTGACGCAATAACAACCAATCAGAATAAAATTCGTCACAGGAACTATGCACTGTCTTACGTCATGTAACTTTATTTAGGTTAGAAGAATCTCTTAGTTATAACAAGATTTATCTACATGCTTCCGGCAACTCTTGAAAATTCTCCAATAATATCGAACAACGACAATTATCAACATTATACAAAGCTTCTTCTAACAACAACGCAAAATTAAATCAAAGGTAAATATACTCTGGTATAATTGCATGCTTTGCAAAACAAAACGATCGCATCTATCGTGCGCGTCTCAAACGTAACACCAACACTTTGTACCGTTGGTGTTGAGTGTGTGTGGACGTTGTCTATCCAGATGTACGTGTCACTCATGCGTGAGTTTGAGAGCGCGCGTGTGTGAGAGCGGGGGTGGGGAGTGGTGGTTGTAAAGGAGGGTGGTGGGGTGGAGATTGTGTTGCGTTGTGTTGTGTGTTTTGTTTTGAAAAAGGTAAAGGTAAAGATCTTCCCTTTTCCTTTCGGTTGTTGGAGAGAGAGGTGTTTGGGACCTCTCTTTTCTCTAGGTCAGCTTAATGAGGGCGGTGCCTATCTCCTTTCCCTCGCTGTTTTACCTTCCCCGGTACTAAACAGATCCAGCTACCCATTGACAGCCGGGAGGACTGCGGGGAGGGGAGGATGTCGTGCGCTTGTTTCTTTCTTCTTTTATTATCTTTTTTAAAAAAAAATTTGGGGGGATGGGGAGTGGGAGTAAGGGTGTTGTTATGGTTGTTCGGTAGTTGCCTTCCAATGTATGGTCAACTATTCAAGTACTGAACCGTCCAGACGTATTTGTAACTAGTGGTTTTTGTACCCTGGCAAGCCAGGGTACACAGGTTGCTGTTTAAAATGTAGACAGAGAGACAACTGTTGTCTGCGAGTTTCATTTGGACGATGATACCTCCCCATATCCCCCTTGATACCTCACCATACCACCCCCCCTCTGATATTTCCCCGTCCCCCCCATGATGCCTCATCATACCCCCTTGATACCTCCCCGAACCCACTTGATACCTCCCCATAACCCCTTGATACCTTTCGTACCACCCTTGTAACCTACCTGTACCCTCCTTGATACTTCCCCGTTGATCGTTTCGCAGGTATGGATGAAAGGAATCGACCATCACCATACCCCCTTATCTATACCCGTATCCCCGTTATGCCTACCCATGCCCCTTTAAACCTACCCGTAGCCCCCTTTTACCTACACGTACCACCCCATTCCGATCCTTGATAATAATAATAATAATAATAATAATAATAATAATAATAATAATAATAATAATAATAATAATAATATTGAATAATACAAATAGAAATCATAAAAAACACCAAGGTTTTAAAATAAATTTTGATATAAGATATTATAATTATAATAATAATAATAATAAGTATTATTAGTTTATAAATAATAATAATAATAATAATAATAATAATAATAATAATAATAATAATAATAATAATAATAATAATAATAATAATAACGTACCACCCCATCCCGATCCTTGGTAATAATAATAATAATAATAATAATAATAATAATAATAATAATAATAATAATAATAATAATAATAATAATAATGAATATAGAATAATACAAATAGAAATCATAAACACCAAGGTTTTAAAAGAAAATTTGATATAAGATATAATATTATAAATAATAATAATAGTAATAATAATAATAATAATAATAATAATAATAATAATAATAATAATAATAATAATAATAATAATAAAGGTAAAAAGCCTAAATTGAAAAGAAAAATATCCATATTGTAGTGGGGGAAAAAAAAATATGACCCGCGTCAGATTCGAACTTGGGTCGTCCTAAACGGGAGGCGAAAGTGTTACCAACTATGCTATCAATGCATCGTACAAACACAATCAATTTTTTGGTCTATATGGAAAAACATGCTGAAACTTCAATTTGATTTTTAATGGAAGCGCGCGGAATGAGGCTATTGCAGTTTGTGGACATTTTGTTTATTTATTTATCTCAGAAACGGTTACATGTTCGGTAAGGAAATGTCGGTTATAACGATTTCGTGGGTTTTGAGCACACAGCAGGCCGATTCGCGGCCTCCAGCACCTGCCCAGATCAGCGTCCATAAGGGACAAACTTTATAGTAGAGGCGAAGAAGGGCTTCCGGCTAAGCAAGTTTTATATATAGATTTGTATTGATAACTGCCAAAATCTTTTTTTTTCCTATTCTATCCCGTAACTCGAATGTCGTTGGGACACCACAGATGATCGTTTAACCAGCATACTCCATCTTCCTCTGTCCTCAGCCACCCTCATGGCCTCGTTCAGTGTCAGGCCAGTCCATTTCCGAATGCTGTCCTCCCACCTCTTTTTCGGTCTCCCTCTTCTTCTGCCTTGTATCATGCCTTGCATGATGGTCCTTGAAAGACCTGATGCTCTGATGACGTGGCCATACTATCGGAGTTGCAGTTTTTTCACCACTGTGAGCATGTCATCCTGTTGCCCAACGGCTTGTGTGATGATCTGTCGGACTTCGTTGTTGGTGATGTGCTGGGTTTAGGAAATGTCCATAAGTCTTCTGCAGCACTTCATCTCCATGCTTTGTATTCTTCTTTGTGGATCTGCTGCGAGGGTCCATGTTTCGCCAGCGTATAGGAAGATGGTGATGACAAGAAGGCGCAGCAGCCTTACCTTGGAATGTAGACTGATGGTCATGTCTTTCCAAAAGGGCTTCAATCTTGTCAGGGCTGCAGTTGTTTGTGCGATCCTCGAGATGACTTCTTGTCGGGACCCATTATCTGATACAATGGCTCTTAAATATTTGAAGCTATGCACTGTGTTGAGGGATTGGCCTAAGACTTTGAAGTATAGGTTGATGCCATTGGTGTTGTTGGTCATCATTTTGGTCTTCTCTGCACTTATTTTCATTCCATAGGCTCTGGAGGTGGTGTCAAGCCTCTGTACCAGCTGTTCCAAGTTCTTATTCCTCTCCAGCCAATCCATCAATGTTATCCGCAAAACGGAGGTTGGAGATTGTTCTACCCCCTATGCTGACTGTGCCTTCTTGATCTGCAAGGGCATCTGACATAATGCACTCTAGAAAGATGTTGAAGTGTGTTGGAGAGAGGAGGCATCCTTGACGCACACCGATTGTTGTTCTAAACCAGTTCCCGATGGGGCTCTTGTGGAGGACTGCACTGGTAGCCTTGTCATACGGACTTCAATAATGTTAGGGCTGATGTTGTACATTCTCACGGTTGCCCACAGACCTGCAGGTTGAAAATCTGTTCAGTGAATCGTGCTTGTTCTTCAGCTATGATTTGTTCAGCTTGGGGTTTCAACCTGTTGAGTATTATTTTCAGGAGGACCTGCTGGGATGGCTGATGAGGCTGATAAACTATTTAAGCAGCAAAGGCCTTTAAAATGGACATGAAATAATAAGAGACTTTAAAACTGTAATAAAAGAGCTGCTGCAGTCGTCTGGGCACACGCTAGCAATGTTTCATGTTAAGCAACGTCTCAGCTCCTTTATTACAGTTTTAAAGTGTAGTGCAGCACTACTACGTCACGCTAAGAGAGAGAGAGAGAGAGAGAGAGAGAGAGAGAGAGAGAGAGAGAGAGAGAGAGAGAGAGAGAGAGAGCAAGCGCGGATTATAGTGAAGGATGTAAGTCTATAATAAGAGTGATAGGTTGGTTGTTGTTGTTTTTTGTTTGTTTTTTACATGAATGTTTTTTGTAAAATATGCCACGTAGCGAAATAAAGTCTGTAATCTGTCATCTGTATACCATCATCACCACCTCCCCAATCAACACGACGGCAGACTCTCCATTCTTCTTTACTTGACATAGTCTCATATTGTAATACATGCTGTCCTCCTTAGATAGCAACACTTCTCTCTAAGGCCCTGTTTCCTTTAGGTTTGTTTTTCGCCAGCAAGCCGCCAAGCGACAGATAACTATTTTGTAGTCAGTACACGCGCACACACACACGCGCTCACCCACACGCGCACACACACACGTGTGTTTTGCTCTTGCCATGACAACCCGGTCACGTGACGAGTGGCGCCAGTCGTTGTTAGTTTACGCGTTGTCATGGCCACAAACCCGGTGATGCTGCAGGTGATGGTTGTGGCTACGTGTGACAGCAGGATGAGCGAAAATCTGACTGTTCAAACAAAACAAGGACAAAGATGGGAAGAGTAAGAGAGAGAGAGAGAGAGAGAGAGAGAGAGAGAGAGAGAGAGAGAGACAGGGAGAAAAGAGAGAGGTGGGTTACGTGAGTAGAGAGAGAGAGACAAAGAGAGTGAGAAGAGGGATAGAGAGGGGATGGAGAGGAAGAGACTGAGAGTGAGACAGAGAGAGAGAGAGAGGAGTGAGAGGAAGATGGGAGAGCGAGAGAAAGAGAGAAAGAAGAGGAGTGAGGGAACAACTTAAGTCGTAATAGAGTTCTGATGAGTGTGAATCTGATGTCAGAACTACAACAACAACAACAACAACAATATATAAAATATTTCACCAAAACAAAAATGAACAGGCTCAGAGGGGACCACATGGCGAAAGACAAAGAAAAGCAGACAGACAGAGAGACAGACAGAAAACAATGTTATTGAGCGGAAATCGAATGTGCGAGCCAATGTGTCATTGTCGAAATGTTATCCGAACAGAAATGTTCTTCGGGACGATCAAAAGACGCGACGCTCGGTTCTTACTGTCCCTTCTCTCTTTCTGTCTCTGTCTTTTTTGTTTCTCTGTCTCGGGCTCCCTCTCTTTGTCTCTCTTTGTTTGTCTCTGTCTCTCTGTCTCTGACTGTCTATCTCTATCTATCTATCTATCTATCTATCTATCTATCTATCTATCTATCTATCTATCTATCTATCTATCTATAAATGTTAACGTTGATTGAATGAACATTGAGGTTTAACGTCTACACCCACCATTAGCGATATGGCAGACGGGGATAACCATCTCAGTCAAAGTCAGTCTCAGTCAAACCATCTCAGTCTGAATCAACACTGAACCACCAGAGCAATCATACTGCTAAAATGGACAGTGAAAATGGCCACATTTAACATCGCCCACCACGGAATTCGAACCTGGGTCATCGATGTGCCAGGCGAACGCTCTACCACTTGAGCTACGGCGGTGGGAACGTTGATTGCTATGGCCTGGTCCTGATTTGGCTCGGAAGAGTCCGCTGGACCTAAAGCAATAACCTTGTATTGTATTGATTGCTATGGATGTCAATGTCAAAGAGTCAGTAAACATTAAAACTCTTTGTTGTTAGTCTACATTTGTTTGTATCGACTGGAGGCTCATTCCCCCGCATCTCCTTGTTGGCTAAGAGGCTTGATAGCCTAGCGACAGAGAAAACCATTGTACAAAGTTCTATCAATGTAAGTTCTGTCCGAAGGCCTCGCACCGTACAGCAGCCATTAAGGAGCGACGAATAAAACCAGCCAGTTTGAGAGGCAAGTCGCAATAAACAATTTATATCATCGTTCTTATATAGCGCTTTTCCAGCCCAAGAGCTGCTCAAGGTGCTGGCTGATACAGGATCTAACTCAATCCGCCCGAGGCGCCCGCTTGCAATTGGGCGCAATTAGTCTGAGGCCCAGACAACTAAGCACAATCGTGGGCGATCGGGGATGGGGGTAGAAAGAAAGGACATAGTGCATGCTTGCTGTGTGTTTGTGTAGCCGGCACTCACTCGCCTACGACATGAGCGTCAGGATCTTTCAAGTCCGTGCGATGTAATGCGTGCGTTCACCGACTAGACCTCGGTTTGTACCGTCATCCGAAGGAGTAAATTGCCACTGAAAGCCAGTATGCTGCACGGAGCTATTGCTTAATTCCTTTTTTCAACGAATCCCTATGAGTGTTGAATTTATTCAGTAATAAAGTGCCTTCAGTCTTGAGTCAATTAAGCATGGTTGTAAGTCAGCGTTGCATGTCCCGATAACAAACAGTGCCTGATACAAACTGCAGTAAAACGCTTGTAAGCCTTTTTACCTGTCAACAGCCTTAGACCACTGAAGGAGTTTTCCCTGGAGGTCAGGTTTGATCAACTTTCATCAAGCGGTTTTACCACATCATAATTCTTTTCAAAGTATTGTTTTGCTTGCAGTAAAACGCAAAGTACTAACACAAAAGGCCTCAGTTCAAAGTTTTGTAACTGGATCAAACTCAAGCCGCCCGAAGCGCAAATGTGCTGCTTTTTGCACATCGTTTAACGTCCGAGACAACTGAGCAATCCTGGACAAATGACGGGGTACCGGTACAGGGACCTAGTGCCTGCTGGGTATGTTTTAAGCAACAGGCACTCAACTGTCGGAGAGGGAGGAAGGAAGGGTAGGGGGGGTGGGGGTGGAAGAAAAAGAATCTTTAAAGTCCATGCGATGGAGCGCATGCGTGCGCAGACTGGACCTCGGTTTATACTCGCATCCGAAGGAGTGTTCAAACAGGAACAAAGCTCTACTTTTGGGATAACCAAAATCAACAGAAATTGATTCATTTTTTTAAAAAGTTACTATACTTTGGAACAAGTTTTTGTTTGTTTGTTTTGTTGTTGTAAGCTTATTGTTTTAAGTGGGGCGACACTCGCTGTGAATGTTAAAAGGATCTGTCGAGAGGGGGGCGTGGTCAAAGTGGGTCCCTTTAAGTTATTTGGAACATTTCCCTGGCTGTGACCTTTTGTTTGTTTGTTTATTTTACGTCTTTTCACTTAAAAGTGATTTCAGACAACATTAACAACAGTAAATTAAAATACAACTAAAACATAAATAAAGGAGATAGAAAACAATCACTTATACTATTCATAATATTCAAAGCATAGAGACTGCATACAAAAAAGGCAAAAAAAGGCGAGATAAAACAATCCTCCGTGAAGAGGTATAGTTAGATTTCTCTCCATTCTCCCACGGATAACTGCCTCTCCCACCCCTCTTACCGTCCTGAATGCAGTCCCTATTTACATATTATCCAATATTTCTTATTCCATTCATCATCCATAAGGAAAAGTATAGCACATTCCCGGATCATAAATACCAACAAATAATATCAAATATTACAACCAAAAAAAAACTATAGGGCTAAAAATCAACGCCTCCGCAATCTGCAGCCAACAATCATATGTTATAATTTGAGCATTGCAAATATTTGCAGGTAAGAGTTGTTGTATTGCACTACAATCATGTAATATGTGATCTATTGTTATATTTGCTTGACATTGGCATACTACATCTTTGCAGTATTTTGTTTTCCAAGAATTAAGAATTAGTCTATTGGCCAAAGTAACAATATGACGAGAATAATGGATTGCTTGATTTGTTATAATGTTCAAGTTTGATTCTGATTTAAATTGTTGATTGATAATTGTATACATTTCTTTTTGTGATAATGGTATTTGTATGGAAATAACATGTTCACATTTTGCTCCTTGTTTGGCTTGTCGATCTGCCCAATCATTATACAATAAACCGCTATGTGTAGGAACCCAACAAAATGTGACACCAGTTCCTGACCTTATTAATATGTTAACAAGGTGTTGTATTTCATATATTATTGAATTAGCATCATTATTGTCAGATTGCAATGCATACAAAACTGGCTTAGAGTCTACACATATCAACAAATCAATGAATGTTCTTTGTAAACTTATTATTTTATTTAATGACATTAAAATCGCGATAAGTTCAGCTGTAAATATTGAATGCATTTTCCCTAAGCTATAACCTTCAATTATTTTGAGTGATGGTATAACATATCCTGAGCCAGAATCCCCTGAATCTAAAACGGAACCATCCGTATATATTTCTAAATAATTATGATAATTTTCTTCTATGTGTATACGAGCAGCTGATGCAATTAAGTTAATATTATCATCTTTTTTAGTGTAGTTTATTCAGTATCAAATTTAGCTTTACAGAATTCCCATAGAGGCAACGGTGGGCTTGCTAATTTTTTGAAAACATTTTGTGGAGATATATCTGCTTTCTCAAAAGTAGGTAAAAGGAAAAAGTAACATCGTTCTGCTTAGGCTGTGACCCCAACTGTGCTGAGTTGTAATAAAGAAATTATGTGTCAGCGTGGCTTGTGACAACTACAAGCAGTGCCTTCTACAAACTGCAGTCATTGATCGTGGACAGCGCATTATTGTCCAGCTCAAAGAGTAACTCAAGGAGAAACCCGCAAGGACCATCGCGACTCAAGCAGTTCTTGGAGGTGCTGAGACTCGGCTTTATCCTGAAGAAAGCCTAAGGGCAAATGTGGAATCATAGTCCACCGTCAGAACTATCTGCAAGCAAAATACATATAAATCGGCTCAGTCAGTTTTTAGATACAGCGCAAAACGTGTTTAGAAAGTGGTGAATGACGTTGACCTTTTAACAAGTACAAATATGAATGATGTAACATGTTTAGCAGTAGATAAAAACCTTTAAAAAATCTTGTAGGTCTTCGCAATGGTGTTTAAAAAAAAAAAAAAAAAAAGCAACATCGTTCTGCTTAATTGGTACAATATAGGTTGTAAACTGTCGTGTAGAATAAAGATATCGAGAAAGATTTGTGTAATATGATACCATGTTTTAAAGTCGTTTTCAATGGAACATGTTCTATTTGATAGTTCCATTTTACACGACCAGTATTGTTCCAACTAAAAGGGCACTCAGGCTCAAAGTTTGGCGATCTGTATCAACATACACACTCAAATGTTTCGCCCTCACACACACACACACACACACACACACACACACACACACACACACACACATAAATCACTCAATCATGTTGTGCAAAGGCAGAGTAATCGCTATTAGAAGACGGCAAGGAAATCAAATTGTATTTTGACAATTGGGACTTCATCCGAAACCATTATTGGAGGAAGGGCCTAGGGAGGAAACCGGGGTACCCGAATAAATCCTTCGGCGACCTGAATAGTCTCATACCTAAGTCGCATAAGTTCGGCTCTTTGCGGAATCGAACCCGCGACCTTCGGCATAGGAAACCGGCGACTAATCCACTGCACCACGAGGACACTCCTATACGAAACAATGGCTATAAAGGCAGTTAACGGTTTGTAGGTAAGAAGCTTTATTTTCGGATTTGACAGAGGAAAACTGTTGTTGTTTTTTTAAACTGATCAAAACTATTGGCGAAGGAGAAAAAGGAGGAGGGGAGGAAGAATAAGAAGAGGAATGTGTAGATGTAAGAAGAAGGGAATGGAAGATGATAAATGGTAATTCAAGGAGGATGTGAGGGAGAGGGGTTGGAAGAGGATGGAGGAGGAAGGTGGAGGAGGAGGAGGAGGAGGAGGAGGAGGAGAGAAAAAGTAAAACGAAAGAAGAAAGAGAAGAGAGCAAGCACGAAAAATAAAGGAAAAAATCCAAACGCTGAAAAGAAGAAGACAAAACGAAAGAAATGTCGCTCATAATTTCCTTTCTATATAATCACCGCATAGGGTGTGACGAACAAAGAATTGATTTCGACTGAAGGAGAGAGAAAAATAAGAAGAAGAAAAACATAAAACGATTTTGTTTCAAGTGATGAGCAAAGATTTGTATTATCAGACACAGGAAGTTGCGTGTGTCATCTCACACCATCAGGCTAAATGTAACCATTGGAGACTAGAAATTCCTGATTAAAGTATCATTCTGATCACGATTTTTATCTCTCTTATTATCCTTCTACTACTTCCACGTCCCTCCTAGTCTTATCACCCCCCCCTACTCTTCCCTCCCATTTAATTATCCATCTACTATCTTCACATCCCTCCTAGTCTCCCTCCTCTTTCCCCTCCCCCATTTAAGTTTTTCCAATGAAAGGATTATACAGTAGCACTAGCACATTTTTAATACAAGTATTTGCCCATTGGTGAATTCCAACTCTGTTCCTCTGTACCAACCCGGAAGAGAAGGGGGAGGGGGGGGGTAGATAAGGTTTTTGGTTTAAAGGGGTTCTAGCCCGTCAGATACCCCGTTTGTGAGTTCAAGTGTGTATTATGCATACATCGAAAAGAGAAGAATCATAGGCGCTCGCCTGTCCACATACAAGCGCCTGTGCCCTTTTCTTTAGAAGCGTGCTCGGGCCACCGTATACCCCAAGCACAGTCCATGTTTCCGGAGTTTGCCGAGTGCGATTGAAAACGCAACTGAAAATCCGAATTTTCCACTCCTAGATCACGAACCTTGACAGTCATGAAATTGATCCATGGTCTTTTGTTCTTGCCTGCCATGGAGCTCTTTCCCACGTGAGACATGTTTTGTACAGTCCTATCCTATCCTATCCTATCCTATCCTATCCTATCCCGTAACTCCGAGATCGTAGGGGCACCACAGATGATCGTTTAACCAGCGTACTCCATCTTTCTCTGTCCTCAGCAACCCTGATGGTTTCGCTCAGTGTCAAACCAGTCCATTCTCGAATGTTGTCCTCCCACCTCTTTTTCGGTCTCGCTCTCCTTCTACCTTCTTGCACTGTGCCTTGAAGGATGGTCTTTGCAAGACCTGATGATCTGGTGATGTTGCACAGTCCTTGCCATGTTTTATGCGCAGCCTCAAACATGCACCTTAAGAAGAAGGCCTTCAAACGACAGTCACATTGATGCTAAACTCATTATACAGGGTGCCTCAAAAAAATGTACTCACACTTTAACGGTCGCTAACATGCTGCCTTTTTTGTATTGCATGTGTAAATTAATCATAGCATGGCAGGAAATCAACTTAGTTTGGAAGAGAGGAAGTTTGTCCTGAAATGTTACTGGAAGACCGAAAACGCCATTGACATTGGAAATTGAAAGATAATGTCGCGATATTCCTAATGACCTGTTTCGTGAAATTTGCGAATCCCTTGGTGCGCGTTATCAGCGTTGTCTGGACAATAATGGTCATCAATTTGAACATTTGCGAACATGATTCTTCAATTACATTTGTCTTCTGTATTGGAAGCTATTCATTTCACTCTATGTTCATAAATAATGTTTTTCTCGATTTTAAGTGTGAGTACATTTTTTTGAGATGCCCTGTATATGGGATTTATCCAAAGTAACTTCCTCCCGCATCCCCCCTCAATGAAATAAAAATTGATCTTTTAAATTGTATTTTTTTATATAAAACTACATTTAAATATTTGTTTAGGTGTTTTTAATTGTTCTGGAGGAAGGAATGCAGGCATTATAATTATGGTTTGCGTCAGTAAGAGGCGGATGAGGGCCACAGGTTGACGGCCACTGAGATGTGTATATAATTTTGCCTCCCTTTTAAAAATAAATAAATAGTGCAATATGTTAGTTGTTATTAGTTGCGGGATTTTTAATTTTCACTTTTGATGTGTGTCTGTTGTTATGTACAAAGTCTTTATTAAGGTTTAAATTTTAGGTGAGAATTAATTTTTTTTAAAATTAACATTGTCTTCCGGAATCAACTACATTATTATTATTCTTATCGTTATTTAGTAAATCATAGTCAAGAAGTTAAGCTGGGGCAGGGTATATAATTATTCTTCTATTTATTCTGTCTGTATAATCATGCAAATACGTCAGCACTCCGTACAAAACAGATCAGTGTTATAAAGAAAGGGTCTACTCATAATTTGAATCCCAAATTTGCGCTATCAACCAGGAAGGGCTGGGTTTAACCTACATTGTAGTATCTTTCAGATGTACAAGCTTTCAAATTGTCACTTTAAGAACAAGAGTGAACTATGTTTTGTATGTTTTAATAGTATTAAATTGCTTAAGTCAGGCTTCATAGATCTATCTATCTATCTATCTATCTATCTATCTATCTATCTATCTATCTATCTATCTATCTATCTATCTATCTATCTATCTATCTATCTATCTATCTATCTATCTATCTATCTATCTATCTATCTATCTATCTATCTATCTATCTATCTATCTGTCTGTATGTCTGTCTGTCTGTTCTTTCTCTGTCTGTCCTTTTTTCTCTTCTTCTTCTTCTTCTTCTTCTTCTTCTTCTTCTTCTTCTTCTTCTTCTTCTTCTTCTTCTTCTTCTTCTTTCTTTCTTTTTCTTCTGCCCCTATCGACCAACTGCCCTAGCTCAGTGGTAGAGCGTTTGCCTGGCATATCGATGACCCAGGTTCGAATTACGTGGTGAGCAAGATAAAAGTGGCCTTTGTTCACTGTCCTTCTTAGCAGTAGACTTGCTATGGGAGTTCAATGTCCATTTAGGTCCATATCCCTCTTTCCTTGGGATCGCTAGGATCCCTGTCTGCCATATTGCAAATGGTGGGTATACATTCATTCATTCATTCTTTCCTTGACCCATTATTCAAATCAATTCTATTAAAGTCAACAAATCCTTACTACCATCAAATGAATTATATGCACAGCCATCTGTATCGCATTTGACTAAATAAAAACATGCAAGATAAACCACAATTCGTTAAAAAAAAAAAAGCTACTAATACTGAAATAACAACATTTTAATTTAGAAACAATGAAATACAGTAGGGCTAGCAGTTCGTTGAACAGAGACCCAATTCCAAGCCTTTGTTTACTATTGGCGGAAAGGGGTTTACTTTAAAATTCGCTTTGTTATTACAGACAACAAAGATACAGTGGGTATTCGTTGCTCAAACCAAACGCTAACGTTGGAATTTTCCGTTTCTGTGATGACAGGGTGTGATTTTTCCCTGTTTAACTGTACACCAAATACCAAGGCCGTGTGACCTTTGACCTTACAGTATTTCTGAATTAACCAACCGTCTTCGGCGTCTAGGGTAAATTAAGGTCTGTTGTATGAACCTAAAACGAAAAAACAAAACAAAAAACAATACAATTTGTTCTGGGTTTTAACTCTTACCTGCCTGTGTAGAAGCTATTTTTAGCGTAAGACCGGTGACTAGCCGTGTACTATCATTAATATGAACAAAAACTATGGAATTTATTGATGTGAAAATAAATTTTAAACATAAATTTTATAAAATAAAATCTTTCGACGATTGCCTATGCTAAGCCGCGTAATAACACACCCTAGTCTCACCCAAGAAGAAGGATGTCTTCATTGTGCGACTGACTCTCATGCTTTCACAAGTAAATGAGAGAGAGAGAGAGAGAGAGAGAGAGAGAGAGAGAGAGAGAGAGAGAGAGAGAGAGAGAGAGAGAGAGGGAGGGAGAGAGTGTGTCACATAAGGCTAGTTTGGACCCCGCACTAAGGCTTCAAACCACGGAATTAGAGTGATCTAATTCCGTGTTCAAACCTCTAACACTTTATCCTACTTTGGCTTGTGTAAATTAAAGTCGCTGCCTATATGACGACAGAAGACAGGACTGTGCTAAGCATGTGTAAACTAACTCTCGCTACGGTAGGCAGTGACCTCATCCAGCTGACGTAAACCAGAACCCCCCCCCCCTCCCCCCGCTAGGAGGCGCTCAGGTATCTCGCGGGCTTTGGCTGACCACAAGGCTAGGTAGTCATTCTTTATCTGAATCTCACACGAGAAGGAGCAACGCTCTGAAAGATCTCTCTAGCAGCAGACTAAGCAGGTGATGGGTGAAATTCAATTCATGGTAGTATAGCCACAGCCTGACATTGCCAAAAAGGTTTTTGTTTCATCACGTTTATTGATAGTATTGTTGGACTATGTTTGTGAAGTCTTGCCATGGTTTATCATTGTGAATGTTAGTCAAACTTTGCTTGACCACATGGCTGACCCTCGACCAGTTTTCGAAACCACGAGGTAGCCTCTACTGTCCAACTGTTGTTTCTCCTATGTGTATTAGTGCAGACCAGTGGCTGTACCAGAGAATTTGTATATTGTTAATTACTTCTCCATGTGTTTAGTTTAGCCATGATGTATGTATATGTATAGGAATTATGTTGGAGATTCCAGTGGACCACGACATAGAAGTTGATCGTCTCTTGTTTGTATAAGTGGACGCTATCACTGAGGGCTGTTTCTGCCATCAGTGAGACGCTCTGCACACCCTTAGTATATAAGGAGTGTCAGAAACTCGTCTTACGTTTTGCAGACGACAGGCTTGTTGGTCGGATGCAGGAGATAGGCCACTGAGAGTCAACCCTAACATTCGGCCTGCAGTGGAACATCGAGCACTGAGCTCCGATAGCCCAATAGTCAACAACCATGGAGAAGACACCATCACCACACCTCTACGAATCAGCTATGTGCAAGAAAAAACGCACTAACACTGATCTAGAAGGACTGTGCGATATTCCACTTTCCTGAAACCAACATTAGGCCAACCAGAACAAATAGCCCAAAGATGAGACAGAAGCAAATATCAAGAACAGTAGCAGCATAGACCCATCAAGGAGCGAACTATTAGAAGTGAATGTAGACATTTAAGTTAATAGAGTGGTTAGAAAATTATGTATAGAGTAGAAGAAATAAATGTGTGATATTTACTGTTAACAAGTGGCTGGACTACCTATGTTTCATAGCCATGCGAGTTCTAGTGTGTCATTGAATCTTTTACCATTTTCTCCCTATCTCTATAACCCTATCCGCACAAAGACCGGGCTAAACATATAAATGTATTAAGATTAGTCATAGGGTGATTACACTAGCCGATTCCCGCAGACGAAAGACGAGTGGGGTAATAGCATTCCATTGTGCAGAGCCCAGTAACAATAGACCCACCGTCACAGAGGGAGAGAGAGAGCGTGTGGGTGTATGTGTAGGGAGGCGGGTGTTGGGTGAAGTGTTATGTTTGTGTGTGTGGGTATGTGTGTGCGTGTGTGAAGTGAGTCGGGAGGTGGGAGGGGAGTGTGTGTGGTTTTATGTTTGCATCCAGGTGTTAAGTTTGTGGGGCTGTTTTTAGGTGTGTTGGTGCCATGTGCGTGTTTGGTTCTATACTGTGTGTGTGTGTATGTGTGTGTAAACGGATGTTCGTATTATATTTCTATGCATATAATGCACATCAAACCATGGAGGCAATCTACAATTACGCTGGCAACAAATTGGATGTTAGTCAATTCAACAAAACCTGGTACAATATTACAGTATTATTGTATATACAGTCGTGTTATTGTTTTTTAAAGAACACATTCAGGTCAATAAAAGCACATGCAACTCAAAAACAAAATTAAAGGATTCAGATAAAAACGGGATATGAATCATAGTAATGTTGTGTGACATCTGGCAAAAGGTTTATTATGCACTTGTCACTGTGAGTGAGTGAATGAGAAAGATATGAGAAGGGATGGAGAGATGGAGGTAGGGGTGAGAGAGAGGAAGAGATGGGGTGAGTTAGGCTGATCATGGAATTTGGGCAGAGAGAGAAAGAGAGAGGGGGGGGAGGGAGAAGTGAGTGAATGAATGAGGGAAAGAAATAGGCTGAGTGGAGAGAGAGAGAGATTGATTGATTGATTTATTATTGCTTTAGGTCCAGCGGACTCTTCCGAGCCAAATCAGGACCGGACAACCCCCGATCCGCATAAAAGATCTGTTGAAACAACCCCAGTGGGAAAATTGAATGCCCTCCACCGGCCAGTCACTTTACAATAAAGACATCCCACGCGAGGGACGGCTGAGGGTTGACCTCAACTACGCGAACTCCCCGATTACAAAAACAAAATAGAATACAAACATCATTATAAATCATCAACAAAAAACATACATAAAAAATGCCTATAGTGCTAAATAGTACATTCATAGGAAGCCCTAGTGACCACCCGGCAGAAAGCGTCCAACACTCCCAAGCTGATCCAACAGACCTCATACACAAACAAGGAGTCTTGTCCAGGAAGAGTTTTCAAGAAAAAAGGTAGGTCATTGATCTAGCGAAGAAGAAGATAGTATAGCAGAGTGGTAGGACAGATCGGGAATGGGAAAGAGCAAATGAGGAAGACAGCGACAGTAGGAATTTAAAGCACTAAATTTCCAGAAAGTGGGGATACTATTTATACTGAAACCCCCGGCACTCCAACGGGGGGAACTGTTGCCGCAGTTAATTTGTCATGCCTACAAAGGCAAGACAGGTTTTCAACTGGGGCTTTCACTGTACCCTTTATAGGTTAGAACAATCTACAGTGGCAAGATTGCTCATGACCCCAAGGGGAAGAGAGAGAGAGAGAGAGAGAGAGAGAGAGAGAGAGAGAGAGAGAGAGAGAGAGAGAGTCAAGGCAATGTTTATTGCTATAGGGTATTGAATAGAATAGACCCAACGACCACGTGCTCGGGGCCAAGGCGAGCCACATTGTACTCGTGGATTTCGGCTGTGGCCAACAGCCTGAAGAGGATTGGGCCCCGCCAGTCCTTTTTTGCCCAAGACACCCCGATTGATGAAAAGAACCACTCCCTCCATACCGGATCGGTCGTCGCCCCGGTCACCAAGGACAGCGCCCTCCGTTGGCCACCAGGACGGAGGTAATAAATGTGTTACTGATGGGCAACTTACCAAGATCCGCACGAGAGACAACATCGTCATAGGAACCTGGAAAGTCAGGACCTTAACTGCGGATGTAAAATTAGAAGAACTGCCCAAGAGCTGGACCAATATCGGTTGAACATTTTAGGTATCAGAGAACTGCGCTGGAAAGGACTAGGTGAAACAAACAACCAACAAAGGCCACAAGCTTTATTTCAGCGGGAGAGATGACAGGCACGAACACGGTGTTGGACTCTTGGTCCACAAAGACATTCTAGCCACTGTCATGGGTTGCCGCCCAGTCTCCAGTAGACTCATTACCATCCGCCTGAGAGCATCCCCTTTCAATATCACCATCATCCAGACCTATGCCCCAACATATGACTATGTCGAGGATTCTATGAACATCTGCAGGCTGTCCTTGACCAGGTGCTGAAGAAGAACATAGTCATAGTGCTGGCATTTGGAATGCCAAGGTACATTTGGACAAGATGCATACCACAACTGGGGAGATACATGTGGACCCCACTGCAACAACGAGAAAAATGACAGAGGTCTGAGACTCTTGGAGTTTGCCAGATACACAATCTGATACTGGCAAACACGCTTGGTCTCCACAAAAAATCCTGACGATGGACATGGCACAGTCGCAGAGAGGAGCATCCCAAACAGATTGACTACATTTATGTTATGTATCAGTTTATAGTCCCCTCTCTTCCCGATAAGGATTTTCAGAGAGGAGACTTAATGACGTACTATGACTACATCATGGTCAAGAAACGCTTTAAGCATCAACATTGGCAGGACACGCACTTTTCCAGGAGCAGACATCGGAAGTGACCACGATCTCGTGATGATGTCTTTCCGTTTCCACTTGAACAGACATGGGACTGATCCGTATTTATACTGATTTCCGTATTTTTTAAAAGTCAATGGGTCATTTCTGAGATTGACCCAAATCCGAAGAGAGGGTTGGGGGTAGGGTTGCTTTGGTAGGGTGAGCTTTGGCGCCTTCGCGATTTCGGTTATCGGGTCGTTCCGTCATGTTTCACGAAGTACTGCGACGTCATTTATCCAAATGTTGCGCGCGTTTTGATTGGTCACGATCATTGCCGATCTTTGCCGAAGCTGAAAATACTCGTTTTCGGATTCTCCGAGCGCTTGTGAAGTCGAAGCAGTCAAAATGGTGACTTACTCTTATCGAGTGTTGACGGAAAATGAAAGTGTTGAGTCCGCGAACATCGACAAGGTTGACAGTGTAAAAAACAAATGGAAAGCGCAATGGCTGTCGGAGAGAGTTGTAGTGAAATACAAGGGCAAGAAGAGATCACAGTTTTCCAGTGGTGACCTGAGGGATTTCTTCAGCAAACTTCCCAGAGTGTCAATGAAATTAAGAATAAACAGTCACAAAATGAACAGACTTTTCTATGTACAATTTATTTGGTATTTGCACACCCAGCACACAACTATTGATGGCAGAGATCAATCTAAAACAGACATGTGATTTTTTGCGAGTACTTGAAATGAAGAATAAACAGTCACAAAATGAACAGACTTTTCTATGTACAATTTATTTGTATTTGCACACCCAGCACACAACTATTGATGGCAGAGATCAATCTAAAACAGACATGTGATTTTGGGTGAGTACTTCAAAAAATTTAACTTTTGTTTTGTGCTGTAGCTGTTTCAGTGAACAGCCTAAAAAGTTAATTGTCCTGATCAGATTGCACCATTTGGCTTCCCCTTTTTAAAAAATTGTCCGGGGTGGGGGGGTGGGGGGGGTGGCATGCCCCCGGACCCCCCTAGCTTACTTGGCGCTTTGCGCCGTCGGCTCGGCACTTTGCGCCTTCTGTTTCAGTATTTTTCACAATTCCCTTGTCCCATGTCTGCTTGAAGAGAGTAAACACAGCAAAGTGCATCGGATTGAAGTTCGACATGCACAAACTGCAAGAGGCGGAGGTGGCAGAAATATCACAAACCACAATTGGAGGGAAATGTGCACCACTACTCATTTTGGGAGCTGTTGAAGTAGAAGTCAACACTATGACCACAACCTTCAACTCAGCTGTGACAGATACCGCCACTGAGATCCTTGACAAGTACCGCCCAAAGAAGAAACCGTGGATCACACCTGAACTTTTGGACCTGTGTGACAAACGAATTATAAGTTTAGTCTTACGTCTTAGTTTATAAGACGAACAAATTATAAGTGAAGTGAAAGAACACTTAGAACAATATTATCCCAATCACCTAAAAATATTTACAGATGGATCTGTACTGGAATCATCTAATAGTGGTGCAGGGTTTGTTATACCAGCTTTGAAAGTAGAAAATTCGTACTATATTGGAAAAGGATTTTCTATATTTTCTTGTGAATTATATGCCATATTAAGAGCATTACAATATATTCTTGAAACATCCCTGGATATAGTTAACTTGCTCATTTGTGTCGATTCAAAATCAGTTTTACAATCAATTCAAAACTGGGAATACTACTAGACCAGATCTAATATTTGAAATTAAGCATATAATACATCAAATTATTAGCAGAGGTACAAATGAAGACCCTAGGATTAAAAGTACCTAAGTCACATTTTTGCATATTTGGAGTTGAGTGCAGAAAATGGTCCTCCTACGCGTGCTAAGTCCACCCACGTAATTGTGAATCATTAAGAAGTGTCTAAGTCCCGTTTTGAAAAAGGCTTGGTGTCAGGTTTCCTCACAACAAGTACTCAAGTCTAGTTTTTTTTGTTCGAAAAGTACTTTAGTTCTTGGAAAGAACGTGTGGTAATCATTTGAAAATTTATACAGACGGATCTGTGTCTGAAACTTTACTTGCTGGAGCCGGTTTTATTATTCCTGATCTAAAAATTAAAAAATCGTATTATGTTGGTAAGATGTATCAATTTTCACAGCAGAATTGTGTGCCATTTTAATGGGTTTGGACACTATTAGCAATTATATTTAATATAATCTAATGCATAAATATCTACTGATAATGTTCGATGCATTATTCTTATTATTAATTTTAAAATGACAATTCTTATTTATTGATAATGTTCTATGCATTTTGTTTTAAAAGAATTTCTTTTAGGAAAGAGATAGAGAGCGAGAGAGGGAGATAGAGAGTGCATGTGTATGTGTGCGTGCGCGCGCGAATGGGGGCATTTGTAGAGAAATGTATAATGTGTAAACCTGAGTTATTTTAATTGAATCATTCTCCTACCCCCAACCTTATCCCATCGGCGAGCCTTTCAGGCCTATTTGTCTACAAAACAATCTTCCCACCCTAACATTACCTTTCTTCATGACCTGCTTTTACGGTAAGAGCCATCAATGTAGAATAACTTCCTTAGTAGGAAAACAAACAATGACATATCCTCCTTTGTGGAATTTCAGCATTCTCATCCCTCCTGGTACTTGTACATCCAGTAATAGTATTCCAAGTAATCCAGTGTGTAACTTCACTTTTCACAGCTTTATTTTGTCACACCTGGCAGCGACACAGCGTGATTCCGATTCCCCTTAGACTGCTAAAATCACTAACTCTATTTCTTGGATCTGTATCTCCTTTCTAATTATATGTCATAACTACACCATACAATAGGCCTATATTATTTAGTTATGAACGTGGCATGCGTGAGGGGTTGTGCAGCAGTCTCTCTGTGTGTGTGTGTGTGTGCGTGTGCGTGTGTGTGTATGTGTGAGCGCATGCTTTTTTGTTGTTTTCTTTCTTTATTTTGGTAGTCTGCTTTTTTGTTTTGTTTCCTGACAAAATTTGTGTGCGGTTCGCTGATGCTTTGTGGATGTGAGTGAATGAAGAAATTGTTTTTAGGTCCCGAGATATTCACAGATGTCGGGACCAATTGTGTTTTTAATTGTTACTTTTACTTTTAATGATTTATGCCATTCCCAGACGCGCAAAGCAAATTCTTCTGTGTGTTACATTTAAAGCGAATAAAGAATCTTATGTCTTATGTCTTATGTCCCTATTGCCTTTTCTAACATAGAACTATGTGTTGATGCTAAAGCTGTTCTCAAAGCCCTTCAAAATTGGTATTGTAAAACTAGATCAGACATTATTTTCTATATTAGATTATTAATTCATGCTATTATGTCAAATGGTGTAGGAATTTCTTTTTGTTGGGTTCCTTCACATTGTGGCATTTATTTTAATGAAGTTGTGGATACTTTAGCAAAGGAAGGGTCATTCTCAGTAAGTGAAAATTACATTGTTAGACCATCTGCATCGGAACTTATTTCGTTGGTAGAAAGATCAATGTTCTCCACCTTATCTCAAAGTACTGGAATAGATCATTACTCATTTTCTAGAGACTTATGTAGAATAATCAATAAGCTAAGAGTCAACTCATGGAATACTAATTTTTTTTAGAATGCTATGTGTCCATGTTCTCAACCAATTTCCGTTGAACATCTGTTAAAAACTTGCCCCATATTAACTTCACAATATTTAGTATTCTATGCTTTAACATTGTTACCTGGTTCGGAAATCTTAGCGTTAGAAACAGGAACAGACTCAACCGCATCGTAAACCTAGCTAGCATTGATTGATTGATTTATTGTTGCTTTAGGTCCAGCGGACTCTTCCGAGCCAAATCAGGACCGGACAACCCCCAATCCGCATAAAAGATCTGCCGAAACAACCCTAGTGGGAAAATTGAATGCCCTCCACCGGCCAGTCACTTTACAATAAAGACATCCCACGCAGGGGACGGCTGAGGCTTTACCCCAACTACTCGAACCCCCGGTTACAAAAACGAAATAGAATACAAACATCATTATAAATCATCAACAAAACACATACATATAAAATGCCTATAGTGCTAAATAATACAATCATAGGAAGCCCTAGTGACCACCCGGCAGAAAGCGTCCAACACTCCCATGCTGATCCAACAGACCTCATACACAAACAAGGAGTCTTGTCCAGGAAGAGTTTTCAAGAAAAAAGGTAGGTCATTGATCTAGTGAAGAAGAAGATAGTATAGCAGAGTGATAGGACAGATCAGGAATGGGAAAGAGCAAATGAGGAAGACAGCGACAGTGGGAATTTAAAGCACTAAATTTCCAGAAAGTGGGGATACTATTTATACTAAAAACCCCGGCATTCCAACGGGGGTACTGTTGCCGCAGTGAAACGGTCTTGCCTACAAAGTCAAGACAGGTTTTCAACTGGGGCTTTCACTTTTCCCTTTATAGGTTAGAACAATCTACAGTGGCAAGATTGCTCATGACCCCAAGGGGTAACCTAGCTAGCAGAGTGATAGGAAAGACACAAAAGCCAATAACAGAAATATATAAATTTTCTGTAAAAAGTAAAGCTAGAAAGATCATGTCTGATAACAGTCATCCCATGTGTAGATCATTTGAACTGTTGCCCTCAGGTCGGAGGTTTAGAACCCCAGCCTGGAAAAGAAACTTAAATGGCCACTTTTATGTACCAAGTGCAATCCGCATCTTAAATTTAAGCAAACTGTAATACCCCCAGTTACCTACATTTTTCTTCTGTGTACTGTGATGATGTAATGTAATATGTGGTGAGTTGTGCAATGAAGTAAGCTATTTGTTATGCATATGATTGTCTTAATTAATGTTTTATTTAACAAAAACTGTCAATATTTCTTTTAGTTTGTAATCTTTCAGTCTTAGTCTTTATGCTACTAAAGACAAATTTATATGTTATTGTATTTTAACTATGGACAATAAAGATTCGTATTCGTATTCGTAAACAAAAATATTAAAACAAGTGAACTTTCCACTGTTGAACTGCTGGTAAAGGTAAAGGTAATCCCATAGCCTTGTGGCCGTAGGGGAGCGTGATGTTGGAGATCACACTTATCTTGGGCCAGCGTAATGAGGGTGATGCCCATCTCTCTCCCTCGCTGTTTTACCTTCCCCACCCTTAAGAGAGTAGGTACTCAGTTACAGTTGAGTCAACTGGGGGCGTTGTTATTTGTCGCTTCACGTTTTTGCGGTCACCCATCCAAGTGCTAACCGCACCGGACGGTGCTTAACTTGCGACACAGTAGCGAGTGCTCCAACCACTGCGCTATTCGACACCCCGAACTGCTGCAGTATCCAACAGTTATTACAATAGCACAAATTATTAGCCAGTCTCCAGTGAGCAAATTTTTGTGATTATTATGCCTGATCCTTGGATGTGCTTTTTGTATTTTGCGTGTGATTGTGTGTATGCTTGGGTGTATGGTCTAATATCACAAACTGTGAATAGACGTTAAATAAAATTATTGACTGATTTATTGACCTTAGTCCATGACAGCCAATCACCGCTGCCCTTGGCGTCATAGAAACAGTAACACAAAATGGCTGAAAGTGCACACGACAACGAGGATGCTGCAGCACCGAAGGGAAAAAAAGAGACGATTAACGCCGTCTGAATGGAAACGAAGCAAGATAAAAGTTGCAAAAGTCAGACGTAAGGATATTTGGTTTATTTCAAAGGAAATAATATTGTTATGACCACAGTAAGCTTTGATGTAAACAAACGAGTGAAATATGGGTCAAACAGTAAAAAGGTACGCAAGTCCACTTTGCCTAATATGCACAAGCATGAATTTTCAGTGCGTATTTGTGCAAACTAATGTCTTTGTACATGCAAAGGCCCATGTATAAGCAAAATTTTTACAGTATCTTCAAAGAATATAGATATACAAGAAACAGAACTTGCGATTGAAGCGCGATACCGCAGGAAGTGTTATCCATGCCTTATCAGTACAACTTATGTTAATCTGATGAATAAAAATTGATGCAACAACAACAACAACAAATATCCATGCCTGTCTGCGTGTTCAACGTGGTATAAATATAACTATAAAAACCACGTTATTAATGCCTTGAGCCGAAGGTTTAACACACAAACAGAGGGTGACGTAATCTGTATTTGACGTCTAAAAAATTTGCTAATAGACATCGTTGAGCTCAGCGTCTTATTATTATCATAGTCTTTCGTATCTTCATGCACTGTCTTGAATATTTTCAATCTTCCACCAGAAGCTACATTCTATGACAACCTCCGTGGACTGGAAAGGGTTGAGGATGATGATGAGGACGAATAAGATTCACAAGCTAATTATGCAAAAGACAATGTGACATTGTCTTTTATTTTTCTTCAGTATCTGCAAGGGCACAATAAATTTCTGTTAATTGTGGTTACATTGTGTTTGAGGATGGTAAAAAAATATTGCTGGGTTTGAGGTAAAAATTAAATTAAAAAAATAATACACACGTGTTCATTCATTTGTGTTAGGCATAAAAAAAACCTGATTGTTTGTGGAAGCTTAGTCCTAGCAGTTTAGTGCTAAAAGTACTTAAGTCGTTGATTTGACAGAAAAGTACTTAAGTCCATTTTAATTAACTCAATTAATGGAAGGTAGAAAGATAAAATATCTTATTATTTGGCATTTTCAAATTTATATAATCATATACTAAGAATATAACCTAAGCAGAATAACATCAGCACGAATACCCGATTTCACTAAAGAATTTAAACTTTGAAGCCGTTTTTCTCAGAACAGACATTTTGTGACTTAAGTACTTTTAATCCTAGGGTCTTCAAATGTTGATTTTTGTTGGGTTCCGTCTCATTCTGGCTTGTACTGGAATGAGCAGTCGGACAAACTTGCCAAAATTGGAGCTAAACATACAAATTCGATATCAAATTGTAATATTACATTATCTAGGCATGAATTGATTTCATTAGTAGAAAGACATTTTCAAAAATCAGTAAACAAGCATAACATTTTATCATGTAGTAGAAATATTTCAAAAATCGTATATAAAATGCGTTTGAATTCACAGAGCACAAAATACATTACTGATATTCATTGTATATGTAAGCAACCAATGTCTGTACAACATTTATTATTTGAATGTACAACATTATTACCATTATACAAGGCAAATAATGTCTCGATCAATGAAACCGATAGTATGACAGATATTTTATATAATCATACACTTATTGAAAAAATTGCTTACATTATCTTACATACTGACATAAAAAAAAAACATTTTTTGATTAAGTACATAAATATGTGTTTATGTTTATGCATGTGTGTTTGTGTGTATGTCTATGCATATATATGTTTGTGAAAGTCTAATATCATTTTATCAATGAAAAGACTTTAAATAAAAATCTGAATCTGAATCTGAATCGGACAAACGAAGACAGATGAAAAAGATAAATAACACATCGCGGGGAGCTGATGCCTACAGAAAAATAAACAATGACATCCAAAAAGGCATACTCACAGCAAAGAAGAACTGGATAGAGGATCAATGCCAGGAAATAGAGAACAGTCTGAATAAGAACAACAACAAGAAGGCCTACCAGATTGTGAAGCGGCTGACAACTGTTAAACAGCCCAAGGTCTCCACGATCCAAAGCAAGCCTTACAGAAAAACAAGAATTGGATAGATGGACAGAGTACTGTTCTGACCTTTACAACCGCACACCAAACGGAGTCTCGTCAGTTCTAGCATGTCCCCAGAACAGAGAAAAAGAAGAAATCATCGCAATTCTCCGATAAGAAGTTGAAGCAGCAGTGCAATCGCTGAAGAAAGGGAAGTCAACGGGAGTGGACAACATATCCGCAGAATTGCTTCAAGCAGGAGTAGCAACGATTGACGCCCTCACCATTATCTATAAAAGATCTCGCAAAGTGGGGAGAGACCTACGGGGGCCGGGTAGCTCAGTTGGTAGAGCGTCTTACTAGTAACCGAAATGTACCTGGTTCGAATCCCGGATTAGCCAATGTGTGACCATATTATTTTCCCCTTACCTTCAACTGGTTCGCTGGTGTCAGAATAATGTGACCAATAGTCGCCTATACGCTTCGGTGTCGTGTGACTATAATCTACAGTTACTGGAGAGACCTACACCACGGACCCAGTCGCTTATCATCACTCAACCAAAGGGCAAACTTCAAGAGTGTGAAAACTACCGCACCATCAGCCTCATCAGCCATCCCTGCAAAGTCTTCCTGAAAATAATACTCAACAGGTTGAAACTCCAAGCTTAACAAATCATAGCTGAAGAACAAGCACGATTCATAGCAGGGCGAAGTACCACTGAGCATATATATTTAATCTCAGAATATTCTGCGAGAAATACCTACAGCACCGACAACATCTATATCACGTGTCTGTAGACTTCAAGAAAACCTTTGACCGAGTCTGGCATGCAGCTCTGTGGGAAACCATAAGAGTGTACAACATCAGCCCTAACATTATTGAAGTCATCAAAAGCCTGTATGACAAGAATACCAGTGCAGTCCGCCACAACAGCGTCATCGGGAACTGGTTCAGAACAACAATCGGAGAGAGCCAAGGATGCCTACTCTCTCTAACACTCTTCAACATCTTCCTGGAGCGCATCATGTCAGATGCCCTTTCAAATCACGAAGACATAGTCAGCATAGGGGGTAGAGCAATCTCCAACCTCAGTGTTGCGGAAAACATTGATGGATTAGCTGGAGAAGATCAAGAACTTGAACA
The DNA here is from genome assembly GCA_036898135.1 of Oncomelania hupensis. Lineage (NCBI taxonomy): Eukaryota > Metazoa > Mollusca > Gastropoda > Littorinimorpha > Pomatiopsidae > Oncomelania > Oncomelania hupensis. Next base: position 37,566,943 of record CM072526.1, read on the forward strand.
GCTAATACAGAGGCTTGATACCACCTCCAGAGCCTATGGAATGGAAATAAGTGCAGAAAAGACCAATATCATGACCAAAAACACCAATGGCATCAACACGGACCTCAAAGTCCAAGGCCAATCACTCAATACAGTGCATATCTTCAAATATTTATGAGCCATTGTATCAGATTTTGGCTCCCGACAGAAAGTCCTCTCCATTATCGCACAAATAACTGCTGCCCTGACAAGGTTGAAGCCCATTTGGAAATACAGGACCATCAGTTTCACTCCAAGATAAGGCTGGTGCGCTCCCTTGTCATCTCCATCTTCCTATACGTTTGCGAAACATGGACCCTCACAGCAGATCTACACGATGTACAGCGAAGAATACAAAGTATGGAGATGAGATGCGGCAGAAGACTTCTGGGCATTTCTTATACCCAGCACATCACCAACGACGAAGTCCGACAGATCATCACAAAAGCCCTTGGACAACACGATGACATGCTCACAGTGGTGTAGAAACGGAAACTTGGATGGTATGGTCACGTCACCTGATCATCAGGCCTTGCAAAGACCATCCTGCAAGACACATTGGAAGAAGACAGGAGAAGAGGGGGACAGAAAAAGAGGGGAAAGGACAACATTCGAAAATGGACTGGCTTGACACTGAGTGAAGCTATGAGGGTTGCTGAGGACAGAGAAAGATGGAGTACGCTGGTTAAACGATCATCTGTTCTGCCCCAACGACTTTCGAGTTACGGGATAGGAGTGGAGACAGAGACAAGACAAAGCTGAGGCAAACAAGACAGACAGACAAATAGAACAAAGAGAGACAGAGTAGGAGTTTTAAAAAAAATCAATAACTGCTTTATCAGCAAAGCTGACAAATGACATATCCTTGTGACAACCATTTGACACCATACAAACCGTTAGGCCGTTTTTCAGGGTTCACACCATAGTGTAGCTGGTTACGTAGCTTTGGTCCTGTTAAAAGAGCTAGCTTTCAAAGCCCAACATCACAATCCGAATCAGAATTAGAATCAAAATCATGGTGGTACAGGGGGCGAAGAGGGGCGGGTAAGAAAAATGGAGGGAATTATAGCATTGCCTGACAAAGCTCAAACTGAGGGGGAGAGGGACACAGACAAAACGCACAGAATATACACAACAACAACAATACGCATACTTTACACTCACTCGGAATTATAGTAGGCCTACCGTATTGAAACCCGCGCCATAGTCAATTCTATCGCTTCATCGGTGTCGTTCAGGCCCTTTAAGTGATTTAGTACGGAGCTAATGTCAACAGGATGGACATATGATTAATAATACAAACCCTGGCTGTGACACTGCCACTACCATCTGTCATATCACAGAGGCCCGTATTTGAATGTGAGAGGTTCCGAATCCTATAATTATACAGTGTCGTTGTATAGAACTAATGTATTCATACACGAGCGCCTGCATAATGAACCCCATTATATTGTATTTGTATTTCCTACTGATCGAATAGATTGAACAGAGGCACTGACAGCCACCCCTTTCACACCCACCAACACACACGCGCGCGCGTACACACCCCCATTTCAAACACACACACACACTCGCACATTTGTAATACTGTATTGCTATATCCGTATACAAAGAACAGAAGCACAACATGGGGTTCAGACAATACGATATCAATGCAGCCCTGAAGAAGGACATCACACACACAAACACACGCAATGCACATAAGACACACAACACAACCACACACACAAATATTACCAGCGACCCCACAAATGTCAAAAACGGAAAATAATAATAACTGTAAAATTAAAATTCTAAATAAATCAATTTTACAAAACACACAAATGAAAAAATTATTATTATTATTATTATTATTATTATTATTATTATTTTTATTATTATTATTATTATTATTATTATTATTATTATTATTATTATTATTATTATTACTAAAATGCCAGGCGCCGGACGGACGAACAACGACAAAAACAATAGTTCCAGAGCTTACAGCTCGGGAAGTAATAATATCAAATTGTAGGATATGGGGTCAAAGTTTGTCCAGGCCAGTGTGGTCCGTTGTCTGCACCTTTGTCTGTTGTGTTAAATGTATGTTATCTTATCACATGGACACAATTAAGTAACCGCCATTATCTCCCTTAAGTCTGTACTCCTTCATTACTGGTACTTTGCCAGACTAGCAGATTGAACATTGGAAAACAAAGTAGGTATATGGAGTTAACCTCCTCTTCTTTCCAAGTACAAACCAAGGTATGCATTAGATTAGTTTGTTAGCAAAAACATACATTTACAGGTGTAAAATGAATAAAGAAATGCCTGTCTATGAAGCTTTTTTATTCACTCTGAGAAACAGATATGAAACGGAAAGGTACATTGCTAGTACACAGATGAGTCTAAATGTTTTCCGTACAATGTGGCAGCTGTACTTGCCCCTTTTTGATAATCTGTAATAATATTTTTGTACACTTTTTCTTATCCTGTGTACATGTACTCATGTATATTTTTGTTTAGGCTTTGCTTGCAGATGCTCATGTACATGTAGTATAAAACCCTGTGCATTTTCTCTCTCATTTCCTCTCTCTTATTTTTTCTTCTTTCTTATAAATATTTATTTTAGTATTCTTCTAAAGTATATTTCTTGTATGTCTATCTATATATAAAAAAGCCTTATATTTGCTTGTATGATAACATATGTATGAATATCTATGGAAATACTGTGGTTGTTATGCATGCATGTATTTGGTGAATAAAAATTTCTTTAAAAAAAAAAGGTATGCATTAGTTTGTCAGTATCTATGAAAATTGATGTTGTTTGATCATAATTATTACTTTTTTGTGTGGTCTTATCATTTTGGTGAAAAAAAGCATTGAAACAAAGAAACCAAGGTCTGTTATGTCCACGCATGCATTCTATCGCACAGACTTTGAAGATCCTGACGCTCATGCACTAGACCAGTGAGCTCCAGTAACAACAAATTTAATTGCGACGGACCGGGGGACAGACTGACGGACGCGCGGACCAACGTTTAGTTCTGTATGGTTCCCGCCTTTTTCAAAGTATTGCTATATAATGTCTGGACACCCATAAAATAGCTGAAATCCATACATAAAACCCATAAGTAAGCACACAATCCTTGCGTAATTCACTGTGAAGGATGGAAGGGTCAGATGATTTAATACATTCCTACACCCCAGCACATGTCTCACTGAAATTATTTTATCGCGTTGAACGAGTGACGGTCAGCCTACTTTATCCTCGGACGGAAGTTCAACTCCCAAACACAAAATGTCGAACATTGTTCTATGCATGAGGACAATACAATAATAAGCTATCTTGAATCCCTTGTATCATCAACAAGCCAGTCAGCACACACACACACACACACACAGACACACACACACACACACACCCAAACACACACACACACGCTCGCACACACACAGACAATTATGAAATTGTGCACATAAAACAAATAGGCCGGCACACAATGCTAATGCTAAGCACCAGGGTCAAGAGATTTTATTCGGGGGCCGGTTTTATGAACGGGTGTAAGGAATGAATAGGAAAATTACACCTCTAAATTTGGAGAGGCAGAAGTTTATACATTCATGAAACTAGCCCCGGGTTGGGCTACGTATTATTCCTATCCTATCCTGTCCCGTAACCCGGAGGTCGTAGGGGCACCACAGATGATCGTTTAACCAGGATACTCCATTTTCCTCTGTCATCAGCAGCCCTGATGGCTTCGCTCAGTGTCAAACCAGTCCATTCTCGAATGTTGTCCTCCCACCTCTTTTTCGGTCTCCCTCTTCCTCTACCTCCTTGCACTGTGCCTTGCAGAATGGACTTTGCAAGGACTGATGATCTGGTGACGTGGACATACCATCGGCGTTTCCGTTTCTTCACCACTGTGAGCAGGTAATCGTGTTGTCCAATGGCTTGTGTGATGGTCTGTCGGACTTCGTCGTTGGTGATGTGTTGGGTATAGGAAATGCCCAGAAGTTTTCTGTAGCACATCATCTCCATGCTTTGTATTCTTCGTTGGAGATCTACTGTGAGGGTCCATGCTTCGCAAGCATATAGGAAGATGGAGATGACAAGGGAGCGCAGCAGTCTTACTTTGGAATGTAGACTGATGGACCTGTCTTTCCAAAATTAATGGGCTTTAACCTTGTCAGGGCAGCAGTTGTTTGTGCGATCCTGGAGAGGACTTCCTGTCGGGACCCATTGTCTGATACAATGGCTCCTAAATATTTGAAGTTGAGGGATTGGCCTTGGACTTTGATGTCCGTGTTGATGCCATTGGTGTTGTTGGTCATCATTTTGGTCTTCTCTGCACTTATTTCCATTCCATAAGCTACGTATTATTAGCAACCGATTGTTCTTTTATGAACGCTATTTTCGCTGACATAAAAATTTGTTATTCTGACATTAAAAACAAACAGATGGCAAGCCATTCAAATGAATTCCCAGACACTCGCACACACATCTAAAAATCAGCATTATTCGGGACGTTGAATTATGTGGATACTAGTATTAGTAACAGTATTTGTTTAATGAATACTCTTTTCGCTGTAATATGGAAATGTACTGCTCTGGCATTTAAAAAAATCAACACAACAACAATAACAAACAGATGGCAAGTCGTTCAAATGTATTTCTAGACACTCGCACACATACACATCTCAATAGTCCGTTGGACCCTTTAAACAATAGTTAACTAACTAAAATATCTTAATAGTCCGCTAGCCCTGGAATCTTTAAACAATGATTAACTATATTTAACATATCTGAAAATCTGTATTTTCGAAAACACCCCCCCTCCTCTCCCCACCCCCCACCCCCCTCAGAAAAAAAAAGTTTTGAAACAAAGAGATGGACGGTCCGTACCGGCATGCATGTCAGAGAACCTGACCCCTCAACGTTGTGATGATAACAGGAATTAGTGGTGTGGTGAACTGGACGATCACACTGCGTACCTGAGACTTGCCGAGGCTAACGTTTTCCTATGATTAGTGAAGAGGCAAATCGTTAGACTCTGCAAGTAAAAGCTACGCGTTGCTCTCGCCTGTCTTCTCTTCTTCTTCCTATCCTATCCTATCCTATCCTTTTCCCGTAACCCGGAGGTCGTAGGGGCACCACAGATGATCGTTTAACCAGCATACTCCATCTTTCCCTGTCCTCAGCAGCCCTGATGGCTTCGCTCAGTGTCAAACCAGTCCATCCTCGAATGTTGTCCTCCCACCTCTTTTTCGGTCTCCCTCTTCCTCTACCTCCTTGCACTGTGCATTGCAGAATGGTCTTTGCAAGGCCTGATGATCTGGTGACGTGGCCATACCATCGGCGTTTCCGTTTCTTCACCACTGTGAGCAGGTCATCGTGTTGTCCAATGGCTTTTGTGATGGTCTGTCGGACTTCGTCGATGGTGATGTGTTGTGTATATGAATTGCCCAGAAGTTTTCTGTAGCACCTCATCTCCATGCTTTGTATTCTTCGTTGTAGATCTGCTGTGAGGGTCCATGCTTCGCAAGCATATAGGAAGATGGAGATGACAAGGGAGCGCAGCAGTGTTACTTTGGAATGTAGACTGATGGTCCTGTCTTTCCAAATTGGCTTCAACCTTGTCAGAGCAGCAGTTGTTTGTGCGATTCTGGAGAGGACTTCCTGTCGGGACCCATTGTCTGATACAATGGCCCTAAAAATAAAAAAAAGAAAAAAAAAAAAAAAAAAAAAAAAAAAAAAACAAAAAAAAATAAAAACAAAAAAAAAAAAACGTTGATCCTTGACTTTGATGTCCGTGTTGATGCCATTGGTGTTGTTGGTCATCATTTTGGTCTTCTCTGCACTTATTGCCATTCCATAATCTTCTTCATGTACAGTAATAGTCACCGACACATAGCATAGAGGGGACTAACTCGCCTGGCTGTTGTGGTTCCAGTGTTTTTAGTGTAATAGTTCATACACTTCGTTCATCTAAAGCTAATTACCCCTCTTGGTGGTGCTGGGGGTTTCTGTGTAAATAGTATCCCCACTTTCTGGAAATTTTGTGCTTTAAATTCCAACTGTTTCTGTCTTTCTCATTTGTTCTTTCTCATTCCTACTCTGTTCTATCAATCTACTATACTATCTTCTTCTTCGCTAGACCAGTCACCTACCGTTTTTCTTGAAAACTCTTCCGGGACATAACTCCTCATTTGTTTGTTCTTGTATCAATTTTTATTCATCAGATTAACATAAATAAGTTGTACTGATAAAGTTGTGCTCATTTGAGTGTGAGGTCTGTTGTATCAGCTTGGGAATATTGGACGCTTTCTGCCAAATGGTCACTAGGGCATCCTATGATATTATTATTTAGCAATGTAGGAATTTTATATGTATGTGTTTTGTTAATATTTTAGAATGATGTTTGTATTCTATTTTGTTTTTGTAAGCTTAAACGGGGGTTCGATATTTTAGAGTATAGCCTCAGCGTCCCCTGCGTGGGATGCCTTTATTGTACAGTGATCGGCTGGTGGAGTGCCTTCTGAGTTACCACTGGGGTTGTTTCAGCAGATCTTTTTTATGCGGATCAGGGATGAGTCCTCTTTCAGCCAAGTTGTGGTCTTGATTTTGTGGCCCTGATTCGGCTCTTTGCAGTCCGCTGGACCCTTTAAGCAATAAATAACTAACTAACGCTAATTGTCGTCTCTAGCGCAAACATTCACATCAACATTCCCCAATAATAAATCAACAATTTAATCACTATTTCGAGTGCATGATGGTGTAAACAGCATTTGTATTCACCAGACAAGCGAACAATTACAACATGGAACTGATAAAGGGTACCCACACCAAAGGAAAGGACTAAATGAGTGCTATCCTTTGGACAAATCATAACAATTCAATGTCTCTAGCGAATCAAACAACGCAACAACAACAAAAGTTAATAATTATTATTGTGTGCGTGTTTGTGTGAGTGTTGTTGAGAGTGTGGTAAATTAATCTTTATTGTAAATAAATAAGTAAATAAATAAATAAATTAAATTAAAAAAATAAAATGTAAAAAAAAAAAAAACGTCCTTTCATAGTTAATGTTTTGGGGGTTTTTTTTTACAATTTTTAGGGCTGGTGAGTGTGTGTGTGGGGGTGCGCGTGTGTGTTTGTGCGCGTGTGTGTATGTGTGGGAGTGTGTGTGTGTGTGTGTGTGTGTGTGTGTGTGTGTGTTGTGTGTGTGTGTGTGTGTGACGTCCTTTCGCACAACAAAGCCATGTTCTTAACATATGTGTTCAAGTCAAAAAGGAACGATGACGCATTGTCTATTCTTAGAGCCTTCTGTACATAAATAACGTCATTGCTTTACTTCCTTGTGAGGTCTGTTTCACCCAGGTGGATTACGTTACACGTTCGGCAAAAAAGCAATACTTAATCCCCACCCCCTCTTTGTTGAAAACGTCGGGCTTAAGTAAGTGCTATAGCGGGCGGTGTCTTTGATCTAGAATTAAGTCCTTTAATTGGACAAGAAACTTAAACTGCACATACGTGCATACATATACAAGTTTAAAAGGTTTTTGTTGTTGTTGTTGTTTTTTTACTGTCCATAAATCCAATGAATACAAGCACGCATGTTTAACTAAAAATCAGTATCATTATTAGACATGAGCCAAAATGCATTTCAGTTCAAGTCAGGTCAATTCAATTCAACATGTCTTTATTACAACCAAAGGAACTTGAATAGATAAGGGAAGAGTGGATATATTGAGCCCTTTAAGGAACTTGTAGCATATTTTGGTGGAACGTAGACAAAACCCACAAACATGAACTTCATTTAAAAGGTAGACACTAGACCTATGTGGTCTTAAACGATTACATGTATGCAGACAGTTTTCACAAACAGATGTAGCGAACAGTGCTTTTAAGCCCTTACTTTTCTTAAATACAGAAACATCCACTGATGTGCACTTATAGAGCTATAAGCAAAAGTAGGGGAAACAATCTTCAGTGCTTCTATTTACAGTTATAATTACCATAATAAATATACAGACGTAATTCAAGGTCTTTAATAGCGACCGACGGAATGAATGTCAAATGTCATTACACTGCATTCGCCGCCCTTTCCTCGAATTTTTTTATCTTGTTGCAAAAGTAGGGAAAAAAATATCTTCAGTGCTTTCATTTACAATGGTTGTTTACAATAATTATCCCAATTCGTGGTCCTTTGCGACAGAAAAACTGAATGTTGCGTGTCATTACATTGCATTCGAGGTCCTCTTGTTTTTCTTCTTCGGGATCTTATCTTGTTGCCAAGTGTTGATTTGAAACCTATACTGCACACACATATATAAGCCAAAAGAAGGGGCTTGTTCTGTCTAATAGCTTAATTGTCGTGATCTCTATTTTTAGGACCTTTCAAGGCCTTAATGATTTGAATTTTGGAAAATCACCTCGATGGAAAAGACTTTAAAACACAAACTATTCGATAGAACTCGAATTTTTCCATAATTTCTTTGTCAAAAACTTCACAGTGGAAAAGGTTAATAACGAATTGTATAGAGGACGATGCTTGTAAACAGCTAGGGTTATAAATGAAAAAATCAACCATTACTTTCTTAATAATAATAACAATAATAATAATAATAATAATAATAATAATAATAATAATAATAATAATAATAATAATAATAATAATAATAATAATAATAATAATAATAATGTGTTGTGTCCCTGGGAAATACACTTTACTCTCGTTTTCTACTCCTTCGGATGGGAGTATAAACCGAGGTCTAATCTGTGTGTCGTATACATTTTATCATAACGGACTTTAAAGATCCTGACGCTCATGTCCTAGACGGGTGAGTGCCGGTAACAAGAACACACCCAGCATGCACTTGGTCCTTCTCCCCCATCCCTGGCTGGCCAGGATAGTGCTTAGTTGTCCGGGCGTCATAATAATAATAAATAACACCAGACTCAAGGCGCGGCGATCTGTAACCGACATAATACGATCACATGTTACAGACACTCCTACATGCACAACACACAAACATTCATCACTCAAACATTTGGTGTAAAGGCAAGTGGCTATTAGAAGACGGAAATCGATATGGAATGTTATTTTAGAAATTGTGGACAGACTGCACCCAATACCATTATTGAAGGGAGGGAGGAAACCGGAGTAACCGGAGAAAAACCTCGGTGTCATGAAAAGTATCGTCACCCCTGCGGGAATCGAACTAGCGACCTTCGGCCTAGGAAAGCAGCACCATATCAACCTTGCTAACAGGCCACCCCTGTACTTTAAGTGCACTGATTTCATGCGAGACACCTATATAGTCATAACCAAAGGATTAATGTTCCATTTGGAGTCTATAAGTGCTGTAATGGGAGGAAACGAAAACACATTATTCTAACATTGCATTGATTTTAAATAGGGGGAAAACAAGGTTAAAATACACACTCAAAACTTAGTAAGACTGGAACCAGTTTAATCCACTGGAAAAACCGGGTTGCATATTTTACACCGAGTTGTTTTTTCCTCGAAAAATAAAACAGCGCTTTGATAAATTGCCGTCCTGGTAACAAGGGTATTTTTTCTCATGACACGAGGATTGTTAGGAGGTTCCCACGTATGTTCGAATTGTGAACATTGTTGTGTTGTGTTGTTTCCGTATCATCGTATATTTGAGGTTTGAACATTGTTGTGTTGTGTTGTTTCCGTATAATCGTATATTTGAATTTTGAACACTGTTGTGTTGTGTTGTTTCTGTATCATCGAATATTTGAGTTTTGAACATTGCTGTGATGTGTAGTTTCCATATCATCGTATATTTGAGTTTTGAACGTTGTTGTGTTGTTTTGTTTCCGTATCACCTGTGACAGACGGACCAGTTTACCCTGCTTACTTTACGTTGTAGCCTTGTTTAGTCATTGTAATCTTAGGATGTTAATGTTAGGCTGCAGCAGACGATGGAAGTAATCAAGCGTAGCAATGATATACTGCAGTTTACACACAGTGGTAGCTGACAATAAGAGTGAAGGCAATGACATCATCGTAGCTACGTTAGGCGAGTCGATTATCCGCCAATGGGAACACAGTTTATAATGGACTCAGCCAGGTCTGCCTGATTCAAATAGAGAGAGAACAGGGGTCGAGTTTGAGACGAGGAGCAGTACACAGCTACACAGTTAGCAGTAAGATCTCTCCTGAATAGACCAGGAAGCAGGACTTGTGAATCTTAGAATTCAATCAAGTAGCCACGTGCCTGACGTTGTCAAACAGGTAAATGAACATACTTCTGTTTCATCGTGATATATTTATATTATTGTTGAAAGTATGTTTGTGGAATTTGCTATGCATAGATTTTGAATGTTAATCCGAATTTGCCTTACCACGTGGAAAAGCCGAACACATGTTAAGCACGACCGGTTTGGACGCCATGTTGTATACCTGACGGAACCACTGCTGTTGAACCTATATGTATGTTTGCAGACCAGTGGCTGTACCAGTGAAGGTTTATAATATTATTAATTCTGTATGTGTATAGTTAGCCACGATGTATATTTATGTATGTATAGGAAATTAGAGTTGAGATTCCAGTGGACCACGGACGTAGCAGAATGTTCGTCGCTTATGTATAGAGATGTGGAGCTATCACTGAGGGCTACTTTGGCTTTCAGTGAGACGCTCTGCACAGACCTATTATTCAAGGTTGTGCAGAATTTCGTCTCTTGTGTTGCAGGCGAGATATAACGTGCGCCCAACTCCACAGAAAACACGAGTTGGCTGTTTAGCCTCTACAGCACAGGACTGAGAGAGCTCCTCTGGAAAACACTCTCCAAGACAACACAGATTGTCAAGGAACCAAACTACATGACGACCCAGCGTGTACCAGAAGCTACCTCATCAAAGGGCTTCAAACCCGCTACACACAAGCTAAGTGCCCAGGAATCAGTGCACTTAAACTGGTAGCAAAAGGACCACAGTAGTCCACTCTTCAGAAAATAGTAAAACGGACCTCAGTAGTCCAATCTACATGAACTCTAGTAGCCAGTGCCCTATGAAGACATAACAGCTGCCTAGACTATCAGCGATCGAATTATTTGCATTGACTTATGACTTTTTAAGGTAGATTAGTACATCGAAGATCTTGTATAGAGTAGAAGAAATAAATGTGTGATTTTAACTGTTATCAAGTGGCTGGACTACATATGATTCATAGCCGTGTGAACGCTAGTGTGACAGTGATATTTTACCATTTTTCTATCTATCTCTGTATGCCAGCCTTAACACAGACCGAGCTAAACAAATAAATTTATTAAAGTAATTCACCGGGTGACTAACTAGCAGTTCCAATAGAATAAAGCGTGAGGGTTACAGCATTCCATTGTGCAGAGCCCAGCAACCCATAAACCCCACGTGACATCACCGTATATTTGAATGTTGAACATTGTTGTGTTGTGTCGTTTCCGTATCGTGGCATGTTTGAATTTTGAACATTGTTGTGTTGTTTCCGTATCATCGTATGTTTGATTTTTGAATATTTTTGTGTTGTGTGGTTAACATTTCATTGTATGTTTGAGTTTTGAACATTGCTGTGTTATGGTGTTTTCGTATCATCGTATGTTTGAATTTTGAACATTGTTATGTTGGGTTATTTCCGTATCATCGTGTGTTTGATTTTTAAACAGTGTTGTATCGTATTGTATTGTTTTGTGTTGTATTTTATTTCCGTATCATCTTATGTTTGAATTTTGAACATTGTTGTGTTGTTATTGTTTCCGTATCATCGTATGTATGTTCGAGTTGTAAACATTGCTGTGCTGTGTTATGTTGTTTCCGTGTCATCTGATGTTTGAGTTTTGAACAGTGTTGTATTGCATTGTGTTGTGTTGTATTTTACTTCTGTGTCATCGTATGTTTGAATTTTGAAGATTGTTGTTTTGTTAATGTTTTCGTATCATCGTAGGTATGTTTGAATTTTGAACATTGTTGTGTTGTGTTGTTTCCGTATCATCGTATGTTTGAGTTTTGAACAGTGTTGTTTCGTATTATTGTGTTGTGTTGTGTTTTATTTCCGTATCATCGTATGTTTTGGATTTTGAACATTGTTTTATATTTCAAATATATTTTCAATATTGTAGGTTGTTGCTTTTATTGTAATTGTTTTTAATGTTGGATTTCTTTCGGCAACACAGTATGTTTTGGGGTTTGAACATTATTCGGTATTTTAACATCTCTGTTCATTATTACTAAAGGTTGTTGTTGTTGTTGTTGTTGTAGTTGTTTTGTTATTTTGTTTTGTTTTTAAGTCAGAATGGATTTTTTCCTTACTTCGTATTATCAAACCGTACAAAATGAATGAGTTTCAAATCGTAATTGTCCCCTATTTACACTTAAGGAAAAGCAATCTTGATAATAACATTAATCATTCAACACGAGTGTTTACATTGGATGAAGTAAACATTTTTGTTATGTAAGACTTAAAGCCACTCCTAGTTCCTGAAATGTGATTCAAATTTGGTTTTAATCCATGTTATTATTATTATTATTATTATTATTATTATTATTATTATTATTATTATTATTATTATTATTATTATAAAATCACTTCGGTCAATATACGTAAAATGAAACACACACACACACACACACACACACACACACACACACACACACACACACACACACACACACATATTTCCCCTCTGTCTCTCTTTCACTCTCTCTCATTTTCTCTCACACTCTTTCTCAAACACACACACACACAAGCATATACTCTATCACTCTCTTTCTCTATCTCTCTCACTCTCTTTCTCACGAACATACACACACATGTGCACACACACACACACGCACACACACACACACGCGCGCGCTTTCTCTCTCACACACTCTAAATATCTATATCACTCTCTCTCTCACACACACACACAATCACACACACACACACACACACACACACAAAGTCTACATAACGTGAAGTAACTGTAAATATGTTTTTAAATTACTCTGTCTTTTGTTTCCCTTTGTATTTAATGTTTTGTATCAGTCATTCAGTCCCAGGCAGTCAATGCTTGAGAAAAAGCACTTTGAACAGGCATCTTGTCTGACTTATCTTGTCTATACATTATTATTATTATTATTATTATTATTATTATTATTATTATTATTATTATTATTATTATTATTATTATTATTATTATTATTATTGTTGTTGTTGTTGTTGTTGATCTTCTTCGTCTTCGTATTGCAATAGTTTGTAGTTTAAACACAAAATGTCTTTAAAATGTGTCTTTAAATCTTACAACGATCTGCGCTTTTGAATATGTTTTATATTGTATTGTGTTGTATTGTGTTATGTTGTGTCGTATTGTGTTGTATTGTGTTGCATTGTATTGTATTATATTGCATTGCAGTGTAATGTAGTGTAGCGGAGAGTGGTGTAGTTTAGTGTAGTGTAGTGTAGTGTAGTGTACTGTAGTGTAGTGTACTGTAGCTTAGTAGTATAGTGTAGTGTAGCGTAGAGTAGTGCAGTATAGTGTAGGGTAGCGTAGCTTACCTTAGCGTAGTGTAGTGTAGCGTAGCTTAGCGTAGTGTAGTGTAGCGTAGCTTAGTGTAGTGTAATGTGGCGGAACTTAGCGTAGCGTAGTGTGGCGTAGTTTATCGTAGTATAGTGTAGTGTAGTGTAGTGTGGCGGATCTTAGCATAGTGTAGTGTAGTGTAGTGTAGTGTAGTGTAGAGTAGTGTTGTGTGGCGGAGCTTAGAGTATTGTAGTGTAGCGTAGCTTAGCGTAGTGTAGTGTATGGTGGCGGAACTTAGCGTAGTGTATTGTAGAGTAGTGTAGTGTAGTGTAGCGTAGCGAAGTGTTGTGTAGTGTGGTATAGTGTAGGGTAGGGTAGAGTAATGTAGTGTAGTGTAGTGTAGGGTAGGGTAGTGTAAGGTAGTGTAGTGTAGTGTATGGTAGTATAGTATAGGGCAGGGTAGTGTAAGGTAGTGTAGTGTAGTGTAGGGTACTGTAGGTTAGTGTAGCATAGTGTAGTGTAGTGTAGATTAGTGTAGTGTAGTGTAAGGTAGAGTAGTGTAGGGCAGGGTAGTGTAAGGTAGTGTAGTGTATTGTAGTGTAGGGTACTGTAGGTTAGTGTAGCGTAGTGTAGTGTAGTGTAGTGTAGATTAGTGTAGTGTAGTGTAGTGTAGGGTAGTGTAGTGTAGTGTAGGGCAGGGTAGTGTAAGGTAGTGTAGTGTAGGGTAGGATGGTGTAATGTAGTGTAGTGCAATGTAGTGTAGTGTAGCGTAGTTTAGTGTACTGTAGTGTACTGTGACGTACTGTATTGTGTTGTATACACACGTTCTGTATATGTACACACAGGCACGAAGAGAGAATCATCACTTCGTAGAATGTTGGCATGATTCCACGTCAAACAAAAAAAACACAGTATTTATGCCTGTTTGGGCGCCTCCCTTGTTATAATTAATGTTCACGATCATATTGCTCTCTCTCTCTCTCTCTCTCTCTCTCTCTCTCTCTCTCTCTCTCTCTCTCTCCCTCTCTCTCTCTCTTTCTCAAGGGGTTTGTATCCTGAAAAAAAAGGGGGAAATGGCGGTGATTCCCCGAAGACGAGAAGGCACGGATAATCAGTGTTCTGTTTTGATATCACCCATAAATACAATGAGTGCATTCAACTCCCTTGGCACTGTAGAGTCTAATGTCTAGAAGTTTTGTTTTTTCGGGTTTGGCAAGCAGCCAACCTTCTTTGTTTTTACTTGTGATGAATGAACACTGCAGTTTAACGTCTACACCCACCATTGCAGGCGGTCATAACCATACCAGGAAAGAGGGCATAGGGACCTAAATCAACACTGAACCTCCAGAGCAATCAACCTCCTAAGGTAGTGAAAAATGGCCACTTTCATTTTGCCCACCACGGGATTGGAACCTGGGTCATCGGTGTGCCAGGCGAACGCTCTACCACTGAGCTACGGCGGTGTGCGACACTGTATTTACTGTTTATTTACTGCCCTGCTTGATTGGATTTACTGTTTATTTACTGCCCTGCTTGACTGTATTTTTCCACTGTGAACTATGAGGCGTCGTATGAGTAAAACTGCTATGAATAACATTCTATGTATATAATGCTTTCTGTGTGCATGCAATGCATTCTATGTGTATATAATTCATTTTATATACATGCAATACATTGTGGGCGCCTCATAGTGAACATTGAACCTAAACTTTAAATAATGGTTCCAGGATGGTATAGAACACTTAATAACTACCTAACTAGTGTGGAACTGTGGCAATTATACAACAAATTACTACCACTACTACTACTACTACTACTACTACTACTACTACTACTACTACTACCACCACTATAACAAAATTATTGGGCGTGAGGAGGAAAGTGGGTTGTGGTGGGGGGGGGGGAGAGAATGATATAATGCTACAAATGGATAATTCTCTTCTTCTCTCTCTCTCCCTCTCACTCTCTCTCTCTTTATAGAGAGAGAGAGTGAGAGGGAGAGAGAGAGAAGAAGAGAATAATTCTCTTCTGAGAGAAGAAGAGAATTATCCATTTGTAGCAGAAATTCGTCAATTTGACTAAGAAGTTATGGTGTGATTTTAGACATTTTCCAGAACGCTGGAACGCAAGCGTGTGTTTATTGGAATACATTCATACACTGTTCAGACCACTGAGCTGTATATACACTCAGTGGTTCAGACTCGTCTCGCTAATTCTGCGCTTTGTAACTTCCGCATTCGACAAATGACTGTTTTCTTCTGTCTGTTCCGTTCGTTTTTTTCTAGGGCTGTGATCAAAGCTTTGTGTGCATAGAAATGACTACGTGCCTAATTTTAAAAAAAAATAATAATAAAAAAAAACCAGCAACCCAACTTCAATATTTCCTTTTATTTGTCACTTGTTTATCAGTAAACAGAACGGCGACCCAGTATCAGGACCCCGATTCGAAGGCTTTGTTTAATTTTGGCGGAAAGGGAGTTAACCCTAAACTGCACATTGTTTTTACACGAGACGGTGATAAAGTGGGCTTTCATCGTTTTCGTGGAATTTTCCATTTCTGTTCTAACAGGGTGGGATGTTCCCTGTTTAAACGGTGCATCGATATATCATAGCCATATGAACTTTGACTGTATTTCTGAAGGCAGGCGGGCATCCATTGTACACGCGTCCTTGGTGTCTGGAATAGAATGGTTGGTTGGTTGACAACCTAAAACAAAACAAAACCGTCTTAAAAACCTTTTTTTTTTAATGGGTTCTACCTCTTCCAGGCTTTGGTAGGGGGGAAGTAGTGTAGTGTAGTGTAATGTAGTGTAGTGTAGTGTAATGTCGTTTAGTGTAGTGTAGTGTAATGTCGTTTAGTGTAGTGTAGTGTAGTGTAGTATAGTGTAGTGTAGTGTAATGTCGTGTAGTGTAATGTAGTGTAGTGTAGTAGTGTAGTGTAGTGTAATGTCGTGTAGTGTAGTGTAGTGTAGTGTAATGTCGTGTAGTGTAATGTAATGTAGTGTATGTAATGTGGTGTAATGTAGTGTAGTGTAGTGTGGTGTAGTGTAGTGTAGTGTGGTGTAGTGTAGTGTAGAGCAGTATGATGAAGTGTAGTGTGGTGTGGTGTAGTGTAGTGTAGTGTGGTGTAGTGCAATGTGGTGTAGTGTGGTGTAGTGTATAATTGCAGTGTAGTGTAGTGTATAGTGTAGTGTATAGTGTAGCGTGGTGTAGTGTGGTGTGGTGTAGTGTAGTGTAGTGTAGTGTGGTGTAGTGTAGTGCAGTGTAGTGTAGTGCAGTGTAGTATAGTGTAATGTAGTGTAATGTAGTGTAGTGCAGTGTAGTGTAGGTAGTGTAATGTAGTGTAGTGTATTGAAGTGTAATGTAGTATAGTGTAGTGCAGTGCTGTGCAGTGTAGTGTAGTGTAGTGTAATGTAGAGTAATGTAATGTAATGTAGTGTAGTGTAATGTAATGTAATGTAATGTAGTGTAGTGTAGTGTAATGTAATGTAGTGTAGTGTAGTGTAATGTAATGTAATGTAATGTAATGTAGTGTAGTGTAATGTAATGTAATGTAATGTAATGTAGTGTAGTGTAGTGTAATGTAATGTAATGTAATGTAATGTAGTGTAGTGTAATGTAGTGTAGTGTAGTGTAGTGTAATGTAGTGTAGCGTAGAGTAGTGTAGTAAGCCTACAGTGTAGGAAAGTTACTTTTTTTCCCATTGAGGCAACGTTAATTTATGCACACTATGACTGTTAAAGGATAGGTCAAGAGGGCGTGGTCAAAGTTGGTCCCTGTTCGGAAAACTAAATTGAGTAATCCTCAACTAGAACACACTAGAACCTCCTCAAGTAATCTACGTTCGAGGAAACTTTGCGCCGAGTCAGCCAAGCTGTTGCGTACGAACGTTGACCTTCTTTGCTTATCAAACTAGGCTTATTATTTGTTTTTCTCCCTGCTGCGTTCTCGTGTAAGGCAAGGTCGAGTGGTTAAAAGCACACGCTCCTAAAGTTTTTAGATTTTAAAAAAAAAGTGAAACAACGAACAGCCTGGTTTTCGCTTTGGATAGAATTCCGTTCGCAAAAGTGACAACTTCTGTTAACTTGGATAATAAGGTCCTTGATTTTTTTCTGTACTGCGTTCTCGTGTGGCGCAAATGAGCGCAGTGCTTCATTGTAAGGCACAGGCTCCAAAGTTTCTGAAATAAAAAGTAAGGCAACAAACAGCCTGTAGTCATTACTTGGTTGGGTGTATGTCTGTATGTGTGACAATTTCAGTTAACTGGAAAACTTGTCCTTGAGGTTTATCAAATTTCTCGTTTGTTTTTCTCTCTACTGCGTTCTGGTGAGTCGAAAATGAGCGCAAGGCTTAAAGGCAAACGCTCAAATGTTGTTGTTTTTTGTGTGTGTAAATAATGCGTAAAGCAACGCTTTTTATTTAGATAGATTTGGATTCGGATAGGTTTATGTCCGCAAGATAAATAGATATAGATAGATATAGATATATGAATATATAAGATCATAAGTTCATATATATTCCTTCTCTTTACTGCGTTATCGCGTGGCGCAAATAAGCGCAGTGATTAAACGTTTGTAAAACAAAATGCGAAACAAAGAACAGTCTAGTTATTACTTCGGGGGGGGGGGGGGGGGGGGGGGTGGGGGGGGTTACGTCCGCAATTGTGACACGCGTGACCTCAGTTTAACTTTTTAAACTTTTTTTAACTATCTTTTTTTTTCTTTGCGTTTACCATACCGTTAGTTCTTAAACTTGAGATTTCTTTCACCCTATTATGGCGGCGCGTTCTTACCTACGTAACTACTTTACGAGTGAGTGTGCGCAGGCTTACCAAATCTTCAGCCGTGAGATTCAGTCTCTGTAGACCATGCATGGTTCTGTAAGGAACGTTGATTTTCGACTTTGCGTGCACCTTGACTTGGGTGGAGAGAAGGGGGGGGGGGTGGAAAGGGAGGGAGAGAAGGAAAGAGGGAGGGAGAGAGGTAGGAGAAAGAGGGAGGGGGTTGAGCGATAGATTTAAAGACATTTCTTAAAAGGTTTCATTTAAGGAGGCGTTGATTTAAGACATTAATGGCACTCGGGCTATAGGGGAGAGGAGATAGGAGGGGTGTGTATGTGCGAATGTGCGTGCGTGTGTGTGTGTATGAGGGAGAGGAGGGGCGGACTTTTGAAAAGCTTATCTGAAGAAGAAAAAAAGTATATTAGGCTACTGCCATGCATGTTTTATGATCCCTTCAAAAATAGAGTGCATGCACAGTCTTATCTGTTATCATCGACAATTCAGTGGGCTGGGTGATGGAACTAAAAGGGGCTGGGTGGGAGTGAGGGGGGAGGTGAATTCATAAAAAGCATGTGTGGTACAGTTTTAATGTCCCTCAATTAACTCTCTACTCACCTAGTCTTCAAGGTCCTAAGTTTGCACTCAATTTCTGCCCCCCCACCCACCTCACCCCTCCACACACACTTACTTCTCTCCTTATTCTCCTCCTCCATCTCCTCTTCTTCTTCCTGCTCCTTCTCCTCTTTCTCTTCTTCTTCTCTTCCTTCTTCTCTCTCCACCCCTTCAATTTTGCGTATCACTCAGACTACCTTTCCTAAAAACCGACGTCACTGCGGAAATGGTCTCACAGCAAAGCGACACTTTAACCTGCGCTGCACTTGAAATATGATCGATCATAATAATATCTTTAACATCAACGAACAGTAGCGTGGGTTTCGCTAGATTAAACACGATAAGTGCAGCAATGTCTTTGAATAATAGTAATGGTAAATCACCAATCCTGAGTTTAGCTGAATAAACAAAAGCACAGACGGACAGACAAATTGACAACAGCCTATATTACAAATTCCGTGTAATAGCGGGGGATTTTAAAAGAATCGAAGTAGAGTCATTACGATTACAGTACGTTAATTGAAGTCAACGAATGTGAGGAGTGTTGAAACATAACTGGCCTACCTATGAAGGATCGTTGGAAAGCATGCGCTGTGTTAGCCATACTGTCTCGCGAGTCGATTAAGCATGAAAATCAAGTAGGCTACAGTGTTCCTCTCTGTCTCAATCTCTGTCTGTCTGCCTGTCGGTCTCTTTCGTCTCTGTCTTTGTTTTGGATCATCAGGGATGTTGCTAGGAAATTTTTTCTTCGGCGATTTGGCCGAAACAGCCGTAAAACTTTCGGCTTTTTACAGAAAGTTTCGGCTCTCTCTTCCAAAGCAGTATCACAAGTTTTTTGACTAGATTCACTACGTTAACATGCACCCTACACCTCCATATATTAAGGGTGTTCTGTGGATGCATATCTTTGTAATAAAACATAATTTTAAGAGTAGAATAAGAACATTGAAAAGAAATTTTATTTTCTTAAATTTTAGACACACAAAAACAATAAAAAGTTTAGACTGTCCCTTGACAGACCACAATACTGTCAGAGTTTCTGGGTTTAACCTTAGTAATTATGGAATCCTCACCTAAACTGCAAGCGTACAGCACAGGAATATCGCAAAAATTGACAAAATTGAGCCGATTCACCCGTGAAAACTTCGGCTCGGCGAGCCGACATGACGGACAGTTTATCGGCTTTTTTATAAAAATTTCGGCTAAAAGCCGAAGATCCGACCCAAACGACATCCCTGATCATAGAAGGCAGTGACGTAGAAACAGGAAAGTAATAATTTAAAGGGATAACATTAAAACATTGAAGAAGAAGAAGAAGAAGAAGAAGAAGAAGAAGAAGAAGAAGAAGAAGAGGAGGAGGAAGAGGAGAAGAAGAAGAAGAATGTATGAGTCAATGAATCAATCAATAAATTAATGAATTAGTGCATGAGTACTGGAATGATTACCTGTAGGCACGTACGCACCAATGAATGAATAACCTAATCAGTGAGTGCATCAATGAATTATAATTATAAACGTCGCACAATCAAGCGTGCCTGTGAATCGCATCAAGGAACGTACGTTCCTTTGTAAACGTGCATTCGCAGTGGAAAACAAGTGTTGTTACAATCGCAGTGTTCTAGTTGTATCATCAAGGAGTGGCGGCAGACCAAGCACACCGCATAGCTGAGACTCGCCAAGGCGTAATGCTTACGTGCCTCTCTCCACTAGTACTGTGGGAAGAGCCCAACGTAAGAATCAACCTGGGCGAGGCTTGGCTACGCAGTGCGCACAGAGAGCGGAGACCAACAGTACCACATCTTTGTGTCTTTACTCTAAGCTCAGAAGAGTGTGTTTTGAAGATCGTGTGTGAGCTTGTTGACCATTTTGTGCTGTACAAGTTGTGTTTGGCGCATGCTCAGCTAGTTCAAATACTCTGTATGAGAGTGTATTGCATTCTCTCTGTCTGTCTGTCTGTCTCTCTCTTTCTCTCTCTCTAATCGTTTATCTCTGACAGGGAACACATATTGTGTTTATCTCTGACAGGGAACACATATTGTGTTTATGTAAATAACCAAAGTAACAATTCAAAACTGTTAGCTGGAGTGCCGCAAGGACCTATGTTAGGATCTTTGCTATTTTTTTTTATCTACATAAAGGATCTTCCCCTGTCATATTACCGACTTGAATAATTTATTTAGCCTCCTCATTATAAAAAAGGGGCTAGTGAACTATAGAACTGGACAGAATACAACCACATGGTTCCCAATCCAGACAAAAAAGAAAATCTATGCTAATTACAACAAGACAACAAAAAAAAGGTATTTATAAAACTTCCTCCATTAAAAATTTGCAATAAAATAATTGATGACGTACAACGTCATAAACTTCTTGGTATGCCTTAGACAATAATTTTTCTTCGAAGCAACGTATATTTAATATTTAGTAAATCTGTTTCTTATAAAGCTTATCAATTACCGAGGATTAAACATTTCCTAAATTTACATTCTCGTTATTCCTCTGCTATTTAAGGTATTCCGCTAATGGCAATACAATGAAGACTTTCCCTAGAATTCACACAAGTTATTCGATTTCAATATTATTGGAAGAAGAAGAAGAAGAAGAAGAAGAAGAAGAAGAAGAAGAAGAAGGTGTAACTGACCCTGATGAAGCTTACTCCCTTATTGGTTTCATTCATTCGATTATACGCTGTATGTGTCGTCGCCAAAGCCTCTATTCGAACGCTCGAAAAGTAGGTCAATGCCACTGATTATCTTGCTGTCAAAACAAGTAATGAGTCTATGAGTCACTGACGTACAGTTGTTTGGTAGCACGAAAACATTTATAAACAAAAATAGATCTAGCAAATCTTTCCTTCAACAGATAGAGCACGTAATAGTCTTGGTCTATTTTATGGTAGCGTTCCCGTGTGGTATAGGTGTATTGGGATGTGAAATATTGTCGCGTGAGTGAATGAGACCAACAATCCATGTAATCATAATCTGCACACATAATTCCACCCAACACTGCACTTATCGAGCGAGGTTATTTCCTAAGGTAACAGTGACAACAACGAGATTGGCAGAACAATGAAAGAGTTAAGAAAATATTGTTTAAGAAAGTAAAAGGTAGCCTGTGTTCATTCAATCTCTGAAAAGGATCTTACAACGAGAAAAGTCTACAAAATTTAACCGGTACCTCTGCCGAGAATTCGAAAACAAACTGTTTAAGACATCTATAATTTGGAACAATATAAACTGTCAGGTCAAAGGCACCACTGCTGTTCTATTTCGTGCAAGACGAAACTGCATTTTACTGCCGAGTACACAGCGGTCGGAACCTTGCGCTGGTGCTAAATATAGCTACGGTGTCCCCCCCAAAAGCAAAAGGGAAACACATTATTTTGTTTTGTTGACGCCACTGGCTCACACGATGTTCGACGATGTCATAGGCTATTTATATCGCGGTTCCACACAATTCATTGACGTCATTGTCACGCGCTTCTTACACGAACCAATAAGGAATTCACCAACCCTGTGTTCACTATTGTAAATAGTAATAGTCATACACGGATACAGTGACCCAGAAAGAGAAGTGGACAAGCAGTCAAAAACAGTGAGAAGCTGAGACTTCCCGAGGCTTACTATTATGTTCGCCATTACCGGAGGAGGGCGAGGGGAGGGCCAAAGCAAACTTCGGCTAATTTCACGGTGATACGATTATACATATGATAAATATATTAACACACACACGCACACAGACACACACACACACACAAGCACGCATACAAATAGAGTGATTGAGAGAGAGAGTGAGAGAGAGGGAGAGAGAGAGAATGTAGAATCAATCGATCGATGTATTGATTGATTGTAAGCCTTCCAGCCTGCGCATACGCGCGCGCACACACGCACACACACACACACACACACACTCACACAGAGACAATGACCGGAGAGAGAGACAGAGAAGTGTGTATGGGGAGGGGGGGGGAGAAGGGGTGGGTGGAAGGTTGAAGGAGGTAGGGAGGGAGAGATAAAGGATCGATGGGAGGTAGAATTTGCCCAACCCCATGTAAGCCTATCTGTATTTTCCTGGCTAGCTCTTATATAATTCATTCTGATTGATCTTAGAGAGGAAGTTGATGAACGAGAGTTCTATTCGAACCTCCAATGTTAACATGGCATTTGCTATATGTTAGTTAGCATGTATTTCCACATTTAATTCAAGAGCTTAATTTGAAGTCAATAGTGCTCGATAGCTATGCCAAATAGTTCAGCACCGTGTGATTAAAATTAATAATGTCTGGGTTTGTTTGTTTGCTTGCTTGTTTTTTGTGTTCCTACCTCAGTGATTACAATGAAAACTAACACTACGCATTGTAATTATATATCATATACTATTTTTTAAAGTAAATACGTAAATAAATAAATAAATAAATAAATAAATAAATAAATAAATGTGAAATGAACGCCATTGGTGTTTAAATGTCACCCGATATGCGGCAAACTGTAATAATGTTTTTGGGGCAGAACACCCGTAGTGTTGGGTTGAAGATTTTCTGCAACAGCTTGCCCACCTTCAAAAACCAATGATTACTTTCGGAGTGCCACTGCCTTACTAGTGTGCAATAGGTTATTGAAGATATGTCTATATCATAGTTTATACAGTCATTCTTTGGCGCCTGTGGTGGCTTATTCACCAACTAGTCTATCACCACAGCGGGAATCCAGGTTCATATCCAAATCCAGATCCAGGAGATACCCATCATTATGGCTGTAGAATTGTTTTGGTAGCCAATCTTTTTTGAAGTTTCAACAAAAGAAAGGCATTACTTAAACAAAATCAAACAAAAATTCTTTTATAGAGATTATTCGTTATTCAAAATCGCCCACAGGAAGTTAATTATATATTCTTTTGTATTGCTACCACAGGCTATAGTTCAAATGTTCCTCAATAAATCCAATCACAAGGTTTTGCCTGATGCGTGCATGCGCATAAAAAATTATTATTATTATTATTATTATTATTATTATTATTATTATTATTATTATTATTATTATTATTATTATTGTTATTGTTTTGTTGTTGTTGTTATTATTATTATTATTATTATTATTATTATTATTATTATTATTATTATTATTATTATTATTATTATTATTATTATTATTAAATCGCCGCAATACATGTAAGGCGGTATTGTGGTTTCGATTTTCCCGTCCTTTCGTGATGTGTCTGTGTCTGTGTCGTGTCGGGTGTGTGTGTGTGTGTGTGTGTGTGTGTGTGTGTGCGCGTGGGTGTGCTTGCGTGTGTGTGTTTGTGTGGGTGTAGGTGTGTGTGTTTGTATGTGTGTTTTTATGTGTGTGTATGGGTGTGTGTTTGGGTGTGTGTTTGGTGTGTGCGTGTGGCGATGTAGAAACGCTGTTATTGTTACGTACTCTTTTTACTCCACTTACGTTCTATTGACGGCCCGTTATTTTGACGTCAAAACAGTGTTCCGTTAGGGTTTGGGCTGATTTAGGTTTAGGGTTAGGTTAAGGGTTAGGGTTCGAGTTAGAGTTAGGGTTAGCGTTAGCTTAACAAATTGACAAAGAACGTAGGTGGCGTTTTATGAAAGTCACACCAACGGCGTTTTTACACGGTTGTGTGTGTGTGTGTGTGTGTGTGTGTGTGTGGGTGTGTGTGTGTGTGTCTGTCTGTCTCAGAATTAGGTGGACGGATTATAATAATAATACTAATAATACTAATAATACTAATAATAATAATAATAATAATAATAATAATAATAATAATTATTATTATTATTATTATTATTATTATTATTATTATTATTATTATTATTATTATTATTATTATTATTATTATTAGTATTAGTATTATTATCAATTGAATTGTTCTCATAATTATGGTCTCTAAAACAATCACTTAAGTTGTCAGTGAACGCTTTGAAACATCTTTGTAAGCCATTTACATCAGAGTCCCGTCGAGAGAAACAGTTAATTAATTTGTGCTCAGTTGCCTGGGCATCAGACAATGCACCCAAAGGCTGCAAGTGGGCGCCACGTGTTAGATCCTGTATCGACCACACCTGCGCCTTGAGCAGGTCTTGAGCTGGAAAAGCGCTATTAAAGAACGATTAAAAAAATTAATCTTTAGTACCGCCGCGATAAAGATTACAATCCAGCTGAATCCAATTCTGACTTGCAAAGTACCCGATAGTACTCCTTTAAGTTTGACTTGTAACTCCCGAAGAAGCTTTTAGTTAAACACTTGAATTATATAGAACACTTTTTAAAAAAAACCTTGATTTGTGTTATCTCCTTTGCTCATCTTCTTTGATTGTGTTCAGCAAACTCGCAACAATAGGTCTTGGTTTGAGTCCATTTGAGTTGATTGAATATAGTGATGTGTATAATCGTTGTGTTTCTTGTGGTGGCCGGTTAACTTTGGGTGTTCGGGCCTGTAGAAAAAAAGGAGAGACAGAGAGGAGATGGGAAGGGGGGGGGGGAGAGTTCGAGAGAGAGTAAGAGAGTGGTACTATGTGTGTGCGTGCGTGCGTGCGTGTATGAATGAGTGGGTGAGATACAGAGAAAGAGATGGTGTGTGAGTTGTTGTTGTTTGTAGATTATAGTCACACGACACTTTCGCATATAGGTGACTACTGGACCGATTTATACTGACACCAGCGGGCCAGTTGTTGGTAAAGGGGAAAATAATATGATCACACGTTGACCAATCCGGGATTCGAACCAGCGACCTTTCGGTTACTAGCAAGACGCTCTTACCAACTGAGCTACCCGGCCCCACTTGTGTGAGTAGTTTAAGACCGAGTCTTATACTACTTGTGTGTAATGTATGTGTGCGTATGTATGTATGTGAGAGAGAAAGATAGAAAGAGAAAGAGAGAGAGAGAGAGAGAGAGAGAGAGACAGGGGGGGGGGGTAGAAAGAGTTTATGTAATACAGTATGTATGTATGTATGTATGTACCTTTGTATGTAGATAAATTTTATTAAGCGCCTTTAAAATTAAACCTTATAGGACTTTCGCAGTAATGTAATAGAAATCAATGTGACATGTAGTGAGCGCCTTTCTTTTAATCAAAACTACGTAGACCCAACTAGGACTTCTGCACTACATGCAATAGAAATCAGTTGGTGAGCGCCTATCTTTTAATCGAAACTGATTAGATTGTGGTAACAATTATCATAATATGGCGTGATTGTGACTCGATAGTTTGTGCAATCACAGTAGGATTTGTGACTTGTGCAACACTGCACATTTGACCAGAACACACTCGCTGAAGTTTCTGGGATGGGATAGTGAAGTGTGTGAGGCTTGGAGTGTGGTGTGGGTGCGTGCGTGTGTGTGTGTGTGTGTGTTTGTGTGTGTATGTGTGTGTGTGTGAGACTAGGGCATGAGGCCAGGAGGGAGGGTGGGGGTGAAGATGCGGTGTTTGTGAAATGAGTAGATAGGTGTTAGAAAAACTTCATTTAAAAATCGCCTGTTTCATTCAAAATGTATACATTAATGAATAAATGTATGAATGAATGATTTCTTTGGCACTGGTATGCGAGTTCGAACCGGAATGAATGAATTAATTTATGTATGAATGAATGGATGAATAAGAAAACGAAGACAGAGATTGAGGAAAGAAATAGGGAAAAAAGTTAGACTACCTTGTTTTAAAACAGAACAACCCATCACACCACCACCCATAATTTCTCCCACCCCTCCTAATTACCACACACCATACATTCTTCATCCCAACCCATTCCAACACCCATTCATTCTCCTCACTCCGGCCCCATAGTCTGCCACACACACACGCTCACACGCACACACACACACACACACACAAAACACTCTCACTCGATCCGTACCTCTCCTCCTTTCTCAACCCCTCTCGTTCCCCCCGGACACACACAGACACATTATACAACATTCTACCCGCAAATTATATGTATGCTGGTGTCACACCATAATTATAACAAATAACACTTATTTCGCCTAATGTATCTGTTCTCGCGGTGTCGCAATCGATCGACCCCTCAACAGTTCAAAATTCAAGCAGACGACATTGCAGAAGGGAATGAAGAGTCAAAACCACGCGCTAGCGATGTCGCAAAAACACTAGGCCTATTTTACTATTTTTCAACCCTGAGTATCTCAAAACGAGCTGTCCTTCTTCTTCACTGCTGGGACCTTTGACTTCGCTTATCTCAAGCTACTCAGTATCCTGTGACGTTCATTAGTCACTTTAAGTCTTGCAGGGGACTATATTTGTCGAAAGAACACAACGCGGGCGAGCACAGTCGTGAAGTAGCCCGTGGAGGGAAGAAGCAGAGAAATAGAGAGAGAGAGCAAAGCTTACGACGCAGTGGATAGAAGCAGACGATAAAGCTAGAACCGTTCCGAAAAAAATCTGTTGTTTATAGCTTTTTGGAAGTGAAATTCTTTGGGTTTATTTTTCTACGACAGTGGTAAGTTTAAATAATTATTATTATGATGATTATATTTCACCTCTCTTTATTTTATTTCTTTTTTAAATGTGCTTTTCTGGTTCGTTCTACCTGTGTGTCCAGAGTGATAAAATTTGTATTGTTCCCTTCAGGTATTATTAATATTACTGTTGGTTTTTATCAAACATTGTTCCGTTCTTCTTTGTCCGTACTGAAGTTTGCTTGAGAAATAAACACCTGTTGTCTCGTTGGTAGGCCGAAGTCTAGAATGTTATCCTTATCCTTATTTATTACAAAATGAACAGATAAGTTTAAGTATGTTTATTTGCGGGGAGAAAACAAAAAGAGAAGAAGCTGTTTATAGTAGTCTACTGATTAATGGTGAACAAGAACAGCCTGAGCTGGTTGCTTTTATTTTCGTTTTTACTTTTAAAAGTATTTTATTTTCGTTTGATAAAACATGTTTATGTTCTAAAAATAGATCGTCTCGCTAAAAAAAATCATTCGCTCTTAGTGTTTGTTTTTATAGATTGGTAATCATATCCAACAATGAAAAAAAAAAGTTTTTGATTTGGAAAGATCCAGTTAATGATGACCGTCGGTACTTTCGCAGTTTTTGTACATGATTCGTCAAAATCATGTGTGTGCGAGGTTTTGTTTTTGTTTTTGGATACTTACGAAATGGCTTTAGGGCCAAAATAATCCAACTACGCATTTAAGGTGTCTGTTGGTTTTTCACAAAGATCGTTAAAGAAATTTGAAATAGACTGCGCATTTAGATTTTTTAACAAAGGCAAAGCAGTTTTTATATGCATAAAATCTGAGAGAGAGAGATAGAGAGAGGAGGGGGGATGGATGGGGGGAGGATGGGTATCGAATATCTTAAGGTATGTTTAAACAGTTTAGTTTAAAGGTGGATGGATTATGTTATCCACTTAAACTTAAAGCAACAAAGCAGTCTTGTATAATTATGCAAATTAAAATTTTTATATTAACTTTTTTATTCAACTTTTTTAAATCTAGTATTTTATGTTCTTTGCATTTACCTTTTAAAGGTGATTGGATTTCCAAACTAAAGTGTGCTTTAAGGTGATTGGATTTCTCAATTAAAGTGTGCCTTAAGGTTATTCGATTTTTTTAAAGACAGCGAAAACCAAGCGGATTTTCCTCATCAGTTTGCACTGATAAATAACCAGTTAAATGCGAATATTTAAGGTTCTGTCCATTTAATAGAAATGGTATAAAAATCCTTTTTAATCTAGATATACTTGACCTTGTGAGTCAAGCCATGGCAGGTGATCTTTATCTTGTGATCTTAACGGTCCTACTTGCTACCCTTCAGCTATAGTCCGTCGTTTTTAGAGAGAGAGAGAGAGAGAGAGAGAGAGAGAGAGAGAGAGAGAGAGAGAGAGAGAGAGGTCGAAGTCGAAACCTTTAATAGGTTAATAGCATTAGGTCCTTTGGACCTGTCTTACAGCTAGTCCTTAAGAAACAATGCAAAAGAGGCAAAAATAATTAACATAAATAATTTGAAACAAACATGTTCCTTAACTACGGTAACAAATCATTAAGCAAATTAAGAGAGAGAGAGAGAGAGAGGGGGGGGGGGGGGCTTAGACTGTGGAATGACGGTTTTGATATCCATACTACGAGAGAGAGAGATAGAGAGAGAGAGAGAGAGAGAGAGAGAGAGAGAGAGAGAGAGAGAGAGAGAGCCGCTATGGAGTTGGGAGCCCCTTAATTAAGCCTACCAAAGATTAATACCGGTCTACCACACATGCGCAGCGATTGCCAGCAAACCAGTGGACGTTTCACTGTATAAGTGTATTGGCTTTCGATGATTTTGCTTGCCATGCTCGTGACCAGTTTTGATTTTGTCAGAGATCAAACCTTCTTCCGTTCGAAAGGTTTAGCCAAGCGTAGTTATATGTTGAAAATGTACCACTTTGGCATAGCCCCTTAGAGATCTAACCCAATAGAGCTGTATAGAGTTGGGGGGAGGGGAGAGGGGGGCTTTTTAATTTTTGTCAATGGCCTACAATATTTGGCTTGCCTTGATAGATTTTGCCAGTTCATGTTTGTTTTAAGTCGCGACTCTGGTTATTATCTTCGAAATTTGAAAAAAAGAGCGGAAAATCTAAAACAAAATACTGTTACGTCATCCCGTCAGTACGTCCCCGGACACATAAGCGTATATGAAGCGTAGCGAATGTTACATCGAACATTTATATTTGCGTAGTGCATTGCGACTGTGGTTTTTGGGTTTTTGTTTTGTCGTCGATTGATTGATTGATTGATTGATTGTTGCTTTAGGTCCAGCGGACTCTTCCGAGCCTTTGTCGTCGATAGAAGACTACCAAAATATAAACTTCAATGTGTTGTTTTATTCTACCAAAGATCTTGTGTAGCATATTTGATCTTCGCTAACAGTACGCCCATAACTATTCCCTTTGATGTTCAGTTCAGTGGATAGATTTAAGTCCCCGGACACAGTGCGTATAGGGGACAAGCCCTTTGAAGTGTCAATAGGGTCCTTATATACACAATGTTGTATCTCGAGATCAGAGCTTTAATGCGTGATTGTACTACTACCTTTCAAAACAAACCCGAAATATTGTCCAGGATTAGTACTTTCAGTCAAATAGCAGTGTACTGCAATCCAGTCTATCAGAGGCTGCCGAGGGCATACTCTATTATTTAATCCTACGCTTGCAATATCTAGTTCTCTGACACTGTGTATTATGCTGTTAACATGCACGTAAACCCTTTGCGTCTGAAAGTTAAGTGTGGACACTGTTTCTCAAAGGGTAATTGTAGATTATAGTCACGACACCGGAGCGTATAGGCGACTATTGGTCACATTATTCTGACACCAGCGAACCAGTTGATGGTCAGGGGAAAATAATATGGTCACAGGTTGACCACTCCGGGACTCGAACCAGGTACCTTTCGGTAGCCGCTCTGTCAGCTGAGCTACCCGGCCCCACGTACTGTTTCTCAAAGTCGGGTCTATATTTTATTTCCCCCATCTAGCCAGGAGCACGTGGGGTTTGGTTTAAACAATGGTTTATTCTGTTAAATTTTCTGATCTGACAAATTTATACATAAATGCAGTAACAGGAATACACAAAAGGCAAAGCTTAAGTGAGTGCATACCTGGATAAGTTAAGTAATCTGTGTCAGTTTAGGCGGAATAATTACATAATTGAGATACAAATACATTGCCATCAACACAAGAACAATAACAATAATAAGGAAAGCATAATCATAAACAACATACAAATGAATTACAAAAGATATACAAAAATATAATAACAAAAAAAAAACCCACAGAAACAATTAGAAAAAGATAATGACATAAAAACAAGATAATAGCGAGAGATTCGTGGGGTTTGATGTGTGGAGGTGTATTAAACTAAATGTCCAAGACATTTAACAGTTATCCTGGGTCAAAGCTTGTTATGGAAGCGATAGCTTTATCCCAATATTAGTTCAAGACTTAGTGTAGTCTCCAATCGTGTATCGTTCTTTTGGCTGCGTAGTATGGACGATCTTTGTCTGTCAAGGCTATGAAGCTATTTTGAATCACTCTTTACAACCCTCTTGCGCCATTGTCTTCAAAGCAAGTAGCGTATAGGGTAAGTGTTTATATAAATGAACTGAATTTGAGTGGCTTTTCTACTCACAGTGTTCAGCTAGGAAAACTTCCTGGTTACGAGAGTTTGTTGCCCTATTTGGCAATGCACAGAAACAGCATTGTGTGAAGCCTGCTTTAGCTGATGATAAATTGATTGATTGATGGTTTGTTTGATTGAGGAGAGTTAGTGACTGAGTGGGTAATTATGTGGGCGCTTTTCTTACTTCGGGTTGAGGAATTTAACCACGATGAGAATGTTGATTGATTTGTTATGGTAGCTAGCAGTAGGTGTTCACACTGATAGACTAGATCTCTACGTGGTTCAGTAAATGCGTTTACCAGCCTAGCTCTACTATAGTAGTACGTGTTTACAGACAGAGGATGTATTCAGTACGCGTCCCCCTTTGATAGTGGGAGCATAAATCTACCTTGTCCGGCCTTTGCACATGTAGCTTTACAAAACTTCTAATTAATTAGTTAGAGAAAGAGAGAGAGAGAGAGAGAGAGAGAGAGAGAGAGAGAGAGAGAGAGAGAGAGAGAGAGAGAGAGAGAGAGAGAGAGAGAGAGAGAGAGAATATCTTAAGTCCAGAGGTACAACAAATGTAACACAGCTTAAGACCAAAACTACTTAACTAGCATAACAACAATTGTATCAGCATCTTTGCAAGACAAGGGCAGGCCATTCCAATGTATCGTTAGTGCCCCACTCTCAGGCGACCTTGAAGCTAGATGAGTATCAGAGATCTATCGAGGAATACCTTCTTCGCCTAAAGATATTCTTCTGAGAAACTTCATTCAGGCGTCTTCTCATGCTTTGGAAAATCAGTCCCTCGGATTGTAACACACTGGCGAGCTGAGAACACAGGGAAATGTCCATCTGTATCTACTATCTATGGCACACAGCCACAAATGCAAGACATTGGCAGCAGAGAATGGGAGACAGATCTTTCCTAGCATTCCCTCATTCCACGAAGGATGTTGTTCTTTTTTTATTTTTTTCCCAGTTTATTATCCCTTTCTATCGGGAAACTCTGGGCCGACTCCCCTGGGGAAGGCGTAGTCGCAGCCTGTGGCGCGCCCAAACCCAACAAACCTAACATTATTTGTGATTTTTGAAATTTTGCTGGGGGAGCAAACCGGAGTACCCGGAGAAAACCCCCGAGACGTTGCCCGAGTCGAAAGTAAATAATATTCGGAGAAACATAACGCCCAGATGCTGGATCGAACCCACACCTGTCAGGCGCCATTGGTTTCTGGCCTGTGGACAAGGCAAGTTAGTCCGGCCGTAGCCCACTTGGCCACAACGCTCGCATTTTTGTTGTCCAAGATGCTATCAATACACTCCATTCCATATCTTTAGGCCACACACCTAGTTGATCAACTGTGTTTTACACAAACCTTTGGTCTCCCTATCCAGCATAGGCTGTGTGTATGCCTATGCCCTCTGACACTCAGATTGTGGTCAGTGTCGCTTTTGAACCGACTGCTTAAGCTTAGTAGCAACCCCATATCAAAAGTACCGTTATATTTAGTTCTCTGTTGATATGAACTTTACTAGTCGTAGAACGTGCGAATGCGTGGGAACAGCCTCGAGGCGAAACGCGTTATTACCAGTGTGTGTCATTCATATAAATCATAATGTATTGTACTACTGTCGGTGTGATTGGCAATCGGTGTTCGTGTAGTGCTCTAAATGTTAACGTCGCGTGCGATGTTTTATATTAAACTTCACAAAGGAAACGAGCTAAAGTACTGTGCATGCTTTGTTACAAGGATAGGTTTGTCATTGCTACTCACTGATGGTGGTGGTGGTGATGATGAATGATGATGATGATAATGATGATGATGATGATGATGATGATGATGATGATGATGATGATGATGATGATGATGATGATGATGATGATGATGTAAGACGTCATTCGGAACTCAGACTTATTAATAAATCAATGTTGTCGTTTTTGAGTCCGATTCGAACTATTTGCTAACGACTAACAGTATTTGCCGGTGATCCCGCTGAGTCATTGAAAACACCAGTGTATGAGGTGATGACGAAGGTCCATGTGATAAGCCTGTTTCGGATGTCCTGTTTGGAGTGTCGTCTCATGTGATAAGAGAAGACGCCGTGTCTGTGGGTTTAGCCGCGGGTATGTCGAAATATTCAGTTTAGTCACGGAGGTATAGTATACTGGAAAAGCAGCTGACAGTTCGAGGACTCGCAACTTTTCTGCTTTTTGTTTTGTGTCCCCTGTGCTTCTGGTACGCTGTAGTCTGTGTACGTCTAACACGACAGACTGCTTGCCTAGGCCTGCTTTACTCTGTTGTACTTAACTTAAACGGAGCACAATGGAAAAGACTTACTGAAGACGAACTTCGTAAACGAAAACTCGTATGTGCAGGAAAGCAGTTGCGAGTCTCATAATTATGTAGATTCGAAGTTCCGTTTTCCGCAATGAATAATAGCAGTGGCTAAATTACATCCGCGATGGAGCGGCTATATTTTGTCCACGATGAGATAGAGAGAGTGTGTGGTGTGATGGGGGGGGGGGGAGGAGAGAAAAAGAGTGAGAGAGAGGCGTGATGGGAGTGGGAGAGAGAGTTGCGTGATGGGAGAGAGAGAGAGAGGCGTGATGAGAGAGATAGAGTTAGAGAGAGAGAGAGGCGTGATGGGAGAGAGAGAGAGAGAGAGAGAGGAGAGAGAGAGAGAGAGAGAGAGAGAGATTCATTGCATCCGTGATGGAGAAAGGAAGAAGAAGAAGAAGAAGAGAGATACAGCTGGGGACGTGAGAGTGAGACGTCTTTGTTTAAGTTGATGTTGAAGGGCTAACAGTTTGTTGTGCTACGTTAAGAGATAGTTTGTCAGAATGAAAGAGCACAGAACTTAATGAGATCATTGTGTACATATGTGTAGGTGTGCGTACGAGCGCGCGTGCGTGCCTGTGTGCGTTAGAGAGAGATTTGTTATTTTGAAATATGAACGGGTAAAATGCTTGCTTAAAGCCCTTAATACCAGATCCGTAAACGCTTGTAAATCAGTTCAATGTGTTCATGTGTTTCCTGAATGCAGGCGTGCACATTTTGGTTAGCTGCGCATAGACAAATGTGGGAGAGTTATAAATACTGTGACATATGCAGTGGTGTTCCTAGGATTAGAGGGCAATAGGACAAAATGTCCTAAATCATAAAACTAATCGGACATCATGTCCTGACTACATAAAAGCAATAGGACATTCAGATCGTTGCAGAAGAAGTATGGTGTCGGTTATTTCCCTTTCAAAAGTGTCGAAAGTTGCGGCCCTTTTGTTGTTCGACGGAATGTACTAAAGAGTGATAATAGTCTAGCATAGTCCACTATTCAAACTCGTTTTAACGGCTTTGACACTCCAGTTTGTACAGATGTTTCTTGCAGTGACCGCTCTAGTCATAATACTATCGGACAATGACCGCTAATTTCGCAACAGAATCGGACATTTGACGGGACACAGGTGTTTGCATTCGGTCATTTTCCAAACGAATCGGACCATGACCGATGTCCGAGGCCTCGGGACATCACTGCATATGTCACCCAGCTCTTACATGTACATGACAATGGATATGCATTGCTTCCTGTTGTTGTTGGTCATTGTTTTATGGATTCTCTTACAAACTCGCATTTAATGATAATCCCTCTTGTCGTTGTCGTTGTCATTTCTGTTTTATTGTCCTTTATGATGTCTTGGGTCGGTCTGTCTGTGTGTATCTGTGTCTCTGTTTTTCTCTGTCTCTCTGTTTCTCTTTCTCTGTCGCTATCTCTATTCCCCGTCTCTCTCGTTTTCAGATAAGAACAGCTTTCGTGCTGCTGGGTTTGAACCTTTGTATAACGCCGGATTTCCCCATACAATCAACGTAGCTACGAGTTTGACCACCCTCCCCACTCCCCCATCCACTCCCTACCTCTCATTTTTAGTTGGTGGCCGGAACCACATGCTTATGATCGCTGTCAAAATTCCGTTGTTTTTGTAAACCAACCTTAAATGCGCTATGCTGGCCACAGGCTCCGAATATTAGAGAAAACACACAATAACTTGGCTTATTTTGTGACAAAACAGCACACAACCAAAAAATGATATGGCATACTGGAATACATGAGTCAAAGAAGCACAACGGAAGAGAGCAAAAAAAGAAAGCCAGAAAGATGTCAAAAAAATAAAAGAAAGAAAAAAAGAATCTCAAGTTTCCGCTGACGATACCACGAGCAAGAGAAGATTATGTAATTATTTAAAATATCTAGATGCAAGGAAAACAAGCCATCTTAACAGAACTTAACCACTTGTTAGACTGCAACGTAAGTTTAACAATATTTATTATAAGCACGAGACAAAGTGGACACATATAATTATGCGCCACATTCGAAAAAACGCAACACAGACACACTTAACTTTAAAAAAAAGTATGATATATATATATATATATATATATATATATATATATATATATATATATATATATATATATATATATATATATATATATATATATATATATATATATATATATATATATATATATATATACATACACACACACACACAACACAAGCTCGAGGCTATTATAGAAGAAGGGTACTTATTCTTGGTGCAATGAAAACAACACTGTAGTGCTAATAATGAAGGATGACTATACAATAATTATAGAGAATCCTCGAGTACACACTCGCGTATTTGAGATAGATACAGCGTTGTTGATGCTGTCGACGTCATTGTTGTTGTTTCCGTCATTATTTTTGTTGTTGTTGTTGTTGTCGGTACTGTTTTTGTAGAGGATTCTGGAGCACACACTCACATATTTGACACAGGCATAGTGTTTGTTGTTGCTGTCGTTGTTGTTGTTGTTGTTGTTGTTGTTCTTCTTCTTCTTTTCCTTCTTCTTCTTCTATTCCAACACAAAGGATTCGTTTTGGATCGATGCGGCACAGAGGAAACAGACACAGTTCCTTTCTCTGTTAGACAAAAGCTAAAACTAGAAGAAGACAAACACATAACAACGCTGATAAGGAAATGTCTGGGGTAACTAAATCACAAGCAGAGAATGTGTGCTTTTCCTCTGTGTGCTCTCAGTGTTCTTGGCGTCAGTCGAAGCTAGCGCTCAAAGGCTGCCAGTGGGTGCCTCGGGCGGCTTGAGTTAGATCCCTTGTCGACCAGCGCCTTGAGCTGCTTTTGAACGGAAAAAAGCGCTATATAAGAAGGAGGATATATTATTATGTATAACTTTTTTTACCACTGTATATACGCTGTCTTTTCATTAAACATATATATATATATATATATATATATATATATATATATATATATATATATATATATATATATATATATATATATATATATATATATATATATATATATATATATATATATATATATATATATATATATATATTATCTTCTATGTAGGCCTACTTCCATTTCACTTACTTTTAAAATCAAGGCAACACATCGTTTATAACCTTAATGGAGAATTTACACAGCGTGCACATTGAAAGCGAGATGATAAAATGAAATCTGCAACACCATCAACGTAACAATTCAAAAAAAAAATAAAAAATCTGCCTATCTTTCCAATGATACATGATAATATATCTCTTTGTATTCTTCTATCTGGGTAAAATAGTAATAGTGATGCCTGATTCAGTAATTCAGTTTAAGTAATTTACATGTCTTGTTTGTGTTTATTTGCTTGTCTATTTTGTTTTAAATTAGTCTTGGTACGTTGTGTTATTCCTTGCTTTATAAGAAATAAAGGTTAACGGATAAATGAAATTTTGAATGTGTGCACACACACATACACGTTTTAAAAATTAGGCATTTTTCATTTTGCAAGCACGCACCTACAAATTGTGACCATTCAATTAAATCAGGTACAAAAGCACTTGAGGTTATATAAAGAGATTACTCTTATATAGCGCACTTACAAGCTCAGAGAGCTTCTCAAAGCGCTGGCCACTACTATCCAGCAATCACAGAATAGTTTGCTGAAGTCAGGATTCGAACCCACGTCGCCCGAGACGCACGTACACAAGTCGTGCCCTCTGACGACTGAGCTATCCCTGCCGGCAATACTATTAAGGTAATTGTTTTCTAGAAATGTCTCAACTCTTAGAATCTGGAGTCATATACTGCTTCATACCAGTGTATTTTTTTTTTTAGCTCACATCGTACATGTCAGTTCTTATAAAATATACTTTTGCAGCGATAGAGAGCTGCGTCTCTTTTCTCAGAGCAGCAGCTGTATGCTTTCATGAGGGCGACGATCGCTCCCTCTTCGTCGCCTCGAAACAGGAGCTTGGGGGGTTGGGGTGCGTTAATCAGTATTGCGACATTCTCGTTAATTATCCTGTCAGCGTGCGTTTCTTCCATTTAGGACAGAAATCCTCGCGAATATGGCCATCAGAAAAGGGAGGTCCCACACGTCTCTCTCTTCAACGACTGTAAGGTCTCGGGAAGTCCTTTACCTGTTAGTATCCCACGCGTAATCAACACTTCAGCATTAATATTTTACGTTGCTCGGGTAGCCGGGACAAGTAAGCCTGTCTTGAAGTTTTTTTTGTTGGAGATACAGAATTTATAATAAGATTGCCTGCGTGCCAGCCTGCTCGTTCGTCTGTCATGATCGCGTGAAACGTAACCAATCCTCATGTCTCGATTTTAAGTTAAATCAAGGTTTGTTCTCCTTGTCTGTTTGTCTCTGCCTTTCTATCAATGCGGATGTCGGTCTGTCTGTCACGATTTGTGTGACATGTAACGTAAACCAATCCCTCCTCCCGTTCCATCCCCTCCTTCTCCCATTACGTCTCGATTTAATTAAATACCCAGTGCAGGTAGCTAGGCAGGTCTAGCGAGTTCTTGAGGCGGAGATTTGGTGCTGCAGGTTACTCCCACTGTTTGCCTTATTTAAGGTTAACCTAAACCCTATGGATAACGCTGGTTCCCTGCTTTTTCTCTTATTACCACCCCCGCTACACCCACCTCCCGCACATCTCCACCCACTCCCACCTTTTTGCGACAATACCCCCTCTTTTTATCGGAAAAAAATCTCCGCTCTCGCTCGCCCATAAGTTGTCCACCATTTACCACCAATCTTGTAAACAGCTCATCACCTCACGAACCTTTTTTGCATAAATTGCGATAACCACCTCTTCACCCCCAACGTCCCCAAACACCCTGGAAACATCTCCCCTCCCTCTCTCTCTCTCTCTCTATCTTCCACTCCCCTTCTCTCTCTCTCCCTCTCTCTCTCCATCTGTCTCCCTCTCTCTCGCCTTATCTCGAGACGCAGCCTTTCAAGCTCGAATTCGCCGGCGCCATTGG
This sequence comes from Oncomelania hupensis, assembly GCA_036898135.1. Taxonomy (NCBI): domain Eukaryota; kingdom Metazoa; phylum Mollusca; class Gastropoda; order Littorinimorpha; family Pomatiopsidae; genus Oncomelania; species Oncomelania hupensis. The sequence continues at coordinate 37,605,270 of CM072526.1, forward strand.
CATTTCCAGTTTGCTATTTATAGAAGTTGCATTTTCAATCAATACTGGCGCATACTACGTCGCAGCCTTATCTCAATCTAATAATATAACGTTACTGGCAGAGAAATGGCGCGGTACCCGGCTAGGTGAATGTTTCGTGTTTGGTTTTTTTCCCTGAAACTGTTATTTGCCCTGCTGTTCCTGCTTTTCTGTTCCGTATTTTTTAACATTAAGGCCTATTCCCAAGTGTGTTCACTCTTATTATTTGGGCGGGAAAGGCATTATGGAAAAACAAACAAGTCAAAAACCAAAAGCTTATTATTCCTCCATACCCCTCTCATTGCCAACCTCGGGTGAAGAACGTTGTTTAAGCCTTGAAACCTTGTACAAAGAAAATTTACAATCAGGAAAGTAGAACCGATTCTTAGTACTATTTTATTACTGCATGCTATATAGTAGGCAATATTTTCTTGGAACTCAGGATTTGCCTGGAGTCACACCACCTGGCTCCGCGATTTCTTGGAGCTCGGGAATGCAAACTGCGTTGCTGAGGTTCTCTGAGTACCTCTCACACAATTAGCGAAGAGGCCAACGTAACCGCAGACTGTGACACACAGCGGCAGACAGATCAAAATGGCGACTTGAACTTGGAAGTTTGTCCTTTTATTAGCAAAACCACATAATAATTCCAAGCATGAAACACGCTCATAGCCCATGGGGCAATTTAGCCAAAAGTAGGGGGGGGAAGGGAAAGGGGGAATTACAGACATTAAAAAACAACGAACGGCACAAAAAAGATTGTTCCATAGGCATCACAAGACAAAACTCTGAAATGTCAAACACCCATTTTAAGGTTTACATTGGTTCAATATGGAAAGAAACGTGTACAGCATCGCATGGTTCACAGAAGATGACAAAAGGGAATGTACAATATATACATAGTGACATAACTCCAACAAAGCGGCTTAAATTCTTTGACTCTCTGCGTTTGGCAGCCCTCATTTCTCCGCAACGGCCTGCTTGACAGGCTGCGGGACTGATGATGACATAACATCGCACTTGGTTCTGTTTAGAACCTAGGACTGATAACTGCCGCTAGGGAGAGAGGAGGAGAAGATGGAGAAAATGAGGGAGGGAGAGAGAGAGGGAGGGAGAGAGAGAGAGAGAGAGAGAGAGAGAGAGAGAGAGAGAGAGAGAGAGAGAGAGAGAGAGACGTGAAACGTGATTATATTCCAATAGTGCACACCCCATCAGGAAGGGATGTGTCAAAGAAACAAAATGTACATCACAATTTATAACAAACAAACTAATTTTTTTTACAAATACATGGTCACAATAACATAATAATCAAGAAAGCGCTATTTCAGTTCAGTTCAGTGGGTAGATTACGTCCCCGGACACGGATGCGTATAGGGGACTTAAGCGCTATTTCCCTTGCCTTGAAAGCTTTATACGAATAAATACAGACATTTTTAATGATATTCATGTTTGTTGAAGACAAAAGTAGATGCATATGAAATGCACTGGGCCTTCTATAATACTTTCTAGGAATCAATTCCATCCTTAAACATTCATAAAAAAAAAAAGACAATAAAAAAGGATATGTATTTCGTCTTCAGTTCCAACATGGACAAATCAAATTCTGCAGGCGATTATATCTATATCTATAATAATGGACTCTAAGATCAGAAACGCCGAAGCGAAGCTTGCTCATAATATATTTATATGGCGATTAATATCACAAAACGAGTACGTGGGAATTTGATTTGGTGGGCAACACAGAGAGAGAGAGAGAGAGAGAGAGAGAGAGAGAGAGAGAGAGAGAGAGAGAGAGAGAGAGAGAGAGAGAGAGAGAGAGAGAGAGAGAGAGAGAGAGATTTTATTCACAACAAGGATACAGCTTTTAGGAGGGAGCCTAATCTTACAGTCGTTCCAACTATAATGTATGACAACGACAAAACAAATCACTATAACAACTACCATGCAGCATACATATTACATCGGCTACAAAATAGACGACTTTCAATCATCGTGTTACAATTACACTATACATAAGAAACAGCCCAAATATATTAATGTATTTCATATAATCCAGTGTTGCAATGAGAGAGAGAGAGAGAGAGAGAGAGAGAGAGAGAGAGAGAGAGAGAGAGAGAGAGAGAGAGAGAGAGAGAGAGAGACCACTACTACAGGAAAGCTTATTCCGAGAAAGAATTAAAAACTAATAAAAAAAAGGAACATGAAACCATCATTCAAGATTAAAAACATATCACATAGAGATAATGTCCTTTCATGCGTGTAATATATATGAGACAAGGAAGTTACTTGCTGATTTTTCAAGAACTTGTCAATTATATTTTCGCTTTAACTGGGCTTCTTTTAAGTGCTTCACGGAAGTGTGTTGTTAGCTCCCATGAGAGTAGACTATAATGTGAGACAAGGAACTAAATAGCGAGATTATCCAAGCACTTCATCGGTTATAATCATTTTAGCTACCTTTTCTTACTTTTTCTTGGAATTTTTCTTGGACTACTTTTCTTAGACTGTGCATGGAGGTTAACACTGCTTCATGGAAATTGAAAGTGTGATTTAGTTCACATCCATAAAGCCAGGTCCACAGCTTGTATAAAACAGATACAACTCCTGCAGATCAGCGGTGAATAGAAGTCTTGTTGTGTCAGTGGAGGCTTTTGAAGGTCTGAGACTCTTTTAATATTTGCATGTAAAATGGGTTTTGTGACATAGATCTCACCATTAAAGTAAATCTCTGTGACCTTGGTAAGCAAACGTAGGCAGTTTTTGTAGGAGATAAAATGGCGTCAAAAACCGTTTTAGTAGGAGATGTTTTAGTTGGAGTTTTTGTAAAATTAAAAATCAGGCATATTACTTTTTTTTAACAAATCATCAAAATCCTAATTATTGGAAGTAAATTTTTAATGAAATTTATCTCGCCATTCTTAGTGATAATGTGATGCACGCAGAATTGTATGCTATCTTAGTTTTGTCTGTTTTGTGGCCAACATCTTTGAGAGGACTGGGCCCGGCCAGGTCTTTATTGCCCAAGACACACTGCATGATGAAAAGAACCGTCACTCCATACCGTATAGGTCGTCGCCCGGGTCATCAAGCACCGGCGCCTCCTGTTGGCAACCAGGACGGAGGTGATTAAGTGGGTACTGATGGACATCTTCGCAAGATCCGCACGAGAGACAAAATGGTCATAGGAACCTGGAATGTCAGGACATTAACTGCAGAGGAAATATTGGAAGAATTAACCCACGAGCTGGACCACTATCGATGGAACATTTTATGTATCAGCGAACTTCGCTGGAATGACCTAGGTAAAACAGCGACCGACAAAGGACACAAACTTTATTTCAGCGGTAGAGATGACGGGCACGAACACGGCGGTCCACAAAGACATTCTAGCCACTGTCATGGGTTGCTGCCCAGTCTCAGTAGACTCATATCCATCCGTCTGAGAGCAGCCCCTTTCGACATCATCATCATCCAGGCCTACACCCCAACATTAGACAATGACGACAATGAAGTCGAGGATTTCTATGAACAATTGCAGGCTGTCCTTGACCAAGTGCCGAGGTAGGACATAGTCATAGTGTAAGGCGATTGGAATGCCAAGGTTGGCCAAGATGCGTACCTCAACTGGGGAGAAACATATGTACCCCACCTCAACAACAAAACAAATGACAGAGGTCTAAGACTCTTGGAGTTTGCCAGATACAACAATCTGATAAGTACTGACAAACACACTTGGTCCCCACAAAAAAACCAACAACAACAGACGATGGATCTGGCACAGTCTCAGCGATGGATCTGGCACAGTCTCGGCGGGGAGCATCACAACCAAGTTGACTACATCATGGTCAAGAAATGCTCCAGATCAAGCGTCAACATTGGCAAGACACGCCCACCACCACCACCCCCACCACCCAAATAAAGCAAACAACTGTTAAAGTAGATTATAGAATGATGATAGAAAAGTGTATACAATCCACAGTACTGCATTCAAAGCTCTCCAAGAAGCATAAGAGTGATAAAACGTCATTGGAGTTCCAGAGAGCATCACGAGGCATCAGAGCAATAGTAAATGGACTCCGAGTAACCATTGGGCCACATTTGATACCACCGGACCACAATAATTATCTCCTCTGGTTACTCCGTTGAGCATGTTGTTTTGCCAGATACGCTCCGCTGAAGTTATGTGTGCGCGTCTGTAGAATCATTCTACGGCAGCTCAGCCAGTACCGCTTATACTCTTTAAAACGCTAGAACACAACGCTAAATTTATAAAAGTAGACAGCAAAATTGTATGACTTGTTTATGTCAGCAAAAAGTCATTTTTTAAATAGCGTGAAATTATTATTTATTTTTTTTTGACATCGTTTTCTAGGGATCTAGGGTAATAGATCTGACGTCAGAAAAAATAAGTACTACAACTTACCTGCTGGCTTAGAAAACGTCAGGTTAATCTGTAGAACTTCCTTGTTCTTCTGCGTAGTTGGTTACATGCCAAATGGTGTCAATATGCTTGAATGTGAAAATACGTGTAATACCGTATACGTACATTAGCAGAAGTATTTCAGGAGGAAAAGGGGACTTTTTGTTTGTGAATAATACATATGTGGTATTATAATTATGTTGTTCATTATCACCGAAGAACTGCTATGTATTGAGTTGTTGATGGATTATGGAATGTCTGTGCTCCTGGTTTGTTCTCTGTGTGCCTGCCTGTCTCTCTCTCTGTTCCCCACTCCGCCCCCCCTTTTGTGTGTGTGTGTGTGTGTGTGTGTGTGTGTGTTGTATTTTTCTTATGTAGTCTCCTATAATTTAGTTAACACATTCATTTAATGAAGATAGTTATTTTCTTGTGTTTCAGTGACAGAGACAAACCGTCAAAATGGTGGCCGGATGTGGAATGACGTGTATCAAATACATCGTCTTCGCCGTCAACTTCCTGTTCTTTGTGAGTAAAATAATTGTAATAATTTAAACAAGAATTGTTGAACTTTTTAAAAATGTGTTTACCTTTTATTACGTATGTTTGTGATTGATATTTTTGTTCTTGTGTTTTGAGTGGACCAACAGAAGTGTCGATGAGCAGTGTGGAGGTGGTCGGTTGATATATGTTTAGACTTTAGCCTACAATCTTTTTTATTAATCATATTATGTTTCGGCAGATTTAATTGCGCGATTCGGCAGATTCAATGTCTGATTCATTCATTTAAATCGTTCCTTTGGCTTTAATGACTTCTTGGTTGCAGGTCAGTTAGTTAGTTTTACCCCACTGGTCATGCAGTTGGCTGGTCAGTTTTTCCTGATCTTTATTCAGTCTTTGGGGTTGAAGCAATTAAAAAAAAAACACCTTGCGGGATTCTTATTCTAGATTCAAGGGGTATGATGCATGGTGCAGGCCTAAACAAATTGTTCTAGGTAATTACATACACGTTTTTTTTTAAGAAGGAAAACTCAATTGTTTCACTTACAAAATAATGTAGCCACTCTTGCACATACCATCTGACTTTGCGTCCACAGCGCTGGTTAATGCCAGTTGATTTGAACTAGTAGATTGTTCCAGTTAAAATTTATTATAAGCTTTATACGTGATAAGTGATAGTTTTTCCCAGATTCACAAACCATCTGACTTTGCGTCCACAGCGCTGGATAATGCCAGTTGATTTGAACTAGTAGATTGTTCCAGATAAAATTTATTATAAGCGTGATAAGTGATAGTTTTTTCTCAGATATAGCCTGAGGCTTATTATTGTCTCAGTCCATGCATCATGGTTATTGCATCATGGTTATTGTCTTTGTCTGATACTCACAGAGAAGGAGACAGACAGGCTGGCAGAGAAAGAGAGAGAAAGAACCTGCGATAATGCCAGTGTGCCACTGTAACAGCATAATGATAATAATTGTGCGTTTTGTTCATCAGGTGATGGGAATTGCGGCGACGGCGTTGGGCATTTACGCTCTGGTCGACAAAAATGACATGCATGCCCTCACAAAGTTGGCCCCCGACGGAGCGGCCACTAAGCTAGAAGACTTTAACGGCGTAGGATTGATGCAGGTATGACATTGGGAGCCAAATGGCCTGTGCATGCATGATCGATCGATTGATGATGATTGATGATGATTGATGATGCTGATGATGATGATGATGATGATGATGATGATGATGATGATGATGATGATGATAATGATGATGATAAAAACGACAATGTTCATTGTGGATGCTGACAAAAATACTGTGTTGGATCTTTTCAGAGTGGCGCCATCGTGCTGATTGTTGGTGGAGTTTTCCTGCTGCTGCTGGGTTTCTTCGGGTGCTGCGGTGCTGTCAAGGAATCCAGGTGTCTTTTGGGATTGGTGAGTTCTTTGTAAATTCAAAATGGGGATTACTCGCTGTGTTATCTGATATAAATAGCACTTTTCATCTAGCTTTGCTTAATTACTTAATGACTTATTTAATTATTATTTTATGTATTTAGTTAGTAATACGACTTTCACATTTAAGAGCAAGGTGAGTCTCTGATTGACGGACTGAAGAATATGACTGCTTGATTGATTGATAATTGGTTAATTAATGTACAGATTGACCGGTTTCGATTTTTTAAATTTCATTTGTACAGTGAATAAAATGAAATAAAATAAAATAAATAAATAAATAAAAGACTGGACTGACAGATGGAATGAAATTGATGTGTGCAGTACGCCGGTATCATCATCATCATCATCATCATCCAGGTCACTGCTGCTGGTCTGGGCATCGCCTTTAAGACGAAGGTGAGTTGACTGATTGAGTGAGTGACTGACTGACTGATTGATTGCTTGGTTGATTTATACATGTAGATTGATTTATTTAGACTTTGTTTTATTTAAATGGTGAGGAGGGTTGGGGTGGATGTGGAGAAATCTCTCTGTAAAGCCGAAAAGTGGGAACGGCGTAAACAATGTCGATATGGTTACTGCTGATAGCGATGACGATATATGACGATGATGATGATGATTGATGATGATGATATGATGTTGATGATGATGATGATCATGATCATGATCATGATCATGATCATGATGACGGATGGATGGATGGAGGACGATTGAGGATGATGATTGATGATGATGACGACGTTCAGTACGAAATGGTGACATTCTGTAATAATGAAACTATGAAGAAGTTGATCCTGTCGCTTCCGCTGCGGATGATGATGATGATGATGATGATGATGATGATGATGATGATGATGACTATTATGATGTTTGTTACATAGTAGGTATAGCCTACTATATTATATAATACATAGCAATAATGAAATGATGACTGATGATAATAATATATTGCAATAATGAAATGATGATGATGATAATGATGATGATATATTGCAATAATGAGATGATGATGATGCTGATGATGACTATTATGATGTTTGTTACATAGTAGGTATAGCCTACTATATAATATATAGCAATAATGAAATGATGATTGATGATGATAATATATTGCAATAATGAAATGATGATGATGATGATGATGATGATGATGATGATGATGATGACGATGATGATGATGACGATGATCATGATGATGATGCAGATTGAGGATTACCTCGTGACAGGAATGAAGGCAAACATTAAACAATATTACAATGGCTCTAAGGAGTCGTCCAACCCGTTCTCTCGTGCCTTTGACTTCGCCCAAGTCTATGTGAGTATTATTATTATTATTATTATTATTATTATTATTATTATTATTATTATTATTATTATTACTACTACTACTACTACTACTACTACTACTACTACTACTACTACTACTACTACTACTATATTATTTTTATTATTATTATTATTATTATTTATATTACTATTACAATTTTTATTATTATTACAATTACAATTATTATTACTATTAATATTTTTTGTTCCCGAGCTCACCTCAGGAGCTATTGTTTTTGGCTTTGTCTGTCCGTCTGGCGTCCTGCATCGGGAGGTGATATTTGAGCACTTTTCTCTGAAACTAATGGACCAACTTTTTCGAAACTTGGTATTTATTTAGAAAATAGTGAACCCTAACAGATGACAAAACAAATATGCATTTCGAGTGATGTCACATGGTGGCGTCATTATTTGCTGTTTTTTCCTAATCCTATTTTCCCAAAATTTATGGAGGGATTTGGTTCAAGTTTGTTATGTACTTAGACTTTACTGTGCCATTACTGTGTTATTAAATCGAGTGACATAATCATCGTGACCGCATACATTTTGTTTTAATATTTAAAACATTTTTTGAAACGTATGTTATTAGAGTGTACAGATGCCTTAAGTTTTACGCTAAACTATGTTATATTAAATGACGTCATTGTTTGACATCCTCATGGAGCCATCATAATATGTAGCTTTTTTCCAATCCTATTTTCTCCCAAACTACAGTACTGGAGGGATTTCGTTCAAGTTTGGTATATACTTAAACTTTCCGTATTCCTCCAATGTAAAACCAAACTTATGCAATCGAGTACCATAATCATAATGATGTCATCTTGTAAGATTTTACTTTTATTTTCATTTCCTTTAAACTTTGTATGAAATTAGACTGCACAGATGCATTGAGCCTTAGTCAAAACTGATGTATATCGGGTGATGTCATCATGGTGCCGTCATAATTTCTTGTGTTTTTTCGAATCCTAATTTCTCTCAAACTACTGGAGGGATTTTCAGTTCAACGCTGCTCTAGGCACTAGTAGATACAGTATATAACTCAAGCCGTCCGAGATGTCAATTTGCATTCTTAGGCACATTGTCGAATGCCACAATCATTGTATTTATGTAACTGGCACTCACCACCTAGGAGGATATGAGCATATGTATAAAATCCGGGAATAGTATCTTCATAATCCTCCTTCTCCTCCAACTTCTTCTCCATTTTTGTCCTTCTTTTTTATTATCTTAAATACAGGTGTGGGTGTTTGTGTGAGTATGAGAGACAGCATGTGAAGGAACTCTGCACCCGTTAGGGTCCAGCACTTGATACTATTATTATTGTATGTTATTATTGTATGTTATTATTGTTATTATTATTAACATTATTGTTATTATTTATTTATTTTTTTACATCTGTATACATTTGTGATCTTAAACAAACTATTATTATTATTGTTGCCTTTGGTGTTGTTGTTGTTGTTGTTGTTGATGATGTTGTTTTCTTAGTATTTGCTTTGTTGGTATCAAGTTGCATTCGGGGATTCCAACAAGGAAATGGTAGAGTTTAACCTGCTTTACGTATGGTCGGTAGGTTAATGACGTTACCCTGTCTGTTTCTTTCAGTTCGAGTGTTGCGGTGTCACCAACAGCTCCGCCGATTTTGTTGGAAGTCCGTGGTATACCCGCTACAATGTATCTTCGCGACCCTATGTGCCAGAAACGTGTTGTGCACTAAAAGACAAGGACGCATTCTTTAATGACAACAAAGTGACGCTTGCAGACCCTGATTGTCCCATTAAACCCATCGGACCTACTAACCTACACACCAGCGTGGTAAGTGAAGTTGCAACACCTACTAAATAAACAGACCTTTCGGCGCTGTGGGCTTACTAAGCCTATAGAGGCAGTCAGCCTGAAAGTGACGCTGACTCCAATGTGAGTATCAGAAGCTGTTGAGGGCAAAGGCCTACACACTGCCTATGCTTGATCGATCTCTGACACTCAGCCAGTCGCCTGTTTAGTGGAAACAGGCCTGTTCTTATAGATCTAGACCTTTCTTTACCACCCGTAGGTTGCTGGCCATGGCTTGTGTTTCTAACTCCAGCTACAACAAGGCGCCAACTCGTTGCGTGCTGCTGGTCGTCTAGCACCTCAGATAACTGCGCGATTTCGAAACCACCGAGAAAAGGGGGTGGGGTGGGGAAATATATATTATAGAGTAATTTATACCTACTATGTAACAAACATCGTGATAATCTTCATCATTATCATCACCATCATCATCATCATTATCGTCATCATCATCCTAGTGCTTACTGGGTGTTAATGTTTATGTGGAGTATAAACCGAGGTCTAGTCTGTGCTGCACGCATTCCATTGCATGGCCTGTAAAGATCCTGACGCTCATGTCCTTGACCGGTGAGTGCCGGCTACATAAATACACCCATCACGCACTAGGTCCCTTCTCCCCATCCCCGGTCGGCCAGGATTGTGCTCAGTTGTCTGGAAGTTAGACTGTGCTCCAAAAGGCTGCAATTGGTTTTTTTGGGCAGCTTCAGTTAGATCCTGTATTGGCCAGCGCCTTGAGTGCCTTTGAGGTGGTAATGCGCTCTGTAACAATGATTAAATAAATAAATAAATATCTGGAGCTCGCTGGTCTTGACAGAAAGAGATTTCTCTTATATAGCGCACTTACAAGCTCACATAGCTTCTGAAAGCGCTGGCCCGTAATATCCAGCAATCACACAATAGTTTACTGAAGTCAGGATTCGAACCCACGTCGCACAAGACGCGCTCACACAAGTCGTGCGCTCTGATCACTGAGCTATCCCTACTGCCGACCACGAAGAGTATGCAATGCATGCACAAACTAAACCTTGATGATGATGATGGTGATGATAATGATGATGATGATGATAATGAAATTGCTGTTGTTGCTGCTTCTAGTGGTGATGCTAACAATTGATGATGATGATGAAGGTGGATGAGGATGAAGATGTGGATGATGACAACAATAATGGTGATAGCGATGATGATCCCATGATGATGATGAAAATAATAATGACAATAATAATAATAATAATAATAATAAAAATAATAATAATAATTAAGATGATGATGATGATTTATGATGATTAATTATGATTAATGTTGGTTAATGAAGATGAGGTTGTTTTCTTCAGGCCTGCGCCTCCAAGATTGAAGACTGGGTCGTCTCGAGAGCTGGCATCATCATCGGCATTGCCTTGGGCATCGTCTTTATCGAGGTGAGCTCTAGTCTGGGTGACAGTTTTAACATACTAGTTTTGCATGACTTTGTTCAGCTTTGTTAGATGAACCCCACCCCAAACCAACCTGTCTCCCCTCTTTCTGTAAGTTTCCCTGACGTTATCATTATTACTAGTTCTTTAGTTTCACCTTGCATGTAGTGTATTGGCAATGTTTCTTTGGCTGAGAACACTATAACGATTTCTCTGCTTATTTATTATAGAATTCGATATTGAACTTTTCGGATGGAGAGGATGTCGTAATTTGGAGAACCACATAATTAAAAAGCCATTAGCATATCACTTCTAACAAAACTATTTTTAAAAAATCCTTTTAATAAGGCGGGGTGTAATGTAATTATACCTCATGAAGCGTGTGAGGTGAGAACGATGGGCACAAGCTGGCCATGAGAAAAGTGCGCTCCATAACTCTGTACATTATCTCACACCAAAGGATGCGCATCCTTCTGGGCCTTGACTTTAGCAGTTACTTGTTGATGTCATTTGCTTTTCGCTGTGATGGTCATCTGCATATGGGTGACCAATATAGTGTCTGCCCATATACACTTTACTTCCCTCGTCCGAATAACAGTTAGCGCCCTTAACGATTGGTGGGGAAAAAAGACCCGTAACATTTTAACCATGAGATTCCCTAGAGAATCCCTGGAACTCGCGAATTCACAGACTATTGGAATGACTGACTACATGTTAATAATAGCTGAAATAAAGGAGCCGAGCACTGTATTCGCACCATATAAGGTTTCCTTGGACTAGGCTTTACGCGTGTTGCATTAAGAAAGTGTCGGTTAAAGGCCCTAAAAACTTTTGCTTTTAAACGCTATGAGCATTACAAAGTTCATTACATTGGTAGATTGCTTTGTATTATTGCTTTGTTGTCAGTATTCCTAACGTGTGTGTGTGTGTTGATTTGTCTTGGTCATTTTTTCCCTAAAGATTTAGATGATTGCTTAATTTTATGATATCGTTTGAGATAGTTTGGTTGCTGATTTCATTAATGTTATGTCTCTGTATGCCTACGCTTTTGTTTTTGTGTCAGTTTGTATGATTTGATGTTTCTGTTTGTCTCAGGAAATGTGCCTGTTGTTGCCCCTCATTTGACATCATTTTGTTTTTATTTTGTCTAAGTTGGATGTGTTGGTTTGCCTAATTTGTTGTGTCTTTCTCTGTTCTCTCCTGTATTTTGATATTTAGTTTTGCCTATAAGTCTTGATGTGTTAACTATTTTGCTTTATTTTCATGTTGTTTCATGCCTAAATGTGTGAGTCGTTTTGCCTAAAATAATTATCATGCCATTTTTTGCAACAATTGCAGATTGCAGCAGTCGTGTTTGCCATTTGTCTTTACAAAGCAATCGGTTACGAAAACATCGCCTAAATTTGATTTCACAACTCACAAACCGTAATATTCTTTTCTTTTCTTGTTCATATTATTTGGTCGCTTCTATTCTCAACTGGCTTATTCATTTTTGTTTCTTTTTTTTTTTTTTTGCTTCACATTTTCAAACGTTTTTAAATTTCCATTTTCTTTTAATTGTCTTTTATCAATTTAACACGTGGCTTATGATTTATAAATTTGTTTGCTTTTGTGTTCCCCCTTTTGTTGTCACTAACCTGAAACACACTCAACACTCATCTGTGTATACACTAATGCATTCAATGTTTTTGTTCAGCAATGCCTGGGATTGTATGAATTGTATTGAACAACAGAAAATCGTAAAATGGCTTAATTTGTATTTGCTCCTCTGTAGCTACCAGTCCCAGTGATTCTTTCTGTTCAATAAGAAGAGGAAGGATGAAGAAAAAGAAGAAGGATAAGGAGAAGAAGAAGAAGAAGAAGAAGAAGAAGAAGAAGAAGAAGAAGATGATGATGATGATGATGATGATGATGATGATGATGATGATGATGATAGTAATAGCAATAATAATAATAATAATAATAATAATAATAATAATAATAATAATAATAATAATAATAATAATAATAATAACAACAATAATAATAATAATAATAACAGTGGTAATAATAGTAATAAGAAGAAGAAGAAGAAGAAGAAGAAGAGAAGAAGAAGAAGAAAAAGGAGAAGAAAAAAAAAGAAGAAGAAGATGGTGATGATGAAGAAGAAGAGAAGATGATGAAGAAGAGAAGAAGATGAAGAAGCACAATAATAATAATAATAATAATAATAATAATAATAATAATAACAACAATAACATTAACAATAACATTAACAATAACAAACTGTTGTGCAAAGAATAGGCACTGTAAGCTGGAATGATTTTTTTTTAGCTTAAATTTTTTCTTGGTTAACAATGTATTTTTTAATTCTGCATTGTGTATGTCTTGAATAAATATTATTATTATTATTTTTATTTTTTATTTATTTCATTTTTTAAAATTTATTTATTTAAATTATTTATTTATTTAAATAATTAAATTATTTATTTATTTGGTTATTTAGTTAGCTATGAATTTTGTTATTTGTGCTATGATGTATTGTTTATATATTTATTTGTAAATTAATGTAAATACTTATTTTGGTATTTGTTGATTTATCTTTTATCTCCATATGCAATGCATGATTTTGCTAATTATGTAGCACTTGTAAACAAAGGCTTATTTTTCACTGAAGAATATAAGCTCACAATTAAAAGGTTTACACTCACCCAATCAAGAACCCTTCATTCATTAGGCAACTGATTGCAAATTAAATTAAGAAACGGACTCTTATGAAACTGAGTCACAGATCATAACAAATTTTTGTATGCAAGTATTGAAAAAATGTTGTGTCCATGAATTATAAAGTGATTTAGTGAAACTTGGTTTGGTGAAGTTTTCAAGCAAACAAACAAAAAAAAACGGGTAGAATCCAATACACTTTCCAGAAAGTTTTGTCCCTTCTCCACAAGCGAGTCTACGTGATATTTTGAAGTTCTAGGCAAACTGGTGTTTTTTTGTCCGCCAATTATAAGCCTGTATGTGTGTAAATATCTATACTGTCACTGTATTTCCAGTCAAGAGGTTAGATGCCTGATATTTTGAAGTACTTGTATCTTGAATACTTCATATCTTGAAGTTCTACAAAACGACTTAAAAAAAAACAACAAAAAACTGCCGGTTACATAATGCCTGTAAAATGTTATAATATTACTATATTTCCAGTCAAGAGGTTAGATGCCTAATATTTTGAAGTACTTGTATCTTGAATACTTGATATCTTGAAGTTCTATACAAACAATTTTTAAAGTGCCCAGTTACATAATGTCTGTAAAATTCTGCAACGTCAACATCTACCAAGTGAAGAGGTTAGAAGAAAAAATTTGAAAAACATCTTGTCACCTCGAAAATTCATTCTAAGAAGTGAAAAACAACACAAAAATCAACACATTCACAAACACACACAAACGCACACGCACACAAAACCCAGTAACATGAAGATATGTGTGCTGTCTTGACAAATTGTAACCAACGACGAAGATTATTCAATTTGCACTATGCAATATAGGCATACAAAATGGGCGACACATACAAAAACATAAATAATAAATAATTGAATTTTTAAAAAAATTAAAATAAACAAAACTTTATACAGAAAAATAAATAACAAATAATTGAAATTTATTGTGCGTTAAATATAACCAATGGTTTTGTTTGTTTTTCATGCAAATAATTTTATTTGGTAGAACTCAGCACTTCAGACCCATTTTTCTTTTCCCAGCCTATATAAATTTCAGGTTACACTGGGAATAATGGATCATAGAAAAAGGAAAATCCTATGCACTTTAGACATCAGACTCAATCAATTATTTACGACATATTTAATCACCTTTTTGCTTTCATTATTTGTTTACCCTGGGCTATTGTGTTCTACACTTTCACGAGGAATACGGGTGGTGTCGGTGCAAAACTGTGATGGATATATTTTTAGAAAGGGGTTTGATTTAAAGTTGCTTTGGATCTTAACATGGGTTTTATTTGCTAGACTTAGGATCTGGTTTATTTCCTTGGTTTGTTTTCAGGATTAGAAACTCGTTTGTTTTGTGGGTTTGAGTATTAATTTTTGGTGATTGCACTGAGAACTTGGTTCTTTTTTTTATTTTTCAGGAGCCGCGATTTTGTGTGTGTGTGTGTTTTACATTTGGGGTTATCTTATTTGGTTATCTTATTCTCCCCTAGATTTGGATCTGGTATGTTGTCTGGGATTGATACTTGTAGAGCTTTTATTTTAGTATGCAACATTGATTGATAAGTAACATAATAAAAACGCAACAAAGTACCCCTACAGCTTCGTGTAAGCAGTGTATGTAATGATGCAAGTAAAAAAGGAGTTTAATGTCTATGATTTCGAGAAAGCATGTAACATGAATTTCTAAGCATGGTGAGAACATCTTTTGTTTTGCGCACGCCTGTTACATATTTGATTATAAGGATGCCTAGTGATGTGCATGTAACCATTAGTTTTGCAACCATTTAAAAAAAAGTAGTCTAGATCTAGGTAAATATTACAAAAATAGTTTCTGGGAAAAGATGGGTTTCAAATGAAAAGTTAAATTTTAAACTGAAACTTTAAGAAGATTAAATTTACAATTTCTTATACAGATTCTTAAAATAAAATTATGCTGGTAATAAATTGTATTTATAATGATACGATAATTTATGACTGAGATTATTGGATTATTATTAAATTCTTATAGGGATTATTCAAACAGAATTCTACCCAGAATAAGTTTATTTAATTTTATGTTAAAAACCCAGGCTCCATGAAGTTAGATGTTGTATAAATATATTCTGTTCAAAACACGTGTTAAGCGTTGTCTGATACTTCTAATTTTACTGGATTTTGTTTGTTTTCTTGCTTTGTTGATGAAATGTAACCCAGTCCAGTTAAATCTAGTCTAGCATAATTGATGAAATTGAAATCTGTATTAATATTAAGTATTGTCTAGCCTAATTGATGAAATTCACAAGTCCTGTATTAAAATATAGTGTAGTCTAATTGAATTTAATGTGTTTAATATAAATTTGTTTGATGTTTTAACCTGAATCTTAGGTGCCTCTTATTCCAAAGCATTTACCCAACACCCCACCCTCCAACCCCCAGCCCACCCTCTCTCTCTCTCCGTCTCTTCTTCTTCTCTCTCTCTCTCTCTCTCTCTCTCTCTCTCTCTCTCTCTCTCTCTCTCTCTCTCTCTCTTTGTCTCTTCTTCTTCTCTCTCTCTCTCTCTTTCTCTTTCTCTCTCTCTCTCTCTCTCTCTCTCTCTCTCTCTCTCTCTCCCCCTTCCCTCAAATCTCCCACCCCTTCTTGCATCTTGTTCTTGCTTATCACTCTCCATCACACTAGAAGATGCAGGATTGCAGAATCTTAAGGCTGCTGATTTGAAACTGTTATTCCTAGGTACACGTCGGGAAAAAAAAGACTGTGGCAATTTGTCAAGAATCCCATTCCTTTTCTTCAAGCGATGCCAAAGCTGGTATTCCATTTTATTTCACAAGACAAAAGAGGCACAAGTGGCATTCAATTTTGCAAGCAGTCCAGTTCATTAAAACCGTTAAAGTTTTTGATGTTTTCGTTGTTGTTTTGCAGGTGATGGCTATCGTTTTTTCACTCTGCCTCATGAAAGCCATCAAGGATGAAGGAATGACGGTGTAATTTATGACAATGTGGGCCAACAGAAAAAACTCTTTCATATCTGTCCGTCCTATGTGTATGGACGAAAACTCTGTATCTTATGTATTCAACGCTTGTAACCAATGTATACGGAGAAACCTGTCTGTGTCTTTCGAGCCAACTCCAAGGGTTAAAACCGGACCACAGACAAGACAACTCATGGGCAAGAATGCTGGAAGGACCAGAGTGAAAACGCCAAAGCCAGAGGAGTCAACATAGAAACTAACCTTTAACTAAACCATAACCAAAAAGGATAACATTGTTGTTGCTGTTGTTTCAGATCTAACCGGTTGCTGTTTTCAAGGTTTTTTTTTATGCCTACCTTTATCCCAAACCCTAACATATCCTATCCAATTCTAACCAATCTCCTTCACTTCTAGATCAGAACAGTTTCATGACTGAACATCTCCTAAACTAAAAAAATTCAGATGAATTTAATTGAATTGAATTACATGAAAATTAAAATATGACGTGAATTTCCTTTAATTTTGTTGGTACTTTTATTACTGTGAACTGTAGACAGTGTCTTGATGACCTCTTTCAGCATGAAATATGTGCAATATTAATAATGATTAACATTTTTTTTAATTGCAAATGTATGCAGTGCCTTCCTATGCTCAAAGTATTTTAATTTCCTTTAAAAAATTCTTAATAAACTCTCAACTTTTAACTTTTTGTACACTTGTATAAAAGAACGATAATTTTACTTTGAACACTTTTTAAAAATGAAATAAAAAAATATATTAAAGAATAATTCTATTGTTGAAGGGTTTAGGAGATGCGAGGTAGTGAAACTCAAACTGTTGATGGAATGAACCCAGAATTTATCAAAATGGAAATTATGTGTGGGGGGATAAAAGTGCTCCCTTAACTGCAGTATAGTTTGTTTACAATGGAGTTGACCAGAGAGAAAACGTTGTTGTTTCAGATCATGGCTATCATTTTCGCCTGTTGCCTCATGAGAGCCATCCAAGAAGAAGGGCACATGAGAGTTTAGGGGGTCAAGGTCGTTGCTAAGGAGACCACCTTTTTGACTGTAGAATGTTGTAACCCTTGGAAACCCAACCATCAGTGCTTGTTGTAATCGTATCCACCACCACCACCACCACCACCCTTGGTTTGAAACCAGTCAGTGCTGTTGCTATGGAGATTGTACCATCACCACCATCAAGACTTTTTTTTTTTTAATGACGTTGCTTTGGAAACCACCATTCTGACTGCAAGGTGTATATGATTACGTAAAACTACAGTTGTTGCTATGGGAACCACCCACTACAAAAACAAGTGCTCAGTTTTTTCGACCACTGGATGTGCTTTTTGTTACGTGTGTACGTACGCTTGCTTGTACAGGATGTGTCTAACTGTGTGTGCCATGTACATAGTGCTAGCAACATTCAGCGGACCCCACAGTGAACTGCCCTATCCTATTGATAGCAAAAATACAGCTGAATCCCCTGTGCATTGAGCGTAATGCAACAATACTTTACAGCTGGATCCAGTGAAGAGAGAGAGACACATTAGACACTGTTGTTGTTTGTCCATGTTTCAGATTCTGGCCATAATCTTCGCCTGCTGCCTTATGCGAGCCATTCAAGAGGAAGGCGGCAATTAGGGAGTGATCTCTTTTTGTTTTTTTAAACACTTTTGCATGCGACTTTATGAGTGATTTTGAGGTACTAATTTATCCTACGTGTAATCATTGTATGGTAACCTGGTTACCACCGGACCATTTTGTCCCTATTCTGTTACCGGGCATGGTAATGAGTACTCTAGATACAATTATTTGAAGGAAAAAAAAAAGATATTATTGTGAGGAAGTAATGAGAGAAGCGAATCCTGTAACATACAAAAAGCGATTTGTCACTCTACACGCACACACACACATGCTAATACGCACTGGTTGGTATGCTGCGTGATTTTAGAAGTAAAAACTAATGGGATGAGTGCTTTGGGGAGTAAAACTTATTGTGACGAGGTATTGTGCCAACAATCTTGCTACAGTTATTGCTGTTTAACCAAAAACTTATTATGAGACATTCATGGTCAAAGTGGTTTACTATACTTTTAATGTATGTCACCAACGTTTCGGAAATAAAACTTTCACCAAGTACAATAATCTTGCTAATATTTCGCGAACAAAACACAGCAAAATGTATTGCATAAATCCCAACACAGTGACTCCTGGCAGGACTGTGGTCATAGCAATGGGTTATTATACATAGCAACAGTTGTCAATAGCAACTGAGAAGAAGAAGAAACAAAATGGATGGTGAAGGCAACATCTTTGGCTGAATATTTGTCAAATGAGATCATACAGAAATTTGACAATCTCTGATGAAGCATATACTAATTTAATGATTTCACTGTACATAATCATATTCTGTGTTCATCTTCATTGTGTCTGATGGTGTCCATCCTTATAATCGTTTAACTGTTGTGATTTGTATTTCTTTTTTTCTTTATTTTAAATAAATATATCATCATCATCATCATCATTATCTATGATGTCATACACTATAATGTAATTGGTTCATGTTACTTTATGATGTCATTCTGAAAGTCAGGTCATTCCAGTCATCATGTTTTTGACGTTGTGATGTTCACATGTTTCATGTTCCATATACTATTGTTGATGAAAGTGATACGCCTTTTGTCGGTGTTGTTCTTATTAAAACTGATAAAATGCCTTTCATAATCTTCAGTGTCTTTGTTGATTCTATTATTATTCTGCTGCTTGTTGATGAAATAAATAAAGACGTAAATGTTAATCTTGATTGTAATGCCTTGTTGACGCCTTCAAGGTTGTTTTTGTCGTGTTGTTCTTAATAAAAGTGATAAAATGCCTTCATAATCTTCTGTGTGTCTTTGTATTTCCTATTATTATTCTGCTGCTTTTGATGAAATAAAATAAGACGTAAAATGTTATCTTGACTGTAAATGGTAATACCTTTAGCTATGTCGTATTTTTTTCAACCTGTTAATTTGAATAAAACAAAACAATACCTGTCAAGGGAGAATAAAATTTATATAAAATAAAAATGTTCACTTCAGTTCACTCTTCTGCTTTTAGATAGTGAAAACAATACATAAATATGTGGATATATTATGAAAAAAAAACACGTTAATCTAAATAGCATTAATTTCCAAAAATTTAATATAACAAAAGGGGTAATTTGTTTTAAATTGTATTTTGTATGGCGTAGTTTGAATAAACTCTATTTGTGATTTTTGTATTTGTGTTGTAAAAAGAATGGACAAGGATTTTGTTATAATTAAAAAAAAAAAAAAAAAATTTTAGGTTTTGTGTTATTTTTGTTTTCTGTGTATATATATCTATATATATATATATATATATATATATATATATATATATATATATATATATATATATATATATATATATATATTGTTGAAGTTGAAGAAGTAAGCTCACAATAATATGCTCCGATCGTCCATAGATTCATATTGAATTTTAGGTGTTGTGGAAATAATTTTTGTTTTGTATTGCTGTTGTAAATTGTGCAAGGACTGTACAAAGACAGTTGTAGTATTTCCAAAGCTGCTCCTTACATAGACAGATTTGCAAGCAAGTCATATTCGGATCATACCTGGGCAGCATATAAAAAAATTAAAAATAAAGAATTATATTCATGAATACAAAACAAAATTTTCCTAAAAATGTTACACTAATCCGAGTTTGAAAATTAACATCTTGGGAAAAGAAGGCAAGATCTCTTAGTTTTTGTAAGGTGCTTAGAAAATAAACATTGGCTTTTTTTAAGGGGGAGGGGGGAAGAAGTGGGAGTGGGTTTTATGGAGGTGTTAATGATTCAAGTATGACGTACATGCAAAATCTTACTATTTTTCGTGTGAAAATATAAACATCTTTATATTAGTCTTTACTGTTCGAAGAATGAAACTAGGCCTACACAAAACATAAATTCAACTGACATGGTGCTTTCTCTTGATTTTCTTTATTTTTATTATTGTTTTTTAATCTTACAAACAAGCATGTTGAAATTAAACTCTGAAGAAAAAACAACACAACACATTATGATGCGAGTTTTGGTTTATAATTAGTACTCCGAACAGTTTGTAATGAAAATTATGTGTGAATGTCTCTGATAAATCCAATTTCTTTATGAACACTTTTACTTTGTTCTTGTTTGTGTGTGTTAATAATGTAAATTGTTGTGAGTGTGAGAAAGGTATCTAATTTTATTGTTGCTGTCTATGATGGTTTAGATCAAGTAAAAACTTTGTGCAGAAGTTCATGTGCGTAAACTATGTCTGCAAGAATGCTTATTGTCGGTGCATGTTTGTGCATTCAAGTGTTTGTGGGTATGCATGCATGTGTCATTTGTGTGTGTGTGTGTGCATATGTGGCTATTTCTTGGAAGGCACACATTTAACAATGTGAAGTGTGTGTGTGTGTGTGCGGGTGTGTGTGTGTGTGTTTCAAACTTTCAATCCCAGTCAATTTCTCCCGAGTGCAAACAATAAAATCATGAAAAGTGCACAGTCACGCAAGCAGAACCAGTCACACAAATTCTTGATAATAGATTACATTAAAAGACTCCAATCCATGTATTCCACAAGTGTATTCATTGGTTGTTTAATATTATTATAACGAAACATCACAAGTTAAATCAATCATTACCATTACAAAAATAACATTTCAACAGTTCATCAACAATCGTACACTTGACACAGCAACGGAACAATACTTTATAAGATAAACAGACGTCACACATCTATATTTTTTTTAAACGTATTTATTTTATACATTATACAATCCTATTTTTATTCATTTATTTTTCTATACATTGCACTGAGGTGCTACAAGTAGCAGTATGTACCTTCCACTGGAAAGCCAAGTTCAGTTTTTTGTAATGCACTAATATTGTATACAACTTAACCCTTACGCTGGTGTCGTCGCAACAGAAATGGCTCCCTGTTCCGTTATTCGTCAACAATGCTTAATAGTCTTGAATACTTCAAAATCTACGATCAGGGTTGTCGTCACTGCCTATGGCAGCACAACGCAGCCGCTGCTTTTTGGTAATAGCCTGTCTTAACTGAAAGAATCGTGGAGGTTCAAAAACGTTTTTTCAAGGTTCTAAGATCCAGAACCTAGGTTGCCCAACCTTTTGGTCAAAAAATGGTTCAGGAACCTAGGTTGCCCAACCTTTTGGTCAAAAAATGGATAAGGAACCTACGTTCGGGATGTTAGAACTTCGAAAAACAGGTTTTTGAATCTCCAACAACCTTCCAGTTAAGACAGGCCTTTACCATCCAGCAGAAAATAACTGCGATAGTTAGTTACTCATTGCTTACAGGGTGCAGCGGACTGCAAAGAGCCGAATCAGGACCACAAATCAAGACTACAACTTGGCTGAAAGAGGACTCGCCCCTGATTTGCATAAAAAATCTGCTGAAACAACCCCAGTGGTAACACTGAAGGCACTCCACCAGCCGGTCAATGTACAATAAAGGCATCCCACGCAAGGGACGCTGAGGCTATACTCTAATTGATCGAACCCCCATAAATAAAAACAAAATATAGTACAAACATCATTATAAAGTATCAACAAAACACATACATATAAAATGCCTACATTGCTAAATACATGTAATAATATAGGAAGCCCTAATGACCATTTGGCAGAAAGCGTCCAATATTCCCAAGCTGATACAACAGACCTCACATATAAATGAGGAGTTTTCAAGAAAAAAGGTGGGTGACTGGTCTAGCAAAGAAGAAGATAGTATAGTAGACTGATAGAACAGAGTAGGAATGAGAAAGAGCAAAGGAGAAAGACAGCCACAGTGGGAACTTAAAGCACTACATTTCCAGAAAGTGGAAATACTATTTATACTGAAACCCCCTGCACCTCCATGGGAGATGGGGGGGGGGGGGGTTGGTTAACTGCAATAAATAGCTCTAAACAAAGTAAATTGTACAACGTATCGCATGACAACCACAACCAGCATAAGGGTTAGCAACATCAACAACAATTACCTATTGCTTTAAAAATCGCATTAATTACCATTAATTACATAAAAACAAGTACAATTATTAGAAATAAGAATAACAAACAACAAGCACACTGTTGCACAGCACTCATAAAGGAACACTCACCCACACCATACAAACGTCATCACTATTCTACATACAAGCAATAGCATGGGCATGGCATTAAAAAAATGATACTACAAATAAACTATAACAATGTTTTTACAAAAATACAGTTTCAAATGCGCAATTATACACTTTCAAACATTTACACTATGAATTTTGGTTTGTTTGTTTTATTGTCTACTTCATAAAAATGATAGCGGATAACGCAGTGGTTGGAGCACTCGCTACTGTGTCGCAAGTTAAGCACCGTCCAGAGCGGTTAGCACTTGGATGGGTGACCGCAAAACGTGAAGCGACAAATTACAACGCCCCCAGTTGACTCAACTGTTAACTGAGTACCTACTCTCTTAAGGGTGGGGAAGGTAAAGCAGCGAGGGAGAGAGATGGGCATCACCCTCATTACGCTGGCCAAAGATAAGTGTGATCTCCAACATCACGCTCCCCTACGGCCACAAGGCTATGGGACTACCTTTACCTTACACCACGAATAACAACTTGTTCACAGTCATGCCATAACTCTCATAACTGATTCACATGCATACCACGAATAACAACTTGTTCACAGTCATGCCATACCTCTGATAACTGGTTCACATGCATACCACGAATAACAACTTGTTCACAGTCATGCCATAACTCTCATAACTGATTCACATGCATACCACGGATAACAACTTGCTCACATGTAGGTGTACATGTACACCTAGGATAACAACGTGTTCATGTGTACACCAAAATCTTGGGATAACAATTATTTCCGAATACTGAAGATAACACTTACTACGCTGGGATGCATAGACTTAAGACAACAAGAAGTATGGGACTAAACAAAAGTCCAAACCATTGTTTGGAACTGGGGCAAACTATTGTGGCCCAGGACGCTGTAGTTTACAACCGCTTCATACATGTCCTTCCTAGGCAAACCAAAATTAAGATCGCTGAAGGAGGCTGTTTTTAGCAAGGCAGACGAATTATATGCACTAATATTTACATCACAAGGAATTATAATGCACTAATATTTACATCAACAATCGGGTATATCCTTTATTATTATTATTTTTTTAATGTCAATAATTTATTTAGCATGCCAACACTGACATTTTTCCATGTGCGTGCAAACAATAACAACATGATGCATAAAAAAGATTTCCTGAAGGATCACCTTTTTCAACAGACAAAAATGAACAGATTTTTTGTACATGCAAAACCAGAATGGCCCTTCCCTTGATTAACTATATTTGTGTACTCATTCATGCCAAAGAGAGGCAATTTAGCAAAGACTTAAATCTTTAACGCCAATGCCTGAACCAACGTCAATTGGTCCACACATTTAAAATGAACACTTGTGAGTTGACCAAACTAATGTAGTCCTTGTACTGTTTGGATTGGATTGTATAAGAACACACAATAGACCTTTTGCCGCTAGTTACTTCCCTTGACATCATCGCACGCGAAAGAGTTCAGTCCCCATAATGTGGGGTTGAAACGGTGCCCTGCCTCTGTAAAGCCTATGTGTGCGTTCACCTTGCCGTCATTGCAGGAGCTTGTGCATAGTGTCACATTCACTCATACATTTTTGACAAACAAATACCGTGCTGTTGATTTATAAATGTCTTGTTAGTTAATTGTATATGAAGAGCCTATTGTGCAAGTTGCAGTTTATGTGTATTCTCTTAATCCAATGCCACTCGGGCCAGTTCCGAGACTCCCCTTATTCAGGTCTCGATGCAAGGCAAGCAACTCCGCAAAACAGTCGCACGACACTCAAAACAATTAAACTAACAAAATAAGGATTTATACCTGTTATAACATGATCAAAAATACTACCAGATGTAGAATTTTCACACTTTGTGTTTAAAAGGTGTAAGGTTGCTACAGAAAATATTACGTTCACCATAGCGATTTACAAATGCGTGCGACCCAGTTGAGTTAGGTTGAGATAAATAAAGTAACCTCATTACATGCGAGGTTCATCTTTATGCAGTGAATCAAGGGTGGGGACGGCCTAACAATGATATTTACTCACCATTTCTTCTTAAAATAGTGATTGTTTCTACTCAGAAATGCCCCACAGCACCGGTTTGCGTAATGCTGCCTAACCTGAAACTGGAAGCATTCAATTTCGCTTACACAGTAGGCTATTGCTATTGCCCTGTAGCGTAACGCTTAAACCTGGGGTCAAGCTCAGGGTCCTTTTAAAGCAAACCGGCCTATTTGTTCATCCCTTCACATTCACACCAAGGAAAATAACTCATAACACTCTAATATCACTGTCACTGAGTAGTACCGGCTGCCTGCAGCAAATGGTATTTCTCAAAGCGCAGAAAGGAAATGGTTGCCGATTTAGTAGGGAACGCTCCTTGCAGTTCCGACGACGTGTGGCCCTCTATCCTGAAACAGCAACAACCACATCATTACAGGTAGGCTCAGTTGCGCTGGGAGTAAAAATAGGGGGGTTTATTACAGGTAATACAAAGCAAATCAAAGCAAGTTTTGTGCAAATCTACATTTTTGATTGACTCTTCATAATCTTTTCTGGGGTTTGTTTGTTTTGTTGACCAACTTGTCTGTATATTGCTTGACACATGATTTTATTGTCTGCGATTTTCTGAACAAACGGAAACTCTGATGGTATGGCCACGTCGCAAAGACCATCCTGCAAGACACGATGCAAGGAGGCAGAAAAAGAGGGAGGCAGAAAAAGAGGTAGGGGGACAACATTCGAGAATGGACTGGCTTGACACTGAGCAAAGGCCATGAGGTTTGCCAAGGACAGAGAAAGATGGAGTACGCTGGTTACACGATCATCCGTGGTGCCCTAACGACTTTCAAGTTACGGGATAGGATAGAATAGGATAGGATTTTCTGAAAGAACCGATAAACTGTAAGTCCATTGAAGAATCACTTTACCCAGTAAGATTGCTCCCAAAATTTTCACTGAAGATGCTTCTCATCATGTTTCTGACACCTGAAAAGAATCTCCTTTTTGACAACAACAGGCTTTGCTTTACTGCTTCACTGCAGGGCAGAATCACGATAACAAGTATATTGAAAAAAAAAAGCTTACAAAGAAGAAGCTGCTGTATCAGAGCCCCGTCGGACGTCCCAGCACCTCAGTACGCAGTCACCTCCCCCTGACGCCAGCATAGCGCTGGAGGAATTGAAAGATAAGGCGTAGACGGTGTCTGTGTGACCTCGTAATTCTTTCACTAGTGCACCTGCACCCAGGTCCCATAGATGCACACGCCTATCCTCACCTGTTCACAACACAAAATTCCAATAATCGTTATTGTTATTGCTAAAAATGTACAGCAAACGATATCACCTGTAAGAACACACTGTATATGCGTTCGAGTTAACAACAGTAGATATCAAAGTTTAAAACAAAATCTGGAAATGGAACTCTCTTTCTCATTTTGTGACTTTCACAAAGCTTTTGACCTCATGTCAAATGAAGCTACTGACAAAACGAGAATTACCATGAAACCCTCAACCATTAAACAACTTAATTAGCCAATTTCTACGTACCCTACTTAACAAGGCAAATTTAAGTGCTTGCATATTAATGTAAACTAGAAAAGCAAAGTCCATATGACTCACATGCTCCGTTTGGAACTTGCTATAGTTAATATCAAAATGTGTGCCCAGAAAAAACAAAATGAAATGGTGGCATTAAAATGCAAAAACTAAATTTGATTCTTTCTATGCTCTTAACCTTGAGATGAAATTGACTTCCGGCTCCTAATACACTCATGTACTATCAAATAAAGTACAGCAAAAGCTGTATTATGCACACACACACAAATCTGTGACCTTGTGATGACCTTGACCTTCAGTGACTTTGACCTTGGGATGACCTTGCCCCTCACATGATCTCTCATGCATATCTGATCAAATCACCCAAATGTTGTTGCATAGTTATGGGTTAAATAAAAAGCCTTTCCACTGTGTAATGACCAATTTTTTATATGTTTTTGCAAGACCTAAAATGACCTTGACCTTCAAAATCAACATAAAAACAGAACAAACATGAAAGATCAATCTATCATCTCTAAATAAAACAAGTTTGGCCTTAAAAATTCTCATAGTTTAGGTCCCAGGTCATTTCAAAATACCTATAGCTATACAAACTGACTTTGGACAACTCCAGTGACCTTGACGTGAGGTTTAGAAATTTGCATAGAATGTGTATCATTGATACCTTTCATGCATCAAAGAATCATATGCTCAATATTATTAACCTAGAAAAGAAGTAAAATTTTGTAAAAAAAACAACAAAAAAATGTCATATTTTGACTCACACTTGATGACCCTGTGACCTTGACCTTGGTGAAGTCATTCATTCACTGATCATTTTTGAGGTCTCATGGGTATAAACCACCTTGCCAAGTGTGGTCATGATAGTTGAAATAGGTTCTGAGTACTTAGCCACTTTAAAGGTTTTGCACAGGCAAGAGGGTTTACAGACAGACGGGCGGTTGAAAATTTTTGTCAATATTATTTTTGGACTATTTAGTATCCATCTTGCACAGATTTGCAAAAAATCTGGAAATTGTTCGAGTGGATGAGTACATAGACTCACAATGCTATGCATGCGAGTCCACAAAGGTAAACAGTGCATACTCCAAGGAAGTATTTTCAGGCCCATTCCGACTTCTTTTTCTTAATTTTCTCACACAAATTTATTAAAGACTTTGCAGTGCTTACTGATTCTGTTGATTGACAGGACAGCTAAATAATTCCGCCGTGTAAAAAGATACACACAAAATACTTGCTAAACTTCCCATAAACAAAAGCATCATCTGTAAAAACAGTAATGTTAACAATGTCCACCTGCAGTCGCCAGCAGCTTTCCGTCTGGGGAGAAAGCAAGCGCCAAAACAGAGCCGCGGTGTCCTGTCAAAAGCCTCATAGGTTTCCCATCCTGAATGTTCCACAGGCGCACAGTTTTGTCACAGGCACCTGACGCTATGTAGTTGCCATTGGGATGAATGGCTACGCACTGTAATGCAACCAAAAGTAATTAACACAAAAGCAGAGGGATTAAAACAGAAAGAGCTGGACAGATAAAATTGAATAGAGATGCATCAAAGGGGGGAAAAAACTACGTTTTGAAAATCAATCTACCTCATCTTACCTAATTTTATCTAATGTAAAGTAATATTATCTATCTATCTACCTATCTATCTATCTATCTATCTATCTAGGGAGGCACGGTGGTCTAATGGTAGAGCTTTGGCTTGCGGATCTGAAGGACCCGGGTTCGAGCCCAGGCCAGGGCATTGTGTTGTGTCCTTGGGAAAGACACTTTACTCCCGTTTCCTAATCATTCAGATGAGAGTATAAACCGAGGTATAGTCTGTGTCGCATACATTCCATCATAACAGACTTTAAAGATCCTGACGCTCATGTCCTAGACGGGTGAGTGCCGGTGACAAGAAAACACCCAGCATGCACCTAGGTCCTTCTCCCCCATCCCTGGCTGCCCAGGATTGTGCTCAGTTGTCTGGAGCATTATTACGGTGCGCCCAAAGGCTGCAAGTTGGCACCTCGGGCGGCTTGAGTTAGATCCTGTATCGACCAGCGCCTTGAGCAGCTCTTGAGCTGGAAAAGTGCTATATAAGAACGATTAAATAAAATAATAATAATAATAATAATCTATCTATCTATCATCTATCTATCTATCTATCTATCTATCTATCTATCTATCTATCTATCTATCTATCTATCTATCTATCTGAATACTTATTCAAAAGAAAAGTAATGGATTTAATGTGAAATTGAATGATGGTCATGGTCCCTCTTCTTTTGTTCAATGCAGTCTTGCACATGCACATTGTCAGTATTAAACCATATCACCAAATGCTCCTATAATACTGGTGTAGCCTAGCAAACTAAGTGGATACTCATACTGTGTAGCACAATACAAAACACCGCCACACACACAAATCTCAACAGGCTGGTTACTCCCCGGAATTCTGGTGAGGTTATTATAAAAAGAAGAACAGATTTAGGTGTGACCATTGAAACCAAATACTAGAAGAGGTCTTATATATTGCTAGTACAGTGGAACCTCCAGTATCCGTCTCTTTTGTATATGACTCCCTCGGTTATGTGAACTTAAAACTTCTGACAGATTCACTTCCAATAATAAATGACCTCTGGTATATGACAACCTCGTTTATGCGACCACCGACCATGTCTTAAGCCCTTTATACGACAGTCTTAGGCACTTTAAAAGAGATATCAGTTAATTTATTGACTGTACCTTTCGCTTTTTCTCTCATGTTAGTGTACGCCTGCTTTTTTTTCTGCTATTTCCGGTTCACAAGTAAGGGACATTACTCACACAAGTAAGGGACATTACTCACCTACACTGGCATGTCAAAATGGCGTCGCGCAAGAAAAAAGTTTTGAATTTGGCAGAGAGAATGAAAGTGATTGAAAAAAGTGAAAAGGGGGACAGTTGTTTGTCTATTGCTAGAAGTTTAGACGTTAAGACCCAAATTCAGCTTATCATAAAGAATTAAAAAATTATGACTACATGCCCCTCGGACCCTGACAAACCCCCCCCTCCCCTTCCCCTCCCCTATTTCCAGTATAAGACCACCTCTATTATAAGTCCGTTTTTTCTCAGATTTTGGACGGTCTTATACCGGAGGTTCCACTGTATTCATTTTACTATTCCATTGCCAGGATTGTGCTCAGTTGTTTGGCCGTCAGACTATGCGCCCAAAGGCTGCAAGTGGGCATCTCAGGCAACTGGAGTTAGATCCTGTATCAACCAGTGTCTCGCAAGCAGCCCTTGAGCTGGAACTGCTCTGTATAATAACAATGAAATAAATAATGCTTGATGCCTTTGTTCTTTGTGTGTCCTTCCCATCCCCCTAACCCTCGCAGCCAATTAAATTCATCCGTCAACCCAACATTAAATATAACATATAAACAAAACAGCTTACCTCTACATCATGAGAGTGGCCCACAAATGAACGCAGAGGAAAGGCCCTGTCCAGTGTCCACAGTTTCACCGTCTGGTCTCGCGAAGAACTGGCAAAGTGGCTCGTGGCCGCGCTGTAATCAAATTCCATTACATAGCGACTATTCACAACAACAAAATTCCCACATGAAATGATATACGGAGGTAAAAAACCAATCATAAGCCATCATGCTATGAAAGAAAATTTCTCTTACTTCAAAGCAATTAATCAATGAAGTAGATCTACTAGTCGTAGTATGTTCAGGATGAAACAGGCCGTAAAACCTTAATACTTATTTTTTTGATTGTTCGATTTTTTTAACACTTTATTGTCCTTTTTTAATCGGAAAATTCTGGGTCGTCTCCCTTGGGAAAGACATAGTCGCAGCCTGTGGCGCTCAACCCAAACAACCCAATATTAGTTGTATTTTTGAAATTTTGTTGGGGGAGCAAACTGGA
Organism: Oncomelania hupensis; assembly: GCA_036898135.1. Taxonomy (NCBI): domain Eukaryota; kingdom Metazoa; phylum Mollusca; class Gastropoda; order Littorinimorpha; family Pomatiopsidae; genus Oncomelania; species Oncomelania hupensis. The sequence goes on from CM072526.1 coordinate 37,635,494, forward strand.
GTACCCTAAGAAAACCCCCGAGACTTTGCCCAAGTTGAAAGGAAATAATATTCGGAGAAACATAACGCCCAGATGCTGGATCAATCCCAAACCTGTCAGGTGCCATTGGTTTCTGGCCTGTGAACAACTCGGCCACAACGCTCGCCTGAGTCTATATGCATGCAATTTATTCTTTTATATTGAAAAGTAATACGATAATTACGTCTGATTTTAGTCCTTATTGCGTCCAAATGGTTTTTAAACAATTTATACTCTGTGTGGTTAGTGCATGGTAACTTATTTCAATCTGAAGAAAATCTTGTTAGTGAAGAAACTATCCAGTATACTATTTTATTCTTTAATCACTGTTGCATAGCGCTCAAAACGCTGGGCGATACAGGGTCTAACTAACTCCAGCCGCCCGAGGCGTACACTGGCTGCCCTAGGAGCATCATCTGCCGCCAAGACACTGGGCGACTGGGCCAGAGATGGCAGAGAAAGGACCTGTGTAGCTTGCACTAACCTGTCTAGGTCATGTGTCAGAATCTTTAAAAGTCTGTGTGATGGAGTGAGTGTGTGCACAGATTAGACCTCAGTTTATGTCCTACACCATTACTATTACTACCACTAAGACAAACACCAAAATATACTCACCAAAAATCCAGGTCCCAAACAGGACCGCTGTGGCCTCTGTAGATGGTGGTGTTGTTGCGAGCGGCAATGTCCCAAAACCTGACGGTGCCGTCTCGCGAGCACGACAGCATGTACAGCGAGTCCGGCATGATGCTGACTTTGTACACGGCTCCGCTGTGAGCCCTGAACACTACCCCTTCCTGGCTCTCCAAGTCTCTGAAACGCGGAATGAGTGGTTTGACAATGATCAGATTAGATAAGGCCGATTTGACAAGAACATCGTGAACTTCAAGAGATTGCCCTGCTTTGAGCCCTAAGCATGTTGAATGAATGATCTGTCAAGACTGACTTGACAGACTATCAAGAACTTCTATCATGCATTATTGATCACTTTGTAGACTGTCCTGCTTGGAATCCCCAACATGTTGAATGAATGATTTGGGAATGACAGATGGAACGTCTAACAAGGGACAAGGAACAATCACGCGATAGTCTGGAACGCCACTCACGCTATAGACAATGCCATTGTGAGCAACACTTTGAAACAGCGTAGCCTTTCATACACAGTTTCATACACAGTAGTTTGAGGGACATGTATAATAAACCACATAATTCTAGTCTCAGCTGCAACATTACAGTAAAAAAACAAACAAACTGCTGTTACATTTTTGAAACCCTTGTTTTGGGGAAAGGAGGGAATGAGGAGAGAGAGGGGGTGGGTAGTGGGGGGGGGGATGGAGAATAGGGGTGAATTGTAATTTTCTTTTTAAAGTACAAGACAACATGGGATGCAAGGTGTCACACAGGGTTACAGTCACAAACTCCACTGCCATACTGCCTACCCCACATTTATTCTTTCAGGGACAAACATAACAAAAATCAGGGACACACTCAGGGACATACCAAGAAGACCTTGAAGCAGTTTTTACTTATTAAACAAGGGGTAAAACTGAACTCTTGCCTCTGTTTACATCTGTACAAAAAGCGCCGCCCTTTTCCCCATCTTTAACGAACGGCCACTTCTCAGTGTAGTCTGTTTTAAATGTTGTGCAACGTTTCTTTGCCAAAGTAGAGGACGAGGTAGACGCTTAAACCATCATCGCCCGCCGTTTTTCTTTTATGCTATGCCATTGTTTTTCACTCTTAACTTTTGGTGACCTATAAGGTTTTCTGTACATTTGTACCTATATCCTGTAAGGATTTCAAGTTTATTGCAATAAATTGGGTTATGAATGTGAAAGAAATGTAAAAAATTTATTTATTGTCACATTGACTTCATATTTTAGGATATGTTTACAAAATGGTTATTCTATGTACCCAAAGAACCATTTTGACTTCAGTACTATTTTTACCCAAGACAGTGTGGATTGCATGTGAATGTGTGCACAGTCAACACAGACAAGAAAACTCACTCTGGTTGTCTACACCAAGTCCTTGTGCTCTTTCAGCAATAAGCTGATCGATAAGGTTACCAAACTCACTATTACTGTCGGAGCTATCCCCTGCCTTCATGGCCGAAATTTTCGCAAACTCAAACCTCAAACAAAATCATTAAAAAAGTACACAAAACCACGTGAAACTTGCGAAAACGATAGCGGTAAACACACGTGAACCTTTTCGGAAGTTGACTAAACCTCTCACGTGCTGGAGAGTTCCTATTTCCTGTGATTTCATAACTAAAAGGTGCACTAACGAGGCGCGCATCACCGAGCGTCAGGGTTACGGGCGAGGCGCGCATTACCACGTTATAGGGCGCTAGAAGTTAAGTTTCTGTGATGCAACTGAAAGGTCTGCGCATGACTTTCAATACAAATAGGACGCATACTGTGACCTCGGCAAATATTAGAGCCAGCGGAAATGGCTCTACGGCGACAAGTGTACATGGTAAGTACACTTGAACCAAAACTTTCTCGCATATGTGGGCCACCCATTTTCCACGACACGCTACCGAAGATCTTCCGGGACATTCAGTGTATATTTGCGATTTTCATGGACAAATAGGTCCCCTCTAGGACAGTCGGCAGGCCTGCATACTCACATATCAATCTGCCTCTCCTCTTCATTCCTGTAGATGTAGTCAGCTGCCAAAGGGATGTGACTGTTGCTGCAGGTGGTAGGGTGTACGGTGACGGGCAGGAGGGTGGACTGCAGACGCCACATGCGGATAGCCGAGTCCTCGAATCCACCCACCAGCAGGTCAGAGTTGGCAGAAATGTTGGACGTGCATAGACTACAACCAACAAGAAAGGATAACCTCATAAATATTACAATTCTCTCGTCACAAGAAACAACCAAATTGACAGATTAGACAAAACAATATTCACAGAGAAGAAAAGTTGATCTGTAACATTAAAAAAAATGTTTGTAAACAACTTACTTATCTGTCTTGCTAACATAAAAGTCAAACAACTTACTTATCTCTTACTAACATAAAAGTCAAACAACTTACTTATCTGTCTTACTAACATAAAAGTCAAACAACTTACTTATAAATCTGTCTTACTAACATAAAAGTCAAACAACTTACTTATCTGTCTTACTAACATAAAAGTCAAACAACTTACTTATCTGTCTTACTAACATAAAAGTCAAACAACTTACTTATCTGTCTTTCTTTCATAAAAGTCAAACAACTTACTTATCTGTCTTACTAACATAAAAGTCAAACAAGGCAAACTAACCGATGCTAAATAGCAAAATGCACACACACAATCCCGTACACACAATATCAGCATAATCAGAAAGGCAGAATTTGAATTTTGAATACTTATCGCCTTACAAATGCAGATCTACATTGTTCCTAATGTATGGAAACACTCAACAATATGCCCTGTACCCAAAACTACCAAACCCAAACAGCTTAACCACTACCACCCAGTGGCCCTCACCTCTATTGCAATGAATTGCTTTGAATGAATTATTCTGTCTCATCTCCTCTGTCATACTCAGCCTTTCTCTGACCCTCTGCAGTTTGCTTACAAATCCAACTGAGGTACTGACGATGCTACTCTGACACTCCTTCACAATGCATTCCACCATCTTAAAAAACCGGACTCCTTCAGCCTCATTCTGTTCATAGAGTTCTCTTCTGCTTTCAATACAATGCAACCTCACCTCATGGCTCAAAAATGTCTTCACTATTCTGTCCCTTCTAGACTCGTGAACTTTCTAATGGATAGATCTTAGGTCGTCCGCTTTCAAACCTCCTTTTTCTCATGGAAACAAACATTCACTGGAGAACCTCAAGGCACAGTTCAATCCCCTGTACTTTTCATGAAATACACCAATGATTGCTGTGGGCCTGAGGCCACTCCAATCATAAAGTACTCGGATGACTCTGCTCTTAAACTCAGACTGTGTCCTTTGATGAAGTTCAAAGATTCAGCTCTTGATGGGGGCAGAACAACCTGGATTTAAATGTGAAAAAGACCAAAGAACTTGTAATAGACTTCCGTAGAAACCCCTCTCCCATTCCAGACATTTTCATTGATGGTGTTATAGTCGAGAGAGTAAGTAAATACAGACACATCGGAACCATCATTGACGACAAATGGAATTTTATTGCTAACACCCAGGCCATTCACAAAAAATGTCAATCGAGAATCTACTGTTTTCAGAAACTCAGAAACCTTCAAGCCAATAGCCGCATTCTTTAGACTTTTTTCACTGCTTTTATCGAGTCAATTCTTACTTCCTCTTTTATTTGTTGTTAAAGAAGAATGTGAAAAACAGAAGTTTACTTGATGGAGTGGTGAATGTTTGTGGGAAGGCTGTGTGCATGAAACAAGAGAGTCTGTGTGTGCTGTATGAAAGGCATGTTGTGCAAAAAGCTCTTTCCATCATCCATGATGAAAGTCATGTGCTTGCTCACCTCTTCCAGCTTCTACCTTCTGGCCGGTACTTCCAAATGCACAAGATTCGTACCTTAAGAACTAAAAACGTTTTTATACCACATTCTGTTGTCTGATTAACAGATAATAAATTCAACCAGTTGTACTTCAAAGGGAGCTAACAGTTTTATCAGTTGCAAAAGTTTCTAAAATCATAGGTTTGGCAGAGTATGATAATGATGATAATGATGTCTTGTACAGCACCAATATTCCATCAGAACATGCTGAAAGTGCAGTCCAAGAAAAGAAATCAGCTACCAAATTTTTCAAATACCGAATGATACATGTTACAGAACATGTGCAGTTTCACAGAGGATAGAGTTTACTGCTGGGCTTTGGGAAAACGGAGGTTGTTGTCACAGCTCTCTTAAAAGCCTCCACCAAAATTCCTTTCTTTCAAAGAGAATGGTGGTATTACACTGTAGCTTGAGTTTGTGCCCTCAGTATGCTGCAAGTATGGGGTTGAGCACGATACAGGTCAGCATCATAGATCATGAGATCACAAACGCCTCGAGCAGCTTGCAAAAGCAGTAGACAGGAATATGTTACTCTTCACGCTATACATACCCTTGGTAAGCGTTGATGAAGGTGTAGAATTTGATGGAAGGAAGCGGCATGGCTTGCTGTTGGACTTTGGCACTGATCTCCTTTAGCTTCCTCAGCTGCTCTCTCTCCGCTGGTGACATCTGAGCCTCCCAGGGGTCGTCGGAGGCCCCGAAATCTCCGCTGACCCCTTCCTCCACTTTGATGCCTTTCTCCACCTTAATCTCCTTCTTCGCGTCCTTGACACCAGGGGACTCTGACCTTGGCTCTGAGGTCGAAGAGGAAGCAGAGGGGATGAGATCCAGCGACTTGCTGTCTGTCACTGAAAATAAATTATGATAAAATCATCCATCTTCATCATCCATCATCCTCATCCAATCAATCAATCAATCAATCCATCCATCCATCCTCCTCATCATCATCGCTGTCAGCATTGCAGTTATGTTCTTAACATCATTAACATTGTCCACAATCATCATCATCATCATCATCATCATCATCGTACCTTGGAGAGAGATGTGCTGGTTGATGATTTGCAGTATCACCATACTGTCTCCTGCCTGAAACAGCAAACAACTTGTACTGTAGTGTTTTCTTCAAACAGACCTACCACACATTAGTATAGCAACTCCTTTGACAATTTGCTTACACCTCTTAACACTGAGTGACGACCCCCACCCCATCCGCTGATCTTTGCGTCTGAGGCACCCACATATATTGAAGAAGCGCGACCTATCAGGGGTTGCTGAAGAAGACATTTTCCCGACTGCCAAAAGCGAGTAAAAACTCGCTCAAGCTACCAAACACTTGGTGCTCACTTGCCCTACATTTTAGTGTTGCACATCCCTCCAACTGGCAAGACGTTTGTCCAGTTTTAGCTGAATCATGCATTGTCTCTCATCATGGGCAAACATAGCTTAAGTAGTTTAATTTCATCATGTGTACATGTTGCCAAGTGGTTAACGGGCTTGCGGCCATATTGTTTTAGTTAGGTCGCTAACCCAGGTGGCAAGTTGAACATTATGGTGGCTTTCACCGCCCTTACCTGCGCAAAATGTTCTCTTTCTTTCTAAAAGAATTAGCAGTCATACTTTCACTCCTGTATGTCGTAAAGAAAAAAAAACAGCAAGTAACAAGCAACCTGCAACACTAACTTTCAGGTGTTCCAACAGGTGTTTGACCGATGCGTGACATAGCCGCAAGCAGTATTTGTGTTCTCTGAAAATCAACATCAGGTATTTAGTAACTTTCAAGTAAACAAAACAATCACTTAAAAAAAAAAATCCTGTTCTATCCTATCTCGTAACTCAAAAGTCGTTGTGGCACCACAGATGATCGTTTCACCAGCGTACTCCATCTTTCTCTGTCCTCAGCAACCCTCATGGCTTCACTCAGTGTCAAGCCAGTCCATTCTCGAATGTTGTCCTCCCACCTCTTTTTCTTTCTCACTCTTCTTATTCCTTGCAGGATGGTCTTTGCAAGACCTGATGATCCGGTGACATGGCCATAACATCGGAGTTTCCGTTTCTTCACCAGTGTGAGCATGTCATCTTGTTGTCCAATGGCTTGTGTGATGGACTGTCGTACTTCATCGTTGGTGATGTGCTGGGTATAGGAAATGCCCAGTAACCTTCTGTAGTACCTCACCTCCACGCTTTGTATTCTTCGTTGTAGGTCTGCTGTGAGGATCCATGTTTCACATGTTGTTTTTTTAAATAATGAGAAACAAATAGATACATAAAATAAATAAATGCTAGCAGTTCTGTTTTGTTCCACATCTGTTAAACTTTGAAGTCAGGGCATTAAAAGAGAAATGTCGGGTACACAAATTTTCCTCTAGCTTGCTTGCCAAAAAGTCACAGAGAGATCTCTGTATCTAAAAACAACTCAATAAACTAAGATTAGTCAACGAGACCTTGTCAAACTGTGATTTCAGAGAAAAAAAAAATCTTCAGTAAAAAAAACAATTGAGCAATAACAAGTATAATAGCGGATTTCCACTAAAATGGGAAGAAATCCAAACCATGCATTATTATTGATATGAATCCTTCTAATTTAAAAAAGTAAATTTCAGATGGAGCATTTCCGCTAAAACATGCACAATTCCAAACCATGCATTTTCATCATGAATTAATTATGGATTCTTCTAATAACTACCTGAACTGTGTTACTTGAACGGAGGCTAGCAGCTCTGTGCGGGAGTCCAGCTTGTGCAGAGTGCGGATGAAATCCTTCTGCTCCTCCACATGGAACACCTCGTTATGCCGCTCATAGAACTTTAGGGCTGTGACACCAAACCAAACAATGTATACATATAAAAAAAAAACATGCATACTCTCACACAAGCACTCACAGAATAAGAGACTGTACAATACACTAAAACATGGAGCATATTAAAAAGTGTTTTTAAAAAAGGATTAAACTACTTACATCTAACACATGCACATACACAAAATCAATATAAGCAACCAAAACAATAAGATAACATTCATACATCGTCGGTGTCCATTCAAAACCTGCTAAATCCAAAAATACAGTTTAAAAATCAGGTGTCACCAAAACAAACGTTTTTAATATAATTTGTATTCAGCATCGAACAGGAAATTTGGTAGTGAAAGTGAGCAGATGAGCAGTCTTCTCTGCATTTATTTCTATTCCAAATGCTCGGCATATGGTTTCAAGCCACTGTACCAGCTGTTCAAGCTCTTGTTCTTCTCCAGCCAATCTATCAATCATTCAATGTCATCCACAAAACGGAGGTTGGAGATTCCTTTACCTCTATGTTGGCTGTGCCTTAATAATCTGCAAGGGCATCTGACCTGATGCGCTCCAGGAAAATGTTAAAGAGTGTTGGAGAGAGTAGGCATCCTTGACGCACGTCGATTGTTGTTCTGAACCAGTTCCTGATGGTGCCGTTGTGGAGGACTGCACTGGTAGGCTTTTGATGACGTCAATAATGTTAGGGCTGATGTTGTACACTTTCATGGTTGCACATAGCTGCATGCCAGACTCGGTCAAACACTTTCTTGAAGTCTACAAACACATGATGTTGGTGTTATAGGTATTTCTTGCAGATTATTATGAGGTTGAAAATCTGCTCAGTGGTATTTCGCCCTGCCCTGAATCCTGCTTGTTCTTCAGCTATGACTTGTTCAGCTCGGGGTTTCAACCTGTTAACCCTTTACTGGGCACATGTTTTTCTATTTTTTAGCTCCAAAAAGGCAAGAATTCTTTTTATTTTAGAGATATTTAGGGGTACGTTAGTTTACATTACATTACATGATTATTGCTTTAGGTCCAGCGGACTCCTCCGAGCCAAATCAGGACCGGACAAACACTGATCCGCATAAAAGATCTGCTGAAACAACCCTAGTGGTAAAACTGAAAGCTCTCCACCAGCTAGTCACTTTACAATAAAGACATCCCACGCAGGGGACGCTGAGGCTATACTCTAATTTATCGAAGCCTCGTTTACAAAAACAAACTAGAATACAAACATCATTATAAATTATCAACAAAACACATACATATAAAATGCCTACATTGCTAAATAATAACATCATAGGAAGCCCTAGTGACCACCTGGCAGAAAGTGTCCAATATTCCCAAGCTGATCCAACAGACCTCACACACAAACAAGGAGTCTGGTCCCAGAAGAGTTTTCAAGAAAAAAGGTAGGTGACTGGTCTAGCAAAGAAGAAGATAGTATAGCAGATTGATAGAACAGAGCAGGAATGAGAAAGAGCAAATGAGAAAGACAGCGACAGTGGGAACTTAAAGCACTAAATTTCCAGAAAGTGGTTATACTATTTATACTGAAACCCCCGACACCCCAACGGGGGAGCGGTACGTTAGTAAAAACACCACATCTTAGGTATTAGTGCATAGATTTAAATGAAATAAAATGCAAAATGAACAGAAATAAATCTTCTTTTGATTACCTACCTTTTTATTCTTCTCCTGTCATGTCTTGTTTTTTATTACTCCATGTGATCACCAAAAAAAGTTCAAAACAAGTTGTTTAAAAGTACAAACAAGCACTATTTACACTATTTACAAGCACAAATGTCCTCTTTACTGGCTGCCAAGGTGCTATGGGAAGCAAGTGTCCTGGCAGTAGTGAAGCTGGCACACATCACACCCATATGAGCTCTCCACAGCTCTGCCAGAAGGTGTACGTCGTTTTGCCACTTTGCAGCTGACGCAGACCTTTTTGCGCCCTTCAAACTTCACAAGTTTGTGGGTGCTCACATTTTCCTTTGCCACTGTCTTGCTTTTCCTCTTGGAGGCTGCCTTCTTTCTGTAGCCAGCAATCAGCTGGTCTGAGAGGTCCAGGCGGTAGTCCAAGAGGCCGTACCGCTTGCTGGGGCTTCAGTACGCACTTGTCAAACAAGATGAAGGCGTTGTTGATGGCGCTGTCGAAAACAAAGCTCAGCAAGTACCTCCAGTACTTTCTGCATTTCTTGATGGTACTGTAGTATTGCCTCATTTGGTCCGCTTTAACAACACCTCCATGTTGTACAGCTTGACAATGGCACAACAAGGTACAGCAACTTTGGTGTGCAGCCGGCGATCCCAGCGTCCCACTTGGTCCATGGTGTGTGAGGTGTTGCTGGACAAGAGGAGAACATCTATCTTGTCATGCCACACTGTGGCAATGAGTCCATCCTTCTGGTAGATCTCATGCTCCCCCTGCTTCATCTTCCTTTTCTTTTTGAATGCTCCTGGAAGGTGTTATCGGTTTGCTCGCACGGTTGAAGCAGCATTTGTCTTTTCACGAAGAAGGCCGACAAGAAGAGCAACCGATGAAAAAAAATTGTCAAAGTACAGGTGGTGGTTTTTGCCATAGAAGGGTGCAGCCAGTTTCATCACCACGTCATGGCCTAAGCCCTGATGAGTTTCATCACCTCTTTTGCCACAGTACACATCAAACTGGAGCAAGTAGCCAGTAGCGGATTCGCAGGCACACCAAATTTTCAAACCCCACTTGACTGGTTTTACTAACATGTACTGTTTGAAAGTACTTCTGCCTTTGAAAGGGGCCACTGCCTCATCAATGCTGACGTCGCTCATTGGCTTGTAGCAGGCAAGAAAGGTTCTGTTAGCCATATCCAGAAGTGGTCTGATCTTGGAAAGCCTGTCATTGCCTGCTGGTTGGGTGTTGTCCACAACGTGAAGATACTCCCCAAGCTTTCTGAATCGTTTCAGTGGCATGACCTTGTTTATTCAGGGTACACCCAGCCTGTCATCTGATGACCAGTACATCTCTTCCCTCGGTAGATTGTGCATTCCCATGAGGATCAACAATCCAAAGTAGGCCTTGATTTCTGGTACATTTGTTTCGTGCCACTGAGTGTTCCCATGTTCCTTCTCCGCAATCTTCTGCCTTGCATATTCGTTCGTTTGGTTGACTATTGTCTTGAATGCTTCTTCTTCAAACAACTGATAGAAATAGGAGATCTGCTGGTCATCACTTACACTGACATTTGCTCCAATTCCTTGCTGAAAAGGTTCGATGGTCAATGGTGTAGTTCTTGTGCTCCAACCACTTGCATCCCCAAAAGCCGCCTCCTCCTCTTCACTTTCCTGCCAGTCTGAAAGATCGGACGTATGCACGCTACTGACGCTAATGTCATTACCGATCTATTCTTCTGACTCAAAGTCCAATTCTCTCACCTCACACAAACAAAAATTGAAAAACCGAACGCATCAAAGAGAAAACTTATGGAAATGCAGTCGAATGTTTTCACAACAGAACAAATCGGAAGTCAATTGCGGGAAGTGTCTCGATCTTTCAAACAACGCGAGAATATAACTAATGGTTGATACGGATGCTTTCGGACGTTTTGCCCGTTTAATTTACTTTTACTTTATTGTCCCTTTTCTCATAGGGAAATTCTGGGCCACCTCCATTGGGGAAAATGTAGTCGCAGCCTGTGGCGCGCCCAAACCCAACCTACCTAACATTAGTGGTGATTTTTGAAATTTTCCTGGGGGAGCAAACCGGAGTACCTGGAGAAAACCCCCGAGACGTTGCCCGAGTCGAAAGTAAATAATATTCGGAGAAACATAACGCCCAGATGCTGGATCGAACCCACACCTGTCAGTCGCCAGTGGTTTCTGGCCTGTGGACAAGGCAAGTTAGTCCCGCCTTAGCCCACTTGGCCACAACACTCGCTCTTTTAGACCTTCGGGCGCTTTCGGCCACTATGCCCGGTAAAGGGTTAAGTATTATTTTTAGGAGAACATTGCTGGGATGGCTGATGAGGCTGATGGTGCGGTAGTTTTGGCACTTCTGAAGGTTACCCTTTTTGGGAAGAGTGATGACAAGGGACTGGGTCCATGGAGTAGGCCACTCCCCACTCTACAAGCGACTGGGTCCATGGGGATAGGCCACTCCCCACTGCGAGATCTTGTAACAGATAATGGTGAGGGCGTTAATCATCGCTTCTCCTTATGCTTGAAGCAATTCTGCGGGTATGTAGTCCACTCTCGCTGATTTTTCCTTCTTCAGCAATTCCACTGCTGCCTCAACTTCTTCTCGGGGGAATTGGGAGGATTTCTCCCTCTTCTGTGTTCTGGAACTGATAAGTCTCCATTTGGTGTGTGGTCGTAAAGGTCAGATCAGTACTCTGTCCACTGTCCATTTATCCAAGACTTCTTGTTCTTATGTAAGGCACAAGCCAGATTTGCTTTGGATGGTGGAGATCTTGGGCTTTTGAACACTTGTCAGCCGCTTCACAGTCTGGTAGGCCTTCTTGCTGTTGTTTTTGTTCAGACTGTTCTCTATTTCCCGGCATTGCTCTTCTATCCAGTTCTCCTTTACTGTGTGCATGCCTTTTCGGATGTCACTGTTGAGTTCTTGGTAGGCATCAGCTCCCTGTGAGGTGTTCTTTTTCTTTTTCATCTCTATTCGTTTGTCCTATCCTATCCCGTAAACTGGTCCTGATTTGGCTCGGAAGAGTCCGCTGGATCTAAAGCAATAATCATGTAATGTAATGTAATCCCGTAACTCGAAGGTCGTTGGGGCACCACAGATGATCGTTTAACCAGTGTACATCTTTTCTTGTCCCAGCAACTCTCACCCGCCTCAGGGTTTTGCAGTTTGTCCAGGTCGAACTTCATGCTGGTGCACTTTGCTATGTGCACTCTCTTCAAGTGGAGATGAAAGACATCATCACTTGATCGTGGTCACTCCCGATGTCTGCTCCTGGAAAAGTGCATGTCTTGCTAATGTTGACGCTTGTTCTAAAGCGTTTCTTGAACATGATGTAGTCAATCCGGTTGTGATGCTCCCTGCTGAGATTGTGCCAGGTCCATCGTCTGGATTTTTTGTGAGGACCAGGCATGTTTACCAGTATCAGATTGTTGTATCTGGCAAACTCCAAAAGTCTCAGACCTCAATCACCTGTCTTGTTGTTGCAGTAGGGTCCACATGCGTGGTATGCATCTTGGCTAACCTTGGCATTCCAGTCGCCTTGCACTATGGCGATGTCCTACCTCGGCACTTGGTCAAGGACAGACTGCAGATGTTCATAGAAATCCTCGACTTCGCAGTCATCATAGTCTAATGAGTAATGTTGAGATGTAGGCCTGTAATGTTAAAAGGGGCTGCTCTATTGGAGACTGGACAGCAACCCATGATAGTGGCCAGTATGTTTTTGTAAACCAAGAATCCAACGCCGTGTTCATGCTCGTCATCTCTCCCGCTGAAATAAAGCTAGTGGCCTTTGTCAATCGTTTCACCTAGGCCTTTCCAGTATAATTCGCTGGTACCTAAAATGTTCTATTGATAGTGGTCCAGCTCGTGGGCCAGTTCTTCTCCTTATGCCAGTTCCCTCCGCATTTAGGGCTTTAACATTCCAGGTTCCTATGACGATGAGGTCTCTTGTGCGGATCGTGCCAAGTTGTCCATCAGTATTTGTCTAAGAGTTCGCACTATACTTCAGGTTGCTGCCACCTTAAAGTGGATCTCACCTATATTTTGTAAGCAAATTTAACCATAGTCACATTTGTGGTACCTGTCATGGAAAGCATTTTTACAGTCATGATGGCCAAATAAGAATAACGAAGAATGGTCTCGAATGCCATTTCCCGAGACTTAAATGTAAGTGTGGCAACAAATTAACTGAGAAAATAAAACAGCAAAACGAGCCTTCCCATTTGTGACTTTGAGAAGGAAATCAGGAGGGGTAGATCTCGGCCCAATGGGGAGCCCTGATCAAGTTCTTCTACATGGTCATACTTATGTAACTGGTGCATAACGCATTATTGCAAGCCTAAAATTAAGCAATGAAGACAGAATTTCTTATTGTTAAACACTTTATCCTTTGATTTTAGCCATTTATGAAGAAGTTGGTGCAAAAGTCAACGAAAGCTTGATTAGTACATTTGTTTAAATCAATGTCAGTTTTTAAAAATGAAATGGGGAAAACAAATACCTTGAACTTTGTGTCCTGACATGAGCAGGTTGCTGTAGATGTGCACGAATACTGGGTACAGCAAGACTGATAGCTCTCGGTTCTGCTTCGCGGGACTCTCCAGAATAAACTTGCGCAACCTGCAAAAGCAGTAACAATCTTTGTAATCATTATAGCGTACAGTAGATCTTTCTATAGTAATAATGGCACTGCAACAAATAAAGTAAGGCTAAGGCCCCTCCCCCCCCCAAAAAAAAAAAAAAATTGTTTAAGGTAACATTAGGAAACAAAATAGGGTGGGTAGGTTGCTCATGTTTCACTGAGTTCATTTCTTGTCTTTTTCCATTTTTTCCCAGACAATCCCAAAAAACGTTAGGGTCGGGCCAAACACAACTTTTTGGGTCAGGTCAAAATATTGACAGTCGGCATACTGTAAACAGATTTTTTTTTTTTGGATTGGGGGCCTAATATGTTTACTGGTTTATTGGTACTGGATTCTTAAAATATGAAACAAGCTGATTCCCTATCCATATTTTAGCATCTTCTGCCGTTCTGGTACAAAAATCAGATGTCAGCAGACAACAGTTACCAAGTTAGTGATGATCTCGCTCAGCATGATTTATCTGTGTATATATTCACCCCTAACCAGTACTGGCCTTTACCTTTCAAGCAAAGTAATGCAATGCCTGGGATGCATTTGCTAATGAGAAATTCAGGTAGGAAAGTTTTAAAATACAACAAGAACAATTAAAACCTAAAACTTGTAAAAGTAAAAATTCAGCATCACACACACCTTGCAAACTGCAAATCGCATGTATTGAAGTCTCCACTGATACTGCTGCAGCTGAAACTGTTTTCAACGCCTGTGCCAACCGATGACTGCTTTTTCACTGACATGTCTCCAAGCTGAGTTGTCTGCTCTTTCTGGATGTCTCTCTGATTCTGAATGATTGCTTGAAGTGTGTCACTTTCCTGTATAAAAACAAAGAAACCCACAAAGGTAAGTCTTTATTTTCAAATGTAGCTTACAGATAACTCATTTCAATAAATTACTAACTAAACAAAGGCTGAAGGGAGGCAGGTGATTTGGGTGTCAGTAAAGAAACAGAATAAGAAGGTGCACTGGGGACATTTGGTGGGAGTAAATCGATGAGTTTGAGCCTGGCAAGGGCAGGCTTGCTACTGAATCAGCAGGTTATATTATGTGAGAACATAAAGATAAAAATGTAAACTGAACTGAAGTATGACTGTATTGCCGTGGTGAAAGTCTGCAGTGCATGACTCCATGAGTAGCAGCTACACAGTGTACATTTTCGGTGGACGTGCATTTACATTTTAGTCAAAGGCCTTGGGTGTGTATTAGCCTACAACGGAAAGAAGTAAGGTTGTTATGGAGTTAAGAGAGACTCAGTCAGACAGAGACAGAGAGAGAGAGAGAGAGAGAGAGAGAGAGAGAGAGAGAGAGAGAGAGAGAGAGAGAGAGAGAGAGAGAGAGAGAGAGAGAGAGAGAGAGAGATTAGCCGCAAGAACAAATTGCAAACCTGATAGTGACGCCGCTTCATGTACTGCGACACTATACCTTTCACTTGCTCATTTCTTGTCCGCTTCATCTTATTAAAGTGCCCCAGTATTATTCATTGACAGTTTTAATTAACAGGGAAACTTCCAAAAAGTATCCCGTCTCCGTCGGCTCGTTTTCAGATTGAAGCCATCTTGGCGGCATACACTTCCTGTCTCAATTGTCTGATCACCCAAATGAATACGAATGACACTTGTAAGCTAAATGTCTTATCAGAGATCTTAGTACTACCATACGTTCTTTGGTACTACGTAAATACATATATATTTTCTTTCTCTATCTTTCTCTTTTACACACATATATACAAACGCAGTCCACACCAGTGACCTCTCTTTCTCAAAGTTTTCAACAATCCATATGAACCTATAGTAAGGTCACTGGCTTAATTTCCTGAACTTATTGCGTCTATTTTTGTTTAAGAAATTTAGAAAAATTATAAATTAAAATCTATATATTTGTCTATACGTACTCAATCCTATTCCGTAACTCCAAAGTCGTTGGGGCACCGATCGTTTAACCAGCGTACTCCATCTTTCTCTGTCCTCAGCAACCCTTATGGCTTCGCTCAGTGTCAATTAAGCCAGTCCATTCTCGTTCCCAACTCTTTTTTCGGTCTCCCTTTTATTCTTCTTCTTTGCACCGTGCCTTGCAGGGCGGTCTTTGCAAGGCCTGATGCTCTTGTGGGTTGGCCATACCATCGGAGTTTCCGCTTCTTCACCACTGTGAGCATGTCATCGTGTTGTCCAATGTCTTGTGTGATGGTCTGTCCGACTTCCTCGTTGGTGATGTGCTGTGTGTGTATAAGAAATGGCCAAAAGTCTTCTGTAGCACGTCATCTCCCTGCTTTGTATTCTTCGTTGTAGATCTGCTGTGAGGGTCCATGTTTCACAAGCGTTTAGGAAGATGGAGATGAAAAGGGAGCGCAGCAGCCTTACCTTGGAGTGTAGACTGATGGTCCTGTCTTTCCCAATCGTTCTATATCTATACAGTGGCTAGTTCTTTATCTTCAGCTGGGAGGTGTTGATCTTCGATATATTGCTTGCTTGATAGGTTTTTCGGACTAAAGCGTTGCATTGTCTTTTTTAAAATTGTCGATGCCCGTAGTGAGTTTGGGGTGACAATTGACTACCTTAAAGCCTCTTTAATTGTTCATACAAATCACACTGTCAAACAACAACCGTTCAGCCCTTGTCTGCTCTCTTGATCACTATATATGTCCATCCGTTTCTTGAATTTAATAATAATAATAATAATAATAATAATAATAATAATAATAATAATAATAATAATAATAAAAATAATAATAATGGATGATATATTCGCGCTCCCGCACCCCACTCCCCACCCCTCCAACAGTAAGGTTCAAAAGGCAGTGATCTTTATTAACATTCACGCTCACATGTTTTCACCCACTCTTTCACACACAACACATCTAGCACTCAAATATGTGGTGTAAAGAAAGGGAGACTGCTATTACAAGAGGGAGAGGAAATCTTTTTTTTTATTTTTAAGAATTTGTAGATTTACTGCATTCTGTACCATTATGAAAGGGAGGGAGGAAACCGGAGTACCCGGAGAAAACCATCGCTGACCTCAATAGTCTGGTACCTATGTCACACATAAGTTCGCCCCTTGCGGTCCCGCGACCTTCGGCACAGGAAACCGGCGACTTAATTTCCCACTGCGCCCGTTTCAAAAGACTCAGAGCCTGCTGTTCCGCTCTGCTGATGTTGGATCTCTGCAGTAGATTGGGCTTAAGAGACTGGATCTGTCTCATGCATTTTTCTACGTAGAAGTCAAGCGCTGGGAACTGACCTACCTGAGGAGTTCAGCTGTTCCCATCTTTTGGTATTATATACTGCTCAAAACAATTGAAGAGCCACCTTTGTTTTTTGGTCACTTATGAACTTGGTAAAATATCGAAGCATTTTGAATTGTTCAAAATATCTTTTTGGTCTGTTTGCATGCAGCATTGAAGAGTCAACGTGAAAGTGAAAAAAAAAATTAGATGAATTTGTTGTCAGCAACCTTCTTTTATCAGGTAAATTAGCACTTCAGGCACGTGAAAAATGCTGCCAGTTTAAGCGTTCCCATATGAATTAGCAGAAATAATGGACAAAAACCCTGCTTTGCACAGTAAAGCCATGCCAGTAGAGAACACAAATCAGTGATTGTCGTCAGTGTAATGGGTATAAATGTTACAATTTTTCCAACTTGGTTAACCATGCCCCCAAGACGACGTCTCAGTGAAGCAGACCGGGGTCGGGCTCTTGCCTGGCTTGAAGAAGGTGTTGGGGTGCGAGAGACTGGCCGCCGACTAGGAGTACACCATGCAGTCATACAAAGGCTGAGAAATCGTTTCAACGACACGGGAACGACTGCCGAACGAGAAAGGCCTGGACGTCCTCGATGCACCACCAGACAGCAGGACAGATATCTGATTGTGTCCGCCCTACGGGAAAGAAGAGCCACTGCCAACAACCTCCGGGGCCAGCTGCGTGTAGCCGCTAACATTACTGTTTCAGACCAGACAGTACGGAACCGCCTGAGAGAAGCGAACCTCCGCGCCAGGCGTCCAGCAGTACGACCAATCCTGACGCCTGCCCACCGCGCAGCGCGCCTGGCATGGGCCAGGGCTCACGTGGGGTGGACCAGACAGCAGTGGGCGGCGGTCCTCTTTTCTGACGAATCGCGCTTCACTAGGTCCTTCCATGACGGCAGAAATCGGGTTTGGAGGCGAGAAGGAGAGCGCTACCACGACGCGACTGTTATGGAGCGCGACAGATACGGTGGAGAGTCCATCATGGTGTGGGGTGGAATGGGAAGGGCCCACAGAACACCTCTTTACAGAGTTGAGGGCAACCTGACTGGCGTCGGCTACAGGGACAACATCCTGAAGCCCATCGTCATCCCCGCTTTGCAAGCCATGGGCGCCGGCGCCATCTTCCAGGATGACAATGCGCGGCCGCACCGAGCCAGGGTGGTTAACGAGTTCCTCCAGCAGCAGAGGGTCAACCGCCTGCAGTGGCCAGCATGCTCACCTGACCTCAACCCAGTAGAGCACCTCTGGGACGAGCTGGGCCGCCGAGTTCGGGCAAACCATCCCCCAGTCTTGAACCTGGATCACCTCTTCGGGATGCTCGAACAAGAGTGGCACAACATCCCTCAAATGACTCTGAGAAGGCTTGGGGAGTCCATGAGACAAAGATGCCTGGATTGCATTCGAGCACACGGTGGACACACGCAATATTGACTGTTTTCTTCATTATCTAAATGTATAGAATTGTGAAAACTGGGGTTATTTGTTTTAAGCCCAAAAAAGATGTAAATGAAATGATTTTTTCTTTTTCATTTTAGTAATGTAATGTTGTTCAATAATAAATGTTTCCATCTAAACCATTTTTTGCAAGTTTTTTGTTCCGGTAAGTTATACATTTAATTTATTCCTCTGGCTCTTCAATTGTTTTGAGCAGTATAATATATACGCGAGATCAGAGGTGGTGTCTAAGGGTTTGAGGATCATTATAGTCTACGTACTACCGTTTTTAAAGTCTGATCGTGTCGTGCGCACAAAACAGTTGTGGAGGTTTTCTTTATCCTGAAGAAGAAGAAGAAGGAGGAGGAGGATAAGGAGGAGGAGGAGGAGGAGGAGGCACCGGAGAAGAAGAAGAAGAAGAAGAAGAAGAAGGAGGAGGAGGAGGCACCCGGTACACATGGGTCGAAGGCTGCCAGAAGCATGTTTTACAAGTCGCCTCAGCAGGCTATAAAGCATGCTCTCATGCTTCATAGCACTGCTTCCTACACGCTTCAAGCGCTATAGTGACGGAAAAAGCGCAATTTCATTGTAAATATATACAGAATGTTGCTCTTCAACATTCCGCTCTTTCCGTCTCAAAAACCCAATTGCCTTGTTGGATTCTTAAATTGCATGAAACCAAGTGAGGACACTATCCGGCGTCAACAAACGGTTCAAAAACATGGTCAAACGGTTCGTAAAAGACAGTTGACCTAGAAACTAATACAGTTTGACCTAATTCGTCCCCTAGAGGAGACGAAACTTACATTTTTCTATTTTCATGAGTTCACTGCAGTGAAATTGCGCTTTTTCCGTGACTATAGAGCTTGAAGCGTATAGAAAGTAGTGCTCTGAAGCATGGGAGCATGCTTTATCGCCTGTTGAGGCGACTAATAACGCATGCTTCTGGTAGCGTTGGACCAATGTGTATCGGGTGGATGAGAAGAAGAAGAAGAAGAAGAAGAAGAAGAAGAAGAAGAAGAAGAAGAAGAAGAAGAAGAAGAAGAAGAAGAAGAAGAAGGAGGAGGAGGAGGAGGAGGAGGATGAGGAGGAGAAGGAGGAGGAGCTAAACCATCTATCCAATCAAGCAGTTCAATGTTCGCAAATTCTGCAAGGAAAAGAGAGGTGGATGCGTGGTCTCATGCCAGGTAGCAATAGTACGTTTCAGTTATTTAATGTCACGCCTGTTGTTGACCCATTTATGGGTGACATTATATGGCCAATGGACATATAGAGTACTTAGTAAATTTTGCAGTAGCTCCACCAAAACCAGCCAAATATTTCTCCCACCTCATTTTCTTCTCTGGGCTTGCTGAGTGCACAGGCGCTTGTATCTGGACACGCGAGCGCCTATATGCCTGTGACGCGTCTCTCTTTGGTTACCTATTAATTATAGACAACCAAAGGGAGACGCGTCACAGGCATAGGCGCTCGCGTGTTCAGATACAAGCGCCTGTGGCTGGGTGTGTTGGTGTAACTGGCACTCCTGCACTCGATTAGGACATGAGTATCAGGATCTTTCAAGTCGGTGCGATGGATTGCAAAAGCGTGTGTTTGCTTACTCTCATCCAAAGGGTAACAATGATTGTTTTTTTCTGAGCAAGTAAAACAGTACCTTGAACAGGTTGTGACGCGGTAAAACGGCTTGATGAAAGGAGACATAACCTGGCCTTCGGAGAGAACTCCTTCCGTGGGTTAAGAGGTTGACAGGTCAAAGATTTACAGGCGAATGATGGACGGGGGCAGAGAAATTAGGAAGAGAAACGGGTGAGTACGCCTCAACAGCAGTACATTACATTACATGATTATTGATTTAGGTCCAGCGGACTCTTCCGAGCCAAATCAGGACCGGACAACCCCCGATCCGCATAAAAGATCTGCTGAAACAACCCTAGTGGGAAAACTGAATGCCCTCCACCAGCCAGTCACTTTACAATAAAGACATCCCACGCAGGGGACGGCTGAGGCTTCACCCCAACTTATCGAACCCCTGTTTACAAAAACAAAATAGAATACAAACATCATTATAAATTATCAACAAAACACATACATATAAAATGCCTACATTGCTAAATAATAACATCATAGGAAGCCCTAGTGACCACCTGGCAGAAAGCGTCCAATATTCCCAAGCTGATCCAACAGACCTCATACACAAACAAGGAGTCTTGTCCCGGAAGAGTTTTCAAGAAAAAAGGTAGGAGACTGGTCCAGTGAAGAAGACGATAGTATAGCAGATTGATAGAACAGAGCAGGAATGAGAAAGAGCAAATGAGAAAGACAGCGACAGTGGGAATTTAAAGCACTAAATTTCCAGAAAGTGGGGATACTATTTATAATGAAACCCCCGGCACCCCAACGGGGGTAGAAAAGTGAAATAAAAACAGAAAATAAATGAGAACACACACACACGAACACACACACACGCTCGTACACAAGTACACATACACAAACGGGGAGTTTTTTTTTTGGGGGGGGGGGGAGGAGGAGGAAAAAAGTAAAGAGAGAGATGAGAAAATTAGGGGGGAAGGATGGTAGAGGAAGGTGAAAACCTCATTTGCATATGTGTATGCCCGAGGGCTGAAAGGTCCCAAAGCATGCTATTATAGGCGGGTTTCCATAACCTTACGGATCAGCCAGATTAGTTAGACTTTGTTTGTAGGGTCCAGCGAACTGCAAAGAGCCGAATCAGGACACAACTTGGTTGAAAGAGAGCTCACCCCCGATCGTTCTGTATAAAAGATCTGCTGAAACAACTCTAAGGTTAACACTGAAGGCACTCCACCAGCCGGTCACTTTACAATAAAGGCATCCCATGCAGAGGACGCTGAGGCTACCGAGGTTTATCGAACCCATGTTTACAAAAACAAAATAGAATATAAACATCAATATAAAATATTCACAAAACACATACAAGAGTGCCCATCGCCAAGCCACAAGTCTGAAGGTAGTGCTGATTGTTGAATTGGAAAGAGTTGAGGGTGAGGATGAGTCCAGCAAGGCAGAGGTTGGTGGTGACAAGAAAGCGACGGGAGTCCTTAGACAGAACATGTTTTTGTATCCAAGAGACCCATAGTGAACAGAGCATTTAGAAGAATCGGCTGGGAAAGAAAAGTCATTGAGCATGCAGAGAGTGTGGAGTGTCTTTAACATAAGATGGGAGTTTGGCAACAATAGGTTGGAAGATCAGATCAAGGTAGTGAGAAATGAGTTCAATGGGGCAGGAACAGGCTGAGACGATGGGTCGACCGGCAGTAGGGCTATTGACTTTGTGTATCTTAGGCAGAAGGTGCGAGCCTGAGGTCAGATTACCGGAAGTAATGGTGTCATCGATGGTTTTGTGGATGACGGACTTGTGAATGGCTTTGGGAATGGGGGTGTAGGAACTGATTTAAGAAAGTTGCCTTTTGGCTTCTGCAAGATACAAGTCCTTCCGCCACACCCCTACAGAACCCCCTTTGTCAGCCGGCTTGAAGACAATGTCGTCCCTGCTGCGCAAGGAAGCTAACTCAAGGGGTGAGAGGTTGGTGTAACGGAGATCCTTGCGGATGATGAAATAAATATCTCTAGTGCATTCTTGGACATAGAAATCCAGGGCAGCGAACCGCCCTGGGGACGGGGTGCAGGCGAAAGGCGGTCGGGGGAAAGGCGGAAGGTCAGAGTCATTGGAGGGGTTAGGGTTACAAAAGAAAGAGTAAGAATTTGCAAAATGGGCCTGAAGGCGCAGTCTCCGGAAAAAAAAAAACACCAACAAAAACGCTGGATTTGGTACTGGGTCTCTAGTTCTGTTGGTTGGTGCAAGGTTTGTGAGGGACACACCTAGGTCCAGCGCTAAGAGCAGCCGTTCAGGAAGAGTCAAGGGAAAGTCTTCGGTAATGGTTAAACAACAGGTCAGAGCGCGGGGGAGGAGGCAGAAAGTCAGGGTGTTGTTCAAAAAGCAGCTTGAACCTTCCTGTAAAAACGTTGGTTGGTATGGCGGATGGTCTGGGTAATGGATTTATGCACGTGGTTGCTGCAAAGTTTGAAGAGTTGGGATTTGAGCTGTGAGATCTTGTGACTAGTGCTGGCGATGTTTCTAGTGTGTTGGTGAATGAAGTCGGACCTGCCTAAGACGGCGGGAGTAGGAAAGCAGAGTGTGGTGGATGGAACGGGAAAGAGATGGGAGGAAAGTCAGAGGCGTGGAAATTGAGAGAAAAGCCAGAGGGGACAACAGGAAGATGAAGACAGGAGCCTAGAGAGGAGAAATGTCTACAATCAGAGGCTTTAGAAAGAACAGCTTTGTGTAAAAAGATGAGACGAAAGGATGGCACGTAATGGAAATGAGCATTCTGGGTAGTTAAAAACAACGGTGGATGACTTCTGGAAGATGACTGCTGCCATAGTTTTTAATGGTACTTGAACTAATGATCTGGGTCTCATACGAAGGTGTAGGTGCTTTCTGAATTTTCTGCCATCATTCTCCTGTTCTTTACGTTTGCTAAGCCACTTTGCTCTCACTTCGTTAGAGCTGCTAGTAGACATAGTTATGATTAAGTCACATGAAAAGACAAGAAAAGAAAAAGGAACGAGAGAGAGTGTGTGTGTGAGAGCTACCATTTCATGTGTGCACACATGCATACACAAACACAAATGGTAAACGTTCAAATATTCAACATTCAACTTTATTCAACAAATTACACGCATGAAGTCACATGTACATATTTACAGATCCCAAATTAAAAAAAACACAACAACCTGCAATTATTAACCATTTATAAGTAATTTAATAATTACTCATTACTTCCGCCTAACAAAAAAAAAAAACAACTAAGTTTATTAACACTCTTCATCCTTTGGACTTATTCGAAAACGTTGCAAGTCAGGATGAATCAATCCATGTTGCAATGCACTGAGTATGCTTTTGCAATCTATCTTTTGTTAACCCCTTTCTCTCAGTAAAAAGAAAATGTCTTTTTATCTTGCTAAATACAATCCTCCGTTCTACCTACAATAAGTAACATAATATCAATCAGTACTATAAAATAAAGGATAACTCACTCTCATGACAAAAACAATGGAATACTGACATTGGACACACCAAAGTTTCTGTGCATACCTTAACAGTTCCAACTGAATGGTATTTTCATATCTCAAAGCAGCATGTCCAAATCAATAAATATGAGTAGGAATAGCAAATCTTATTGGATGGCCGTGATTGCTCTAATTCAGAAGAGGAAGAAGAACATCACTTTACATTACATCAACACTGTCAACAGTAAACTGTTCTTTGAACTCGAAGCCAGGAAAATCTGTTTTTCTCCTCAAAGCATTAGCATAGCTTTAGCACAAAGAGGCTTGTTTTGTTACTTTCCCATGTCCATTTCTAAGCTAGACTACTCAAAAATTTTCTTTAAAAAAAATTATTCTTCAACATCACACGCTCACAGAGAACAGTCTCAGCCTTCACCAATGTCAAACTTCAATGAACATTCACACATTCTTTATTAACTGAACTTGGACTTTATCTAAAGTTCTGAAATTACATTCCGAAATTCAAAGTCCGCTGAAATTCAGAGTTCATTCAATTTTCTGTATTTTCTTTTATTTTCTATCTACGGAGAATTATACCTTTGCCGAGACGATTTTCTTCTCAAATGCTTTCATTCTCTCTTCCAGCACTGGTCGGAAGTGACGAATCAAACCCTGAAGAAACCCACAACAGAGAAGAGAATTAGCAAAGAATGATCAAACTGCCATTGGAAAAAATATATATATTTAACGAACAAATTTGGAAATTACTAGAACACAGTCCTGTTCAGAAGTGATAACTGACCATAAATATAATGCTGTTACCAGATGCCAAAATTTATAAAAACAACAAGTCATTCAAGTTTTCAGTATGTCAAACATGGTGGGGGAAATCTGCCAGCAACAGGCCAGTTTCCACTAAACAGGCGACCTTGATGCTTGCTGAGTGTCGGATATCTATCAAGCATATGTTGTGTGTAGTAATGTGCTATGAACAGCCTCTGACACTCACACTGCCTCTATTCACACTTTTCTGCTATCCTATGCACCAACGGGAATCCCCTCTATGAAAAATACTTCCGTTTTTTTTTCTCCGCGTGTTTTAGTGAGTTATTTCCAAATATTCAAGAATAATAACATGTGTCACTGGCCACCTGTATCGTACTCTCACATATTTTTATTTTTTTTGCTGCAGTTTATTACCCCTTTCTATCGCCAGTGGCGCAACTAAACCCTACCTACCTAACATTATTTGTGAATTTTTGAAAAATATTAGGAAAAACATAACGCCCAGATGCTGGCTCGAACCAACACCTGTCAGGCGCCATTGGTTTCTGGCTTGTGGACAAGGCAAGTTAGTCCCGCCTTAGCCCACTTGGCCACAACGCTAGCCTAACATAGTCAGTTACTTCGTGTTTTGTGAAGGTTGAGACGGCAAAGCTATGGAAAACTACAAGAGTTTTCAGGTCCTGTTTCACTTTCTGTCGATGATCGACGCACCTCCGAAGTCGCCACAAATACAGGCCTCTACGATTGTTTTTTGCATTCTTTCACTGAGCATGTACTTCCTCCACCGTTTTTATACTTATCCCACTCGTTTTCTGGCTCTAACAATCGTCGTTTTCGGCAATTTGCCATATTTAAAAGTCACGCATCAAGCTTTGATAAAAGCAAAACAAGCCAAACCGGAACTTGGTTTCATATAACCTCGTTTTAATTTATAATGGCGATACCCACGAGTTTTTATGAGAGGTGCCGGAAAGTTGTGAATAAGCTTAGTATAAGCAGCCTGATAGCAGCAAAAGGTCTGTTTTTTATTAAAAATAACATTTAAAAAAAATCATGTCATAGACCATTCTCCTCTAGGTTCCAGGCACAGACACATGCTTCTAGCCCATGGGTGTAGTCAGTGCAGCACATCTTAAAAGTTGCCCTAACCTCAGTCGAGTGTCAAGAGGCTGCTGAGGCACTTTGCCTACACACAGCCTAAGCCCTGTAGAGCTCAGATTCCCAGTCTGCACCCAGCCAAAGAAGACTGTGGACTGTGGTGGCCACTGGTTTATGTAACTGACTAATTAATCACGTAATTAACTAATGGCCTATTCATGTAACTACTGGCCTATTGATGTAATTAACTAATGGCCTGTTCACATAACTAACTCCACAAGAGTGTAGTGTGGGGGTCTGGGGTAGAGAAGGTGCATTTAAACTCTTTCTCACCTGTACAGGCCAGGCGGCCCCGTCACCCAAAGCGCAGATCGTGTGACCCTCAATCTGTTTGCTCAGTTCATACAGCATGTCAATCTCCTCGGTCTTTGCCTGGCCAGACACTGTGGAACAATCAACACATAGGGTGGAACAATCAACACATAGTGTGGAACAATCAACACATAGCATTATTACACAGAACTGCTGAACACCAAAAAAAAAAAAAATCAGCATATAGCAATATCACACAGAATAAGTGAGAGGGTGGGGGGAATCAGCAAATACCATTATTACATAGAACAATAACTATTTGTTCAAATCCTCTAAAACTGAGATACTGCATATATCTAAGCCCTAACGTTGTCCTGTTAGTAAGTAAAGACTAAAGACTGGCTGTGTTGAAGTTCCCTCAAATTCAAACACCTCAATATTCTGACATTAACGTTGTCCCAGTTCGTCTTTTAGTCTGAGCCGAAGAAAAAAACTGATCTGTAAACGCTTAATTTTGGGCAAGTTCAAAGATAGGATTTATAAATATCCAAACCAAAATCCCAATCCCAAGTAACAACCCAACCGCTCACCAATTAAACAATGAAAATATCACTCACTGAATCTGTGCATAACCTTCATCATCCATGTCACTCCCTCCCTGCACGGTGTGCACTGCAACATCACAATGCAACGGTTATAATAACAACTAAATCCGTTTAGCTCAATCAAATAATCGAGTGACTTTAACTCTTTCCCTGCCAATCGACGATATATCGTCGATCTGAGCTGCCATGTTTGTGCCAATCGACGATATATCGTCGATTTCAGTATTCCGTTTAGTTCCGGGTTTTTGCGCAGTCCAATCCAAGTTTTATTTTAACCAAAGAGAGATAACTCTTTCTACTTTCGTTCTCGATCAACACGCGCGTGGTTTCTTCAAATTGATTCGTTTTTAGAGTGTTTTTTGTGCATTTTACTAAGCATTGTGATGGGCACAACTGCAAAGTGTATTTTGATCATAAATAAATTTTCTTTCTGGTGTGTGAAGCTGACTCAGTGATTGGAATTATTCCTCCAGATTTTTTTTTATCACTGTGGTATGTAGAAATATTTTTATTTTATTTTATCATTTCAAAAAGATCAACATCCTTTCAAAACACATATTTCAATAACATAATCAAATTAACATTTTTGTGTGTTTTTTTCTTCTTATTCTTCACTTTTTTACCTTTAATTTGATATGAAATATGTCTATTTAACAACTATTATTGAAAGAACAGTAGCTTAAATGCCTAAGGTACTGAACTTTCTTTCCGGTGCCAGAGAAATGTCTGGCACAAACGTGGAAACATGCCTGGCAGGGAAAGAGTTAAACCATCATGTCAACATAATTTGTGCTTACGAAGACATAACAGCCAAGCTGCCAGTATCAGCAGACCAAATACTTCAGTAAATGTAGCGTATGCCCCGTTCCCAGGAAAACCCCATAGACCATCTTCTATGCTATGAAGACACTTGGTGCTGCATATCTCAGAAAAAAAAACGTTTCCCACCTGTCTTTGGGTGCGTTTACAACAAATTATTCTTGTTCGGACTCTCTGTTTGGAAGTAAAATTATTATACAAGTTTTGGCAAGACCAATAAGAATGAAAAAAAAAAAAAACGGAGTTAATAGCGACAGTTTTAGTTTTCTATGTGTGTGTTTTATGTGCATGTCTTTCCAAATAAACTGGTGAAGGCAAATCTAACCACACCACTGTTTAGTGCCTCCACATTTTGCTGGCTGCAGGCTATTTATAGCTTGCCTGCACCGGCCCTTCCAGCGAAAGGAAAGGTAGCATTGGCGAAGCTATTTATAGCTAGCCTGACTGACCTAACCTCAAAACTAAAAAGTTTTGGTCGAGTCGGTGTGTAACAGGTTTTATGGATGACATTTTTAGAAAAAGCTTGAGAAGGATGATGATTAAAATGCACAATTATACTAAAATCCCGGTCAATGCTGGTGCAAGTTTACAGATCATAAGCAGAAATTTTACAGCTGCTGCACCCAAAGACATTGCGCTTTGAAATGATTCTCTATTTGGGGAAAAAAAGTCCTATATAACTATCCTTGCCATCAATTTTTTGCCATAAATTATCCTTATATTTATTATTATTATTACTATTATTTTTATATATCTTACATACCACGTCATTATGATTAAGATCATTATTATTGTTATCATCATCATTTAGCTCACCTGCCCACAGCTCTCGTGCTTGTAAAAGTCGATGAGACGGGAGATGCAGCGCACGATGTCGGCATCCTTGTTCATGACGATGAGAGCTGCTGTCCCGAGGGCAGTCTGCGCCTGGATCAGGGCGTCGAAGTCCATCAACACATCATTGCATACCCTGCAAGCCAACATGTCAACCATCAGTAAAAAGAATGAAGTGCGATCCTAGCTCTTAAGATTGAAGTTGTACGCCCTGTGATATGAAGAAGGGACATTGGATCAATTCATCCCATAGCGATGTGAGGAGGGTTGGCCATCAAGTACAGGAGCAAATGATAAGATAGGCCAAGATACGGTACAACCATCCCCACACTTACTCTTTAGGGATGAGAGGGGTGGAGGAGCCACCAGGGATGACAGCCAGGAGGTTGTCCCAGCC
This sequence comes from Oncomelania hupensis, assembly GCA_036898135.1. Lineage (NCBI taxonomy): Eukaryota > Metazoa > Mollusca > Gastropoda > Littorinimorpha > Pomatiopsidae > Oncomelania > Oncomelania hupensis. The sequence continues at coordinate 37,663,694 of CM072526.1, forward strand.
CCCGATGACGCCGCCGGCGTGACGCTCAATGAGTTCCTTCAAGGGGATGGACATCTCCTCCTCCACCGTGGTAGGGTTGTTGACGTGGCCGGAGATGTTGAACAGCTTGGTGCCCCTGTTCCGCTCGCGACCAAAGCTGGCAAACCACTCCCCTCCCCTTCGGCAAATGGCCTGTGCAGAAAACAATAACAATATTACTACTGAGAAGAAGGGATGGTTTTGAACAAAACTGGGCATGTTGGATTTATTGAAATGTATCCAATGGTTGAATGAATTACATTTAAAAAAAATATTATTATCTGTGCTGGGTGTGTGTATGTACACTTTGAAGTATTCTTAAATAAAATCAAGTGCCTTATAAGTCGCATTATTATTATTAATAATTTTCTAGCCTTTTAGGGGGTTCTTTTGCCATGTTTTGTTTTGTTTTGCCTCCAAAACTAAATAATAAAATACCGAGAGCTCACATTATTAGCATTATCTCTCGCATTTTGTTTGAAACATAATTACAAACACTTGAATTTTGCACAGATTTTATAACCCCCATTCAAAATGTGATAGTTTTCCTTCAGAGATTAATCCGCTAAGGTAAACAAAGGCAAAGAATTGCAACCAAGACACAGAAAGATATTTTATTCTCTGTCAACTTCAAGAACATTAAGCAAACTAGGAGAAACTGATACAGACACACACAAATGCCAAGTGACTTACAGGAGCAACAGCGACAGTCTCTACATTGGAGACAGTGGTCGGGCAGCCAAAAACACCAACGTCGGCAGGAAAGGGGGGCTTCAGGCGAGGCTTGCCCTGCTTGCCTTCCAGCGACTCGATCAAAGCCTAAAACACCAAGAAATCATAATTATTCTCCCCACCATGCTGCAATAACACACAAACACAAATACACTCTACACATTCCCAATCCTTCTCCACCCCCCTCCAACACCCTAAAAAAAAAAAGCTGTGAAATTTCTTTTAATCACTCATTCACTGCTCTATGGAAAAAAACAAACAAACAAGTGCTCTGACCACATCCTTTGTGATCTATGTATTAGCAATGGAACTCAATCTAGTCAGGAAAAGTTCTGAAAATATCCCTACGGGAGATGCGGAGCTGTCTGCTGCATTACACAGACGCAAAGCTGTCCATTGCATTACAAGCATTTTTTTGTTATCAATGTTAAGTAAGGATTATAAGTCTTTCCAGTTATCTACAACATATAACCCCATATCATGTTTATGGAGATAATTCTTTTTTGTGTTTTTTTTCCTCGAAAAGGCAACTCTACCATTTTACATTGACTGTCTAACAGACAGGCAGTGTAGGAGTCCTAGGCAGGGACAGGCTGACGGTGTAACCAAGGAAACAGGAAATCACACTCACCGTTTCCTCTCCACAAATGTAAGCACCGGCACCCCTGTGCACGAAAACATCAAAGTCGTAACCAGAACCACAAGCGTTTTTGCCGATCAACCCCGCATTGTAGGCCTAAAACAAACACACAACAAACACACTAATACTATCAGCATTCACACAATAAAACAAACCAATATTACAAAGGCAATTAAAAAGAAAGCTATGAAGAGTTCAGTACAGGAAATAACTATTAAAAATACTGAACCCAGTGTTTGACAACATTGTGTTTCTCCTTTCACTGAAAACATTTTTCAGTGCTTGACAGTCACAATACAATACAATACAATACAATACAATACAATACAACTTTATTCATCTCAAACTGAGCAATTACAATGGCAGCATCAGCACAATTACCAAAAAGAATTAAAAATATTATTACATACACATGAGAAGTAGTCCAATCAAAAAATAGTAAATAAAACAAATAAATAACAAAACATACGGTTAAATACATACAATAAACTAGAGGTGAATGTCATAAAAAGTCATAAAAGGTAAACTGCCCCGATATATCACTGATAATAGTTTCTCCGCAGAAGCTACAGTACAAGATGTACATCCCAGCAATACAATCCAATACCATACAATACAACACAATACTTTCACCAAGTTGTGTTACTAAAGCTTTGCATAATATAATTAAAATGAAGGGCGGTCGTTGTTTCACTATGTCTCTAGCCAACCAAAACAAAACTGTAGGATTCAACTGAACAAGATTTATAAATTTTCTATAATGATTTGGTAATTTTCATGGCGAAGTGCGGTAGATTCAGAATACAAGAAAGATTTTATATTTACCTCTTTGATTGCCAGCTGAAGGTTTGATGCTTCATTGTAGAACTCTCCTCGGATGTAAATGTATGCTGAAACAGAGTACATTTGTTATCAACGATTGACAACCACAGCAACAACAACAACAGTAAAAGCAGCAAAAAGGTGAGTGATCAAACATCTAACAAGTTGCCAGCTATGATTCTAAGTACTTAAAATACCATTGCACTGTTTAATTTAAAACAAACGCCTTTTGAGATGAACAGTCACCACATGAAGAGTTGTGTCCCTTTCAAATCAACCACAAAGGAATGAAGAATTTCATAATAGAACATCAGTGGTGTTCCCAGGATTAGAGGGCAATAGGACAAAATGTCCTAAATCATAAAACTAATCGGACATCATGTCCTGACTACATAAAAGCAATAGGACATTCAGATTGTGAAGCGAACCGATTAATGGTGCTTCTTTAGAAGACAGTGGATGAGAATAAATATGAATAAAGTAAAACAAAAACTCTGTTGTGTAAACAGTTTAAAAATGTATTATTTTTTTTAATGCAATGTTTGGCCAGATTATTTTTACGTATACACACACACGTTGCAGAGGAAGTATGATGTCGGTTATTTCCCTTTCAAAAGTGTCGAGAGTTGCGGCCCTTTTGTTTTTCGACGGAATGTACAAAAGAGTGATAATAGACTAGCATTCTCCGCTATTCAAACTCGTTTTAACGGCTTTGACACTCCAGTTTGTACAGATGTTTCTTGCAGTGACCGCTCTAGTCATAATACTATCGGACAATGACCGCTAATTTCGCAATAGAATCGGACATTTGACGGGACACAGGTGTTTGCATTCGGTCATTTTCCAAACGAATCGGACCATGACCGATGTCCGAGGCCTCGGGACATCACTGGAACATTATACGCCAAAATAAAACAACAACAATAAAAACAGTAAAAAACATAATTTCCAGCAGCCTGGAACCTATCTGATATTTTTCAACACAGGTAAAGAATAATTAATCAGGTCCAAGGCAGGGTTTGGTGGCAATACATGGTATTTTAATAGAAACGAACTTGAAATTACCCTTCTTCACTATAAAAAATCTATTCACTACACATAAATCATTTAAATCAAACTACATCAATATGAAATTAAAATAAAACGACATTAAATGTGTGTAAAGGAAGATAACTTTAATGCATAACGACATTAACAACCGTTACTAACAAAACTACTACTAACTTACCTGCTACTGCTCCCATGGAGCGGCCAGCCACAAGACAACCCTCGATGAGCTTGTGTGGGTCATGTCGCATGATCTCTCTGTCTTTGCAAGTGCCTGGCTCTCCCTCATCCGCATTCACTACTAGGTACTTGGGCCTGGAAAATAATGGATATATTTAATTCCTCTAGAACATAATGTCCACTCTTCATCAAGATTCAAAACTGGTTAAAAGCAACATACCTTTTTAAACAAACAATTAAAGGGAGATAAGATGTTTACTTCAGTTGTTGCGTAATTATGTCCCTTCCATTGCTTAACGGAGCAAACTTGACCTTACTGTTTCTTCTGCAAGGAGTTTCTCTCTATGTACTAGAAGGTGCTGTTGCAGCAGTCATGCTTCCTAAGGCGAAGTGTTTTACAAAACCTTTTTGTCTCTCCCTCAAATAATAAATAGTACTAATAACAGTTATCATTCAAAACGCTTTGTAAAGTTATTTCAACATTGTGGGCTCAAGATGCAGTACTAGAATATCTGATACATTGTTAAGTGTTCAGAATATTATATGCATGTACAAACACATTTTAATGATTCAAAATGTACACAGCTATGAGCTTGAAAACTTGGACAGAATGCAAACCCATTCTTATTCAGATCATGACCAAACAAATAAACAAACAAACAAAAAATCACACCAATAAGATTAAACAATGCTGTTTACTAAATAATTTTTTTTAATGATTAACACAAAATCAACACAACAAGGAAATGAACACAACATACTTTTTTATAACATCAAATTTTAGCCACCAAACTGGATTAAAAAAAAAGTTTTTAATAAAAAAAAATAAACTTATATAAACGCAAAACACTGTAACCCTTTTTTCAACCAACAAACTTACTCACATGCCACTGAAACAGAATAATCATAATTTCTAAGAGCAAGACTGCAAAAACTTGATGACTTTTGGTTTTAGTATGGGCTAAAGCTTTTTTTAATGTAATCAATCAACAAATGTGTATGAACATGAAGCAATGCTGCTTAGCTTTGAGGATGTTGATGATAAGAAGAAGCAGAAGAAGCATGGACAAACTAATTTTATCATGAACCCTAGAGGCTTGACAACAATGAGGCAGAAAAAGCAGAAGAAAACAAAGAAGAAAAAGAAGAAGAAGAATAAGATGAAAAAGAAGAAGACAATGAAGAAGAAAAAAAAAGAAATACAAAAGAAAAGATAGATTTAAAGAAAATAAAAAAAATAGGCACAAAAAAACTACCTGCCATCGCTGGGTTTGTTCATGAAGCCCCATTTCATGCCAGTGGGGAAGCCGGCACCACCGCGTCCACGCAGCCCTGACACGGTTATCTCCTTCAGGATCCATTCGTGGCCTTTCAGCAAAATCTCCTTCGTCTTGTACCAGTCACCCTGTACACATCACGTGATACAGAAATTTGAAGTTACAATGTCACTCGCCGCACAATCAAATTGCACATGATACGGTAATCGCAAGTTACAACATAACATGCACCACAATCAAAGTGCAACTTATGGCAAACCTGCCTACCGCTGAACTTACAGGTTGGTACCATGTCTTCTGAAACCATTATATTCTGTAGATTTGATGGCTTTATGAGTGGTGAGCTCTTCAGGCCATCATGATTCACCGCAAGCACTACAAAACATGTATTACATCTGGATGTTCTCAGTTACCTAATAAAAACCAGTTGCAAGGATGTCCACAGGTCAAACATGCAAGGTAAAAGGAATGAAAAAAAGAGAAGAATTTGTATTAGCCATGATTTAGGTTGTCGGCACACTTGTTAATAAAGCTGTGGTGAAACAGAATATAGTGTTGATTGCGTATAATACTATAGTAACTTACTAACTAGGCCAACTGTTACAGCTCTCTCTCTATCGTACAGCATCTCAATGGGGTACTAGAGAGAGAGGGGGGGGTTGGGGTAGAGAGAGTGAGACAGAGAGAGTGAGACAGAGAGACAGAGAGACAGAGAGAGAGAGAAAGAGAGAGAGAGAGAGAGAGAGAGAGAGAGAGAGAGAGAGAGAGAGAGAAGAGAGACCATGGAGTTCAAGTTCCTTTTCTGTATGACTACCCAGTGTTTGGTTATATGTATAATAAAAAGGACAAAGTTCCAAGGTAACAAACCTTTCCTAGAGTATAGATGGAGCGAGTGACAGAAAGAGACAGAGAAAGAGAAAAACGAGCCAATGAGTGGGAGTTTTAGAAATACACTCTGTAAACTTAGCACTGAAATAACTGATCAGTGCTTGCTCACACAAAGTGCACTCACCCTTGATATTGCTCCTTTGAGCTTCCAATCATGGCGTCCGTACAGGTTGGTGAATATGCGATCTTCATCTTTCAGAGGCCCAAATTTGGTCTGCAAAATGCACATGATTATGAATTTACTCTTATTAAAACAACATTTAAAACGAAGTATTCAAGTTTTCAATTCACCACAGCATACTTTAGCTTTCAAGATATCACTGTATACTGTTCACAAAACTTTTTACAACATTGCAAATTTTATAAATGTATACAATAATAAATGTATAAACAAAAATAAAAATAATACAAAGTTTATAAATAAAATAATAATAATAATAATACAGTAATAGTAATAATAATAATAATAATAATAATAATAATAATAATAATAATAATAATAACTTTAACAAGAAAAGTAAGCTTTACCTTCTCATTCTTTGTGGCAGTACTACTGGCTCTGGTCACTACAGCTAGAGGAGACCAAGCCTGGCCACGTGCTGCAGAAAATAAGAATACACAATCAATCCTACAAAATATTTAAACCGTGCATCACAGATTAACGGCCGATGATAGTGCATCAAAGTGACACCCAGGTTTCAAAAGAAGTTTATCAATTTTTAATATAATGTGCATCATTTTTTAATTCGGTTCTCCGTGTCAAATAATTATTATCACTACAAATTTAATGGCGTTTTCTGCCTCGCTACATGAAAAAGAAAGGAGGATCTTGCTAGAAAGCTACACTACAGAAAGGTCAACAATGTTCCATTTAATGCATTTGGAACAATTTTAAAGTTAGAAAATAACTACATTCGCCATGAAATTTGGCAACATTTAGACCTCTGGTAATACTTGTGTTGTGTGTGTGTGTGAGTGTGTGTGATTGTATATGGTGCGATCTTGTATAATATATGTAATTTGCACTTCTAGGAAACTTCAGTTTGACTGTTCAGAGTTCCCCATAACGCACTGCAGCGCGTAATTTACGCATAAAAATACAGAAATGACGCAGAGATTTCAGATCTGTGCGTCTTTACGATCACGCTTGTTTTTCTCTGCCAAGACACAGTCAGTTTTCGTGCCCTTACAGCAATGATCGGTATCACTATTGAATTGGTGTTTGTTTATTTTTGCCTAACATCCACAGACACCAGTGCACAGCAGACGACGATTTTATACTTCCGCTGACATAGTTTTGTAGAGTTGTTCCCCTTGCCATTATTTTGTGTAAACATGGCGCTATATTAGTATACATGTGGCTGACGAAAGAAAGTTCAGCTCTGAGAAGGAGCACAGGAAATTAAAAAAATTGTTTTCTTTGACTTTCATAATTATCTCTTTTTTTTTCTCTTTTTTTTTTTTTTGGAAGGGGAGGGGAAAGGGAGGGTGTGGGGGAACCACATTCAGGTGCCAGTGTAAAAAGTGAACTGAAAAAGAAAAACTATGTTAACTGTCTGTTTTCACTTCAGCATTTTCTTTCTTTGTTTTGCAATTGTCAAGAAAAAAAATTTCACTGTTGTTTACGTTATGGATAGAAACCAGAATAAACTAAAAATTGTTTTGTAATACAGTAGGCCTAAATACTGAATGCGTTGTATTATTGTTTTGCCATCATTTCTGTGTGTAAGTTCTGTGTGTAAGTAATTGTCTGTTTGATCAATTTTGATTTGACCCTTAAAAATTTTGAAATGACCCTCAGAATTTTTATCAGTGCATCAATGTTGACTGCCAGACTTGAGACCTATGGCTATGGGAACCACTGTGTGGCACCGACATCTATTTTGAGTATTTGAACTATTTCAATAGCAGACACAGACAGATGACCAACCACCAGCTAACGCCAGTTGCAAAAAGTATACATACCTAGGCTTCCAACAACTGGCGAAAATCGGGACAAACTTGCCATTGTAGTTTGCGGCAAAGATATGCCCGATGTACGCTTTCTGCAACGAAGAAACTTTGTGTTTTATAACTGCGACCTTTGCGTAACCTAGAACATGGCGGCTTCCATTACACAACAGTCCCGCAGTGAATGCTACTTGTGAAAGATTTTGCAAGGACGAAATAAAAGTAGAAGTTTTAACCTTTGAATATGTTACTAATTTTAGAGTTTGCATCTAAACTGTTACTAATTAATGCTTATACATGTCAATATTGTTGCTGTCAAAATAAATAAAGTATGTAATCGAAATCCCGTAATTGATACGTCTAAATGCCAGAATCTGGCAGAAAATACATTGACCGTTTTGGGAAAAGCTTTACGTTTCTCAACTGGATGATCAGGTAGAAAAATGAATAATAGCTCAGTTTTCCCATTGTTTCCCCATCTTTGAGGATTTGCTTGAGGATGGTATTGAAGGTGATGGTGGTGTGTGTAATTAATGTACTCCATTTATAACATATAATAGATGTACATGTACGCTCGCTGGTGACACTGAGGTCTACAAAAGTTTTCCTCCTGCCCATGAGTCGGCTGCAGCTGCTATACAGTCCATAGAGGGGTACTGCCAGGTTATAAAGTCTTGGATTAATCAGAACAGACTGAAAATGAATGATGAGAAATCCGAGGTCATTCTCTGTGGATGCCAGTCGTCGCAAAGTTGCCCTTGGCCCTTCAATCCATCCAAGTGAGGGCCTCTGAAATAGCTTTATCATACAGTTCGGAATCTTGTGCTCGTTGTTGACAGTTCACTTTAAATGACTTCTCTCATCAATTCCGTGGTTAGGACATGCTACTGCCATCTCAGATATTACCCCCGTTGGGGTGCCGGGGGTTTCAGTATAAATAGTAGGCCTATCCCCACTTTCTGGAAATTTAGTGCTTTAAATTCCCACTGTCGCTGTCTTTCTCATTTGCTCCTTCTCATTCCTGCTCTGTTCTATCAATCTGCTATACTATCTTCTTCTTCGCTAGACCAATCATCTACCTTTTTTCTTGAAAACTCTTCCGGGACAAGATTCCTTATTTGTGCATGAGGTCTGTTGGATCAGCTTGGGAATATTGGACGGTTTCTGCCAGGTGGTCACTAGGGCTTCCTATGATGTTATTATTTAGCAATGTAGGCATTTTATATGTATGTGTTTTGTTGATATTTTATAATGATGTTTGTGTTATATTTTGTTTTTGTAAACGGGGGTTCGATAAATTAGAGTACAGCCTCAGCGTCCCCTGCGTAGGATGTCTTTATTGTAAAGTGACTGGCTGGTGGAGAGCTTTCAGTTTTACCACTAGGGTTGTTTCAGCAGATCTTTTATGCGGATCGGGGGTTGTCCGGTCCTGATTTGGCTCGGAAGAGTCCGCTGGACCTAAAGCAATAATCATGTAATGTAATGTAATCTCAGTTATTTAGGTCAACTTAGACCACAGTTATGGAGACAGCTAATGCATTTGCTGTTACACTGACTTCTGCAATAGCTGCCTTTGGGGCATTCCTTAATTTCAAAGACTGCAGAAGGTGCAGAACACTGCAGCCCGTATTGTCACCAAGGCCAAGAAGCATGACCACATCACACCCGTTCTAAGGGATCTCCATTGCTTGCCTGTTCATGCTCCGAACATACACTTGTCACTGGTCTACTACTGCATGGAAGGGAGTGCACCAAGTTACTTACGTCAGCTTGTTCAACAGCACATTCCCTCTGGGGGTCTCCGATCTGCTAACAAGTCCTGGCTGCGGGTGCCTAGAGTCGAAAGGCATAGGAAGAAAACTCTCGGAGCAAGATCATTTGAATGTTCTGCCCCACTTTTGTGGAATAGATTATTTCTGCACTTGAGGGGATGCAGCTCTAAGAACACTTTAAAAAAAAAAAAAAAGCTGAAGACCTTTTTGTGTATGCAATAATTCAGTTTCTTTGTACAACTTATGTTAATCTGATGAATAAAATTTGATACAACAACAACAACAACAACAAAGTAACCTTATTATTTTTGTTGTTATTTAAAAAAACAAACAAAAAAAAAACAACGTTATTTCTGAGCGCACCGAGCATGCTGGGGCAACATAGTGTTTGGCGCTTTACAAGGGGAAATCATCATCATCATCATTAGAGATATTTGAGGATGATTTTATTTAATAGCATAATAATGTGTGCCTGTATATATAAATGATGTGTGGTTTCCAATTTTAATTAACGTTAAAGATTATTTATTGTTCTAATTATGTTAATTCGTTTAAGGGACAGAGTGGAAGATACAACTTTTGTAATTAGTCTAAAATAATTTCTTATTTCCTTATTTATTATTATTTTTTCAAACATAATAACATTCGTACGTACATTTGTTAAATATATAATCTTGACAACAGCTCATTTGATAGTAAATTGGAACAATCTAAATAAATAACTGTTATAGCTGTTCCCTAGAAACTCAAAACTGCGCTACGGGTCCATGTGCGGAGATATAGTCATTCTTCAACGAGCGGCGATGGTAATAGTTTGTTTGTGTACCCCAACGCGAAATTTGTCTTCTTGTAAAGATATTGAAATTAAAAGAATCAACCATGTTTAAAGGTACTCCTTTAAAGACAATTGTAACTTGCTTGGCTGGTTTGATTTCGAGTTTTTTAGGCGTCACTCCAGAAGAAAGATCGCCCGATTTAATGGATCGTTCCTAATGTTTTACTATTCTTACTATAAATTGAAAGGAAATGTTGACTGTATAATGACTGTAAATTCGATAAGTGATACATTCTGTGCTTTTAAGAACATCGATCGACATAAAAATGTTTTATCATATTAAAAACAATATGTGAAGACAAACAGAGGGAGAGAAAAAAAACGCGGATGACGAGATATTACGTCATTGGCATTTTTCATCATAGTCTCAAACTATTGTATGATGACTTAGAGTTTCTACAATATGTGTTTGGTAAAAAGTTGTATAGGTATAGGCGTGCATATGTCTGCAAGAAGTGGATATACAGTGTAGAACTACAACTTTATTTTTACTCGTTTATCGGACGAGCAAAAGTTATTGTGAATCTAAAGTTTCGGGGGAGAGAGAGAGAGAGGTAGAGAGAGAGGGAGAGAGAGAGAGAGAGAGAGAGAGAGAGAGAGAGAGAGAGAGAGAGAGAGAGAGAGAGAGAGAGAGAGAGAAGTAACAAACGAATTTTAAAAGTAGGCTACGATGATGAGGAGGGAAAAAACGGTGATCAGAAGAAGAATATGCTAATCAGGGGCGGACGAGGGGGGGGGTTTCCGGGGTTTCCGGAAACCCCCCCCCCCCAGCCCCAAAAAAAAAAAAAAAGGAAAAAAAGAAGAAGAAGAAAGAGAGAGAGAGAAAGAGAGAAAAAAAAATCACTTTAATATATATATAAACTTATTTTAAAAAAAATAAATAAATAAATAAATTTATTATTTTATTTTATTTTTTGGGGTACGAGTATTTGACTTTTCCCACAATATGCAAGCCCTCGCAATCTTCTCCCTAAAAAACTTCAATCATTGCAATCATTCTAAACAATCTCCAGACAAACACCGTCTTTCGTGCTCCACAAAGAGCAAAGCTGATATTTCCCGTCTTCGTCGACATTCTATTTATTCATTTATTTATTTATTTATTTATTTATTTATTTATTTATTTATTTTATTTATTTATTTTTAGTTTTAGTTTTTGTTTATTTTTTAGGAGGGGGGGGGGGGCGCCACGAGCGGAAGAAATGAAAAGAAAGAAAACGATATTCCTAATGGATAATATAATGGATTACGACAGGAGTGCCCAATACGTCGATCGCGATCGATCGGTCCATCGTGAAGGCAGTGTGACTCAGATCGCTAGCATTAAAAAAAAATTGACGTCAGCCTATTATATGACTATATATATGTTTTGCATTTTGGTGGTAGGTAGATCATTTTGGCTTGGTCATTTTAAAAGTACCTCGCATGCTGAAAAAGTCATAGTGTGGGCAACCCAGCGCTTCAAACTGCCGCGAACGCCGTCGTTGAAGCCCTCCGATTCGAAAGGTGTGGCAAAGCTCAGTACATATTTTGGGAGCAAAGGAGGTAATTATTATTTTGAAAATTTAATCTTAAAAGTAAATAACATATCCTATCCTATCGTATCCTATCCCATAACTCGGAGGTCGAAGGGGCACCACAGATGATCGTTTAACCAACGTACTCGATCTTTCCCTGTCCTCAGCAACCCTGATTGTTTCGCTCAGTGTCAAACCAGTCCAGTCTCGAATGTTGTCATCCCACCTCTTTTTCGGTCTCCCTCTTCTTCTACCTCCTTGCACTGTGCCTTGCAGGATGGTCTTTGCAAGACCTGATGATCTGGTGACATGGCCATACCATCGGAGTTTCCGTTTTTTCACCATTGTGAGCACGTCATCGTGTTGTCCAATGGCTTGTGTGATGGTCTGTCGGACTTCGTCGTTGGTGATGTTCTGGGTATAGGAAATGCCCAGAAGTCTTCTGAAGCACCTCATCTCCATGCTTTGTATTCTTCGTTGGAGATCTGCTGTGAGGGTCCATGTTTCGCAAGCATATAGGAAGATGGAGATGACAAGGGAGCGCAGTAGCCTTACCTTGGAATGTAGACTGATGGCCCTGTCTTTCCAAATTGTCTTCAACCTCGCCAGGGTAGCAGTTGTTCGTGCGATCCTGGAGAGGACTTCCTGTCGGGACCCATTGTCTGATACAATTGCTCCTAAATATTTGAAGCTATGCACTGTTTGAGGGATTGGCCTTGGACTTTGATGTCCGTGTTGGTGCCATGGGTGTTGTTGGTCATCATTTTGGTCTTCTCTGCACTTATTTCCATTCCATAAGCTCTGGAAGTGGTGTCAAGCCTCTGTACCCGCTGTTCAAGTTCTTGTTCTTCTCCAGCCAATCCATCAATGTCATCCGCAAAACTAAGGTTGGAGATTGCTCTTCCCCCTATGCTGACTGTGCCTTCGTGGTCTGCAAGGGCATCTCACATGATGCGCTCTAGGAAGATGTTGAAGAGTGTTGGAGAGAGTAGGCATCCCTGACGCACACCGATTGTTGTTCTGAACCAGTTTCCGATGGTGCTGTTGTGGAGGACTGCACTGGTAGCCTTGTCATACAGGCTTTTGATGACTTCAACAATTTTAGGGCTGATGTTGTACACTCTCATGGTTGCCCACAGAGCTGCATGCCAGACTCGGTCAAACGCCTTTTTGATGTCTACGAACACATGATATAGATGTTGGTGCTGTAGGTATTTCTCGCAGATTATTCTGAGGTTGAAAATCTGTTCAGTGGTACTTCGCCCTGCCATGAATCCTGCTTGCTCTTCGGCTATGATTTGTTCAGCTTGGGGTTTCAACCAATTGAGTATTATATTTCATGAGGTTCTTGCTGGGATGGCTGATGAGGCTGATGATGCGGTAATTTTCATATTCCTGAAGGTTACCTTTTTTGGAAAGAGTGATGACAAGTGATGTCCATGGTGAAGGCCACTCCCCACTCTGCCACATCTTGTTACACATAATGGTGAGTGCGTCGATCATCGCTTCTCCTCCTGCTTGAAGCAGTTCCGCGGGTATGTTGTCCACTCCCGCTGACTTCCCCTTCTTCAGCGATTGCACTGCTGCCTCAAATTCTTCTCGGAGAATTGGGAGGATTTCTTCTTCTTCTCTGTTCTCTGGACATGCTAGAACTGATGGGTCTCCGTTTGGTTTGTGGTTGTAAAGGTCAGAGCAGTACTCTGTCCATCTGTCCAAGACTTGTTGTTCTTCTGTAAGGCATAAGCCACTTGCTTTGGATCGTGGAGACCTTGGGCTGTTTAACACTTGTCAGCGGCTTCACAGTCTGGTAGGCCTTCTTGCTGTTGTTTTTGTTCAGACTGTTATCTATTTCCTGGCATTGAGCTTCTGTCCAGTTCTCCTTTGCTGTGCGCATGCCTTTTCGGATGTTATTGTTGATTTTTCGGTAGGCATCAGCTCCCTGTCAGGTGTTCCTTTTCTTTTTCATCTCTTCGTTTATCACACAGGTCCAAAAGTTCAGGTGTGATCCACAGCTTCTTCTTTGACCGGTGCTTTCCAAGGATTTCCGTGGAGGCATCTGTCACAGCTAAGTTGAAGGTGGTGGTCATGGTGTTAACATCTACTTCACCAGCTCTTAAAATGAGCAGTGGGGCAAATTTCCCTCCAATTGTGGCCTAAAATATTTCTGTCACCTCCGGGTCTTGCAGTTTGTCCAGGTCGAACTTTAGTCTAGTGCACTTTGCTGTGTTTACTCTCTTCAAGTGAAGTCGGAAAGACATCATCACAAGATTGTGGTCACTTCCGATGTCTGCTCGAAAAGTGCGTGTCCTGCTAATGTTGATGCTTGATCTGAAGCGTTTCTTGACCATCATTAACATTTACCGAGTAAGTCCCTTTAATAGAATTTTGGAAACCCCCCCCCCCCCCCCCCAAAACCTAACTGATCCGCCCCTGCCGATGGTGACGATGATGATGAAGATGATGATGATGATGATGATGATGATGATGATGATGATGATGATAATGAAAGAAAGAAAAAATGGGGTGGGTGGGTGGAACGAACAAGACGGATTGGAGGGGTGGTGGTAGATAAAAGAGAAGGGAAGAAAGACAGAAAGAAAGAACCAAACAAACAAAGAATTATTTTTTTTTTTTAATGGAACAAAGAAATAAACCAGGAAAGAAACTAACCAACAAAGAAAGAAATAAAAGCAAGAAACAAAGAAACAAAGGATGAATTTTTATTTCTATCTTTTTACACGGGCAATTCTCAGTTAACGAATCTCCAGATTGATGACTTCGTTGCAGAACAATTTGGAAAACAACAACAACAACAAAACAACTATTTCATCATAGCCACGGGCAATCTGGACATTCTTCCAAGCGCACCTCAGGCATTGCTGGTTAGTGTTCAGAGCAAGAATGATATAGTAGGCTATAGCTTTCAACAACATTGTAAGTCTACAAATTAACGTTGGGAAAGACCATCTGCGGCTATAGTCGTCGTATCCCCGGACACCGTAGCGTATAGGAGACAAAACAGATCGTTCGTTCGTTGGTAGATTTCTGGTCCCCGGACACATAAGCGTATAGGGGACGTGAAGATGAATGGCAGTAGGAGATTTGCCTGTGCGGGACGTGATAAGAAGATCGAAGATGGATGGTACTGGTTCCGTCAGCAAGGAGTAAATGTTCTTCTTGATAAGATAGCAAAGCCAAGGCCGGCACGTATTCGACGTGAAGCGAGGTGAGGAGGAATCCAGGTGATCCCAGTAGGACGTTGGCGACCGAAGGGGTCCGTGGCGTTGCAAGCAACTTTTAGCTCCAGAGGCGCCACCCTCTCAGGAGACCAACGGCGCCGCAGTGTAGTGAGAGGGCCGGTGGAAAGAAGCACGCTGTAACAGTGAGGGCAGAAGGCAGCAGGTAGGCAGGCGCGGAGTCCCGGCGGTAAAGACCTGTAGTCCGGAGGCGCCACCCTCCACGGGAGGTCCAGCGTCGCCACGGTAGTAGTGAATATATTGCTTTTATAGTTCGGCGTTTTGTTCCTGGTCACGTATGACGTCCTCACTTGTGACGCGACAAAGGTGAAACGGTCCGATGATGTCAACATGGCGTCACTGGAGGCAGTCACGTGGTGCAGCAGCAAGGGACGGTCATCCAAAATGTGCAAGCGAGACTTGGTGAGTTCATATCGCTATCGAGATTGCTACAGCTGTACTATCGAGGATCCACTAATTCTTTCCTATGGAGGATCCATTCTACTTGGTTACTGTGCGCCTGTGATAAAATCCAATGTATGTGTATCAGTTTATAGTCCCCTCTCTTCCCGATAAGGATTTTCAGAGAGGAGACTTAATGATTATATAAAATCCAACTATGCTTCAGTCTCTTTTAAAGGCGCCCGGATCTTAATGTGAGCTGACTCTAAAACGCTCTGTTACGATAGAGACGCGCACGACAGTTCCCAACATTTTGTTTTGTGCAAAGCGTGCAATAATAGCGTGTTTTTTCTTTCAGTGGCGTCGGAACCGGAAGGGAATGGGGGAGGGGGGAGGGCAGGGGGATAAGGGGACAGGAGAGGGGAATGGGGGTGGGAGTGAGTATACAGTGTGAAAAGACCTGGGCCAAGAACAGGTAAGTAGGACTCGAGAAGAATTGGCGCTGTTCACGGAGACTCTCTGAAACCTATCATAAAGATACGCAGAGAATTAGTTGAGTGAAGAGCCGGAAATCTCAAAAGTGTTTTCAAGATGTTGGAGGAGGACAGAGTGATCGATGGTATCGATAAGAGTGAGAAGGGAAAGTTTCCCAGAGACAGTGGCAAGCAAGAAGTCATTTAAAACCTGGATGATGGCTGTTCAGTGACATGATCTGAAGGGTAAGCAGACTGTAATGGGCAGAGAAGGCTGTTGGAAGCAAGATGTTCATTTAACTGTTATTTAAGTGTTTCAGGACAACCTTTTCAAGAAGTGTTGATATGAATGGGAGCTTAGAAACGGGCCGATAGTTCTTGAGATCGTTGGCATCCATACTGGACTTCTTTAGAAGGGGTTCGAACGATGGCAGTGTTCAAGCAAGGTGGAACACAGCCAGACTGAAGAGAGGAGCTGATGATGTTTGTGATAGCTGGGAGATGGGGAACGCAATGAGAGAGAACACTAGCTGGAATGGGGTCTATTTCACAGGATTTCATAGACATGGATTTTAAAGTCTTATTAACATCATCTTCAGAAGGAGGATGAAAACTGAGAAGAGAAGAGGAGTCCCAGAAAAAGGTTAGTCAGGAGGACACGGGAGCTTGATTAAGTTTTCGACGGAGGGACTGAACTTTGGTAACGAAGAAGGAAGAGAATGCTTCAAGAAAGTCTGCAGATTAGAGATCTGGTCTGTGCACGCACGCATTCCACCGCTGGGACTTAAAGATCCTGACGCTCATGTTCTAGACGGGTCAGTGCCAGCTACACAAAACAACCCACCAAGCACTAGGTCCCTTCTCCCACATCCCGATCGCCCAGGATTGCGCTCTTTTCTTCTTCTTTTTTAACCTTAAATTAGTTTGGGGTCAACTTGACCCAAACCACGGGAGCTACATTCTTTTAAGCAATTCGAAGTTAAATCCTGCCTTTGTTTTTTTTAATTCAAAACGTCAACTTTACCAAATCACGGAAGTTACGTTCTGAAATCCGGAGGAGTTTATTTTTATTATTATATTTTTACGTTAATATCTCAGTGAGTGTTGAGTTTATAGGGAGAAATTAAACTGTTTGACGCTCAATATCCTGGAAAATAATGATCTGTTGAAAATGAGCGTATAGCTTATTGCTGGCTGTGTGCCTATTTCTTCCTCCAAAGACTGACACCCATAATGTAATTGGAAATAACGAACAGTTTTATCAAATTTGAATTCGTGCTATAGTTCTTTGACTTTTTTGATAATGACTGGAAATTTGAAATGAGGATTAAAATCCATTATGAGATCAAGAATCGTGCTTTATCTTAATTGTAGAGGCTTAAATGTGAGAATCCACAGGATTAACAACAGGCACGGTTAAAAGGCATGCTCTCTTGACAGGTGTAGCTCAAAGAAAGATGAACTCTTTCTTTCAGCCTGTGTTTCATATCAAATATTAACTTCCAATTCCGGTAGCTCGTGCTGGTAAGCGCTCCCGGGCGTGTCCCTCGCCTCCACCCGCACCCTCAGTCTCTTTCGTTCTGTTATTAATAAAACATTACCGACTGTCTGTCTGTCTGTCTGTCTGCATCTCTCTCTGTCTCTCTCTCCCTTCCCATCTACCGCTCACTTTTCTCGTCTCTCTCTCTTCC
>CM072526.1:37683673-37758673 GCA_036898135.1 Oncomelania hupensis
TAGTCTCTCTAACTCCAGAGAATAAAGAACATTCAGGCAAGACACAATTATAACCAATCAGAACAAAGTTTGTCATCACTGTCTCACGTCATACAACCATATTTAGGATGGAAGCGTCTCTAGTTACCACTAGAATTATCCACACGCTTCGATCGATAGTAAACAACCAACTCTAGAAAATTCTCAAATAATATCGACCAACTAAAATTATCAACTTATACAAAGCTTCTTCTAACAACAACGCAAAATCAAATCAAAGATAAATACACTCTATTATTGCATGCTTTGCAAAATAACACGATCAGATCTATCGTGCGCGTTCCATTTGCATCGCCGCGCGAGTCTCAACGTAACACTCTTATTTACTTACTTATGTAAGCACACACACACACACACACACACACACACACACATACACACACACACACACACACGGCGCGCGCGCCTACACTAACAGACGCCCTCAACAAACGCACGCACAAATCCATACCAAAACGAAAACATATATTTAACACGAAACTATGTCATGTTTTGTTATGTTATTTTAGGGTATGGTATGGTATTATATATTATGTTATGTTCGCCCCAATAATTCCTGCGCTTCATAAATAGGATTATCAAGACCTCTACAGCACTGTGCTGGTTAACAATTAACGAATTCAAATTCGTGTCTTCCGTGCTTTGAAATTCGCAACACTGATGGAGCTGAGAGTGATTCTGAGGTTGTTGTTGTTGGTTTTGTATTTTCAGACTTATCTTTGAAATACTTTGAAATAGTCGAGGGTAAATCAGAACGAGACTGTCGGTCCGTTGGAAGCCATAATCAAGAGCCACTAAACGGATTTCGACCAGACTATAGAAACATTGCCTAGGCTAGTACCCCGCCGCTCTATCTATCTATCTTCTATCTTATTCCCATAACTCGGAGGTCGTAGGGGCACCACAGATGATCGTTTAACCAGCGTACTCCATCTTTCCCTGTCCTCAGCAACCCTGATCGTATCGCTCAGTGTCAAACCAGTCCATTCTCGAATGTTGTCCTCCCACCTCTTTTCCGGTCTCCCTCTTCTTCTACCTCCTTGCACTGTGCCTTGCAGGATGGTCTTTGCAAGACCTGATGATCTGGTGACGTGGCCATACCATCGGAGTTTCCGTTTCCTCACCACTGTGAGCAGGTCATCATCGTGTTGTCCAATGGCTTGTTTGATGGTCTGTCGGACTTCGTCGTTGGTGATGTGCTGGGTATAGGAAATGCCCAGAAGTCTTCTGTAGCACTAAAGGTCCCTGGTTCAATCCCGGGTTTCGGTACGGTTAAAAAAAATCCGGCGGTTGGCAAACCCCGCCGCTAGTGCTATCATATTTGCTCTATCAAGGTCGGTCAAGGGTCAAGGTGACTAAAGTCATTTTGTTGCTAAACACGTTTTTTTTTTCCTTCTAAATCTCAAAAACGGCTAAAGCGGTTTTATTGAGTGTTGGTATACGGGTACTTCAAATCATGACCCATCCTTCCGTGACAGTCCGGTTGTTGGTCCATAGGGAGGTCGGTCGGTCGGTTCGTCGCATCGAATTAAACTTTTTTGTTGTTGTTCAAAACATACATTTTGCTTTGTCTGAAGAATAACTGATTCGAAATGCATTGCTTTTTACTTTGCCGGTGCTTTAAATATTTCTAAACATGTCAGATCAGACGTATTGGCACTACCTCAAAGGTAAAGGTCATTGTGTTTCAACATTTCTAAATGCTACCAGAGCATCAGGCCTTGCAAAAATCATCCTGCAAGGCACGGTGCAAGGAAGCAGAAGACAAGGGAGACAGAAAAAGAGGTGGGAGTACAACATTCCAGAATGGACTGGTTTGACACTGAACGACGCCATGAGGTTTGCTGAGAACAGAGAAAGATGGAGTACGCTGGTTAAACGATCATCTTTGGCGCCCCAACGACTTTTGAGTTACGGGATAGGACAGGATAGGATTTCTAAACACGTTTTGCGGTGTAACTAAAAATAGGCTGACCCGATTTTGATAGTTTAAACAATGGCCTTTTGTTCTAAGTTTTCTTGTTCCTTAAAATTAACATTTTAAAAAATGCTTGTTTTTTTAGCTATGTATATCACCGCGTTTTCTTTGTTTGTTTGTTTGATTTTAGTTGTTTTTTTTAATTTGTTTGTTTAATTTTAAACTTTTACACTAGGCATTTCAATTTTCAAGAGGGCGCTTGATTTACATCTTGCATCGGCCAGCTCCTTAAGCAGCTGGAAAAGAGCTATATAAGAAAGATTACATAAAATACATTGAAGAGCTTTACTTCTATAAAGTGCGAGCTGGGACCAATCGATACGTGTACAGGATGCTGGATAGTAGGATACTAGGAGAGTTTTAGTGATCCTCGTTTGATTATGGCGGTGAAAGGTTTCCGATAAGTGCATTAAAAAAATACCCAACACGTTTTAAAGCTGGCTTCCATCTCTCTGACCGTATCGGGCAGATTTTATTCACACATACATTTCAAGATTTTATTGTCCAAAACTTTCATGAACATATGCACTTAAAGAATTATATACATGATAAGAAGCAAGCCCTATGAGGACATTAATTTTCATCTTGGCAATTTTTTTTGGGGGGTGAAGGGGGAAAGGGGAGCGATAAAGTCTGGTTTAAAAAAAAGAGCCCAGAGGGTAAGTGTCCTGGAAGCGAAGCGAGCAACATCAGTATTGGACTGAGGCAAAAATTTATATACACTGACATATGAAGTAAATACCACATCAATGGCAAATGATTGCACTTTTCTCTCTCCTTCTCTCTCTCTCTCTCTCTCTCTCTCTCTCTCTCTCTCTCTCTCTCTCTCTTTCTCTCTCTCTCTCTCTCTCTCTCTCTCTCTCCTTTCTCTCTCTTTCTCTCTCTCTCTCCCCCTTTCTCTCTCTCTCTCTCTCTCTCTCTCTCTCTCTCTCTCTCTCTCTCTCTCTCTTTTTCTCTCTTTAGGGATACTCACATTGCTACTACTATCAAATGTATTTCAAAACTGGAGGAAGGAAATGAAAAATTCTTTGTTGTGTAAACATAGGCCTGATATGCACGTTGCATATGGATCTAAGGCATGGAAGAATGGGTGAGTGTTGTAGTTGTGTATACATATACTGTGTTAGTTAGTTTTATAGATTTACGTCCCCGGACACATAAGCGTATAGGGGACGGGTGAAACACCACTTCGATATACAGTGGAATAATTATCTGTGTGTTAAATGTGTACGCATGGGTATGTGGCTGGTTATCTGTTTATGCATGTGTGTTAGTGTTTATAGATTTGTATTTTGGTATGGAAGTTGTTTTTGATAGTATATCAAATGTATCAATATTGTATGTCCATGTTTGTAATAATTTTGATGTTGTTATCCCCTTCCTTATTGCACTGCTAAACAAATATCCATGCCTTGTGTTTGGACAATAAAGAATCTTGAATCTTGAATCTTGAATTCAAACTTAGAAGCAGTTTGGATTGAAACCAGAGTAGACAGTGTTTTGTTGATCCGATCTTTCTATCGCCCACCTCACGCTACTGTAGATTACTGGGATGTAGTTCTTGAAAGTTTTTTTTTCAGAAAGTCAATAATACTGGCACAAAGTTTATTGCACTTGGCAATTTTAATGCAGACTATAATTCTCCTATACCCAGCACATCACCAACGACGAAGTCCGACAGACCATCACACAAGCCATTGGACAACACGATGACCTGCTCACAGTGGTGAAAAAACGGAAACTCCAATGGTATGGCCACGTCACCAGATCATCAGGTCTTGCAAAGACTATCCTGCAAGGCACAGTGCAAGGAGGTAGAAGAAGAGGGATACCGAAAAAGAGATGGGAGGACAACATTCGAGAATGGACTGGTTTGGCACTGAGCGAAACAATCTGGGCTGCTGAGGACAGGGAAAGATGGAGTACGCTGGTTAAACGATCATCTGTGGTGCCCCTATACGACCTCCGAGTTACGGGATAGGATAGGATAATTCTACCCCCAAAACATCGGGTAGACAGTCATTTTGAACAGGTTTCAGCTGCATCAGCTCACTAATGCCCATACACGTATAACTAAAAACACTAGTACCCGACTTGCCTCACGCAGAGCCAGATTATTTCTGTAGTCGAAGTCTTGCCCGAAATATGCAGCGAAAATTGCGTTCCCTGTGCAACTATTAGTAGTAAAGCTGCCAAGAACTCGTCCTTTAAAGGAACTTTGTATAATTATGAAAAATTATATGAAACATTATTTTGCACTTTGCTGTCTAAAATAAATTGGCAAGAAGTCGTCGGTGTAGGAGACGTTAATCAATGCACAGAAGCCTTTACTAAACTTTTTTTTTTAAGCCGCATGCAAAAGTATGCCCGTAAAAACAGTTACCGTTCGATCTAAGGACGCTATATGGCTGAATGTTGAAATACGAAATACAGTACTCCTCTCTTAAGGTGACTCCCCACGGGACCAAATTTTTGTTTGATCTTATCCGAGGGGCACCCTAAACAGTCTTCTGATAAGATCAACTACCAGTAAAAAACTTGATCTTATACGAGGTGCTAAATTTTTGTGTCGTGTGACAGTGTGTGGTGTGTGGGTGGGTGTGTGTGTGTTTGTGTGTACATGTGTGCACGTTGGTGCGCGCGTATGCATGTATGCATTACTGTATATGTATTTTTTGTGCGTGTGTATGATGCATAAGCACACACTAAAACACTCAAACGAACGGATGCAAGCATGCATACACATACACACACTCTCTCACACACACACAAACACATTGACGCGCACGCACGCAAATGAGAATAAAAAATAAAAAGTATGCACCAAGACAGTTATTGGGTGTATTTGCAGAAAACCTTACACAAGTTTAACGAATTGTTCACTTTGTCTACGCCACGGCACATGCTTTATCGCTTGTGAATGAAGTAAGGTCCACTGTGGCAATACGTCCCGCTTTTGCCATTGTGCGAAATCTTCTTGATTTGACTCACTGTAAACAAAAACAACAAAATAAAATAATAATAATAATAATAATAATAATAATAATAATAATAATAATAATAATAATAATAATAATAATAATAATAATAATAATAGTGAACATTGGATCACAAAATTTGACCAACATTTTTTTTTTCATGGCTGACGTACTGCTATTTTTCACAGATGCAATCACCCCTCCCTCCCCCCCCACTCCCATTTTTTTTATTTTCAGTATTATTATGATAAAGGTTAGGTGGAACTCAGTCACAAAAATTCCATCCAACATGAATTAAAAAGAAAAATGTGACAGACTTAACAGCACAGATGTGAACAGGAAATGACATAATAAGGAATATATGACATCATCTCAAAACAGGAAGTGACCTCATAAATGACGTCATCTGTGACATCAATTTCTCTTAAGCAGTAGTCTCCTCTATTTGGGAACCAAAACGGAGTTGACGTTATCCGAGGTTTTCCCTTATGCGAGGTGACGCTAAGCGAGGAATTCTAAATGGTACAAAGAAGGTGTTTGGCCGGGACCAACTACCTGATTGATCTTATCCGCGTTGTGACCTTAAACGGTAGTGACGTTAAAAGAGGAGTACTGTACCCTGAAACAAAGACACAAACTTTTTAAACGTGCAAAACGTAGTGTCACTGAGCAAGACTGGACAGCTTAATCGTCAATACAGGAATCAAGTGACAAGAAAGATTTGAGTTCGCAAAGCTGAATATTTAAATGAACTGAATGACAACGTATGCGACCCAGAAAAATTCGGCACCAAGGAATGGTGAAAACTTGTTAAAGACTTTATGAACAAAAAAGGTATCAATAACGATATTCCCTCTTTATTCTTTAAATGACTGTACACACAACTGATACTGAAAAAGCTACTGCATTCAATGATTTTTTCATTCAACAAACAACACTAGAAAATCCTGATGATACTGCTCCTGACATACCTTGATTAAATACTGAAGTTAATCATATTGTTCTTACTACACAGGATAAAAAGAAAGTAATTTGCAATTTGGAAAAGAAGAAAGCAGTGGGTTCAGACAAAATTCACAATAGAATATTAATTGCTGCAGTTGACGTACTTTCTGGAACACTGTACTGTGTTTAATCGATGTCTTCAAATTGGTATTTTCCCAAGTATCTGGAAAATTGCACATGTAACACCAGTACACAAAAAGGGTCTCATGGATGAATGTATCAATTACCGTCCTCCATCTTTGCTAAGCTGTGTTGGTAAGGTACTTAAAGTGTCACGGTAGTAGGCTTATTACCTCTTGCCAATCAGGGTTTACTCCTGGAGACTCTACGGTTAACCAGCTGATAGTGATCTACAATGAATTATGCACAGCTTTCGACAAAGGAATAACGGTTCGGTCTGTATTCTGTGACATCTCCAAGGCATTTGATAAAGTTTGGCACAAGGGGCTACTTAAGAAGCTTGAGGCCGTAGGAATTGGAGAACGACTTCTTGACTGGTTTACAAGCTACTTAGAACATCGTAAACAGGCTGTTGTTGTTAAAGGATGCTCTTCAGAATACAGTAACATCACTGCTGATGTCCCACAAGATTCTGTACTGGGCCCTTTGTTATTTTTGATTTATATTAATGATATTGTCTCTGAAATTGAATCTACAATTAAATTGTTTGCTGATAATACAAGTATATCATTAGCACTGAGAAATCCATATGTACCTGCAGAAATATTAAACTCTGACCTGGACAAGATTAGTAACCGGGCAAGGCAGTGGAAGGTCACATTTAATGAAGCAAAAACCGAGTTATTGACTGTGAAACGTGACGCATCCCCTGATCATATAAACATAAACTAAGTCGAAAAGCTCTCGAAACTATGTATAAATCTTTTATCCTCCCTCACTTTGATTACGATGATATTGTATGGGATAACTGTACCGAACTACTTTCATTTTCTCTTGAAAAAATTCATCTAGAGGCTGTTAGAACCATTATAGGAGCAGTAAAGGGTATTAGTCATGAACTGCTTTACCAGGAATCTGGTTTTTATAGTCTTAAAGAACGCAGAAAGAGACACAAACTGATACCTTACCATAAAATGATAAATAATAATTGCCCAGAACACCTATCTGCCCTGCTACCACCGCTTGTAAGAAGTACTAATCCATATCACCGTAGAAGACCATTCGAAAGAAAAGTTCCCACTCATAAAACCGAAATGTACAGGAAATCATTTATACCTTCTGCAACCATTTTATTCAACGAATCGCCTGAAAATCTCCAATCGAGTCAATCAAGTAGCAGTTTGAAAAGATTTTTGTCAAGAGATGATCCTGTAGTCCCACTTCATTATTATTATGGCCAACGCGACCAACAGGCTCTGCACTGTAGAATGAGGCTCGGTATGAGCGACCTTAATTATGACTTGTTCCGCCGCCATTTATTGGACGATCCAACTTGTAACTGTAATTACCCAGCCGAGACATCAGAGCATTTCTTCTATCCTGTCCACTATTTATTAATGCAAGAACACAGACAATACATACTCTGAATCTTTAATCTCAAGATGTTGTAACATTACTTCACGGCAACGAATGTTTGTCCGTGCAGGAGAATAGTATTATTGTGGCTGTTCACGAATTTCTGCGACTGTCAGGCCGCTTTCACTAATAGTAATTAGTTAACGTGCATTTTTGTCTTGTATGGGGTGCACACCTTTATGATGTTTTGCATTTAAAGATATTAAAGATAGTTGTCTTTTTTGTTCTCTCTTCCGTAGTACCTACCTACCTTCCGCAAACTCCTTGCTGCAATTGTGTGTTTTTCTCGAACTGCACTATAACATTTCAATTAATGTCTCCAATTCGTTCTAGTGAATCTCTCGCTATTATTTTGTTATTATTTCATTACCTCTTTCCATTTGTTTCTGTATTTATTTGTTATTACACTTGTGTATATCTTTTGTAACTCACTTTTATTTTGTTGTTGATTAATTATGCTTTCCTTACCATTGTTACTGTTCTTGTGTTGATGGCAATGTATATGTATCTTTAACTATTCCGCCTTAACTGACACAGACTATCGTAACTGGTCCAGGTATGCACTTACGTAAGCTTCGCCTTTTGTGTATTCCTGTTACTGTATTTATGTATTTGTCAGATCAGAAATTAAATGAATAAACCATTGTTTAAACCAAATGAAAAAATACACAACAAAACACATCCATAACATGCATTCGTTCGCGAGCAATCCAATCCGTGAGCCCACAAAATCTGCTTCCGTCCCAACTCTCTCTTTGACTCTCGTTACAAGTAGGCTACAAAATATCAACATTCATTCAAAAGTTTAATTTCTCTTTCATTCACACAATTCATCTCTCTCTCTCTCTCTCTCTCTCTCTCTCTCTCTCTCTCTCCACACACACACATACACCCACACACACAAGTATGGAAATACCAAAAGGTAATTATCATCAGGGAAATGAGACAAAACTCCTTAAAAGATTGTTACCAATAGAAATCCTGCAGTCCCATCATCTCTGCGTGATTTCAAATATTCATGCAAGACATGAGGAGTGTCCACAATACTAAATTATTCAGATGAAAATTAGCTCCACCGTTTTTGGTAGCCTATTTCAAGACATGTCTGGAAATATTTTGAAATGATCGGGAATCAGAACAAGCCAAATATTGGTTGGTCGGTGGATCTGTAAGTTCGTCGTTTCGTTGCACACCTTTCCTGAAGTCATATTTGCTGGTTATCTCATAGGTCAAGGTCGCCTGGAATCGATCATTTTCCCATCACGTTTTGCCCTTTTCTCTCAAAATTGGCTGAATCGGTGTGGGTTTTTTAAAATTGCTAGCTTGGAGGTCATTCAACAAGTGGCCCAAAATTAGCTGAATGTCAACAGAATGTGTGTGGATATTTGTGTCTGGTAATACATTTGAACGGTGGGTCATCATCTTGTTGTTATTGTTGTCAAAAATCTTTCTTCAACATGGCCAAATACAGCCGATCGCGAATCATGCAGCTTTTTGACAACTTAGAGGGGGTATTTTTACATTTAATTTTATTTTGTACTTGGAATGGGTTTTAGGATTGAGGGGAGAAGGTGGAAGTGTAGGACAGAGTGGAGGCGGTATATTATGGGATGGAGAAATGGAGAGAGTGGGGGAAGAGATGGAGAGAGTCAATCAACCAGCACCCGAGAGAGAGAGAGAGATGAACGGATGGAGGGGTGGATTTGGGTTAAGGAGAAGGTGTATGGGAGGGTGTTGGTTGATTGACTCTCTCTCTCTCTCCCTCTCTCTCTCTCTCTAAAATTGGCAGTAGAAGAAGAAGAAGAAGAAGGAAGAGGAGGAAGGGAAGAAGAACAACAAGAAGAAGGATGATGAGGAGGTGGATGAGGAGGAAGAAGAAAGAAAAAGAACAAAAACCATGAGGAAAAGAAGAAGGAGAACGAAGGAGGAAGAGGATCAAGAGATCAAGAACAGACCAGTTGACGTTGAGGTGAACGCGATTTAAATCTCGTCATACCTTTAACCCCTCTTCCAAAAACTTATCTTTAAATAGGTCTAAAGAAAAAAACAAACCATTCTGTCTTTTCGAAAATTTCTTTCTTTCTTTCTGTGTTTTATTTTTTTTTCATACCCTTCTTGCCTACATTCTTTAACTGACTGATTGCTTCAATCATTGTTCCACTTTCTTCCTTCAATACTGGTATTGGATGCAGTCAATCTAAACTGTCAAAAATAAAAATTCTATCTCTTTTCCATTGTCTAATAGCGATCTCCATGCCTTTACACCATATAGGTGCTTGGTATGTTTGTGTATGTGTGAGTGGGTGAAACATATGAGCGTGTATGTTGATACAGTGTCAGCAGATACAGCTGCTGTGTAGACCTTCATTCCTCCTTTGGTTTGATTTTTGTATGTTTCGAGTAGACATTCCACCTTGTTTTCCGTCTGGGATCTTTCGTCATTTGTTTCATTCATGCGTCATTGCATGTTATTGACGTCACCGTGTGTGTGTTTCCTTTATGGATTACGTCAGGTCTTTGTCGTTGGTTTGTACTTGGTCAAGTCGCCATCGCCATCCTTTCAGTTCTTCATATTTGTTTTAGTCTTCAGTCTAATCTACGTGTTAGTTTTAGTTCTTTCTGATCAGCACGTGTGCCTTTAGTTCAGCTAGTAATTTATCAGTGTAGTTTTAATAAAAGTTGAGTTTTTATTCCGTGATTCATCGTCTTCTGATTTCTTCGTCCGTAGATTTAGTTTCGACCTTCATCTTCACCTCTAGAACTACACCCGTGTGCCTGTGTATGTATATGTTTGTGACAATTGGCGACCCCGACAACAAAAAAAAAGAACAAGACACTAACATCTATACTAACAGCAATGGCTACGCCGCACTACAACTTGCGTAGCACTGCCACAGGCGAAACAGAGGAGACTGGCGACCAAAGATCCCCAGGCAACCCCACTCACCACCAATTCTTTGAAAGTAGTTCTAATCATCCATCTTCGATACTACAACCACCCACTCCCACCTCTGAGGTACAGCTGCTGCTACAGATCGAGTTGATGAAATTGGAGGAGGCGCACAGGCAGAGGGAGCACGAAAACAGGCAGAGGGAGCACGAAAACAGGCAGAGGGAGCACGAAAGAGAGATGTTGCTCTTGAAGCTGCAACATGAAGACCGTAGACAGATGAACGCGGACAGGCTTCAGCAACAGCGTCAGTTTGCATGGAAATGCGAATCTTTCCCTCAGTTTGATGAGAAATCGGACAACATTGACGCTTTCCTGGCGGCTTTCGAGCGAAGAGCCCAGCTGGCTGACCCGGACCCTAACGCCTGGGTTTTGTGGCTCAGTCAAGTGTTTTGCAAGGGCCAGGTCTGTGACGTCTACAACCGTTGTATGCTGTCCACGGACGTCACCTACGATGACATAAAGGAAGCCCTCCGCAGCCATTTCAACCGCACTCCCGAAGAGTCGCTTGTGTGGTCCATCCAGAAGTTGCAGCCCTATCTGTACGGCAAGCCCTTTACCGTGCAGACTGACCACAGTTCCTTGGCCTTTCTCCATCGCGCCAAGCTGGAGAACGCACGACTGATGAGATGGGCACTTCTCTTGCAACAATACCAGTTCCACATTGAAGCCATCAAGGGTGTGGACAACGTTGGAGCAGACTTTTTGAGCCGATGCCTACCTGTTGTTTGATAACACGGACATGCTCCGACCTATTAGACGCTCATAGAATTATCTATTCTCATGATGTCCGTTTCCAGACGGCACATTGATAACTTTTCTGTATTGTTGGACAACGGTCAATCCGAACTCTTTCGTTGGTATTTTGTCATAATTTACGCTGGACATTTGTTCTTAAGTTACATGATTTATAATCTGTTTGCAGTTTTCTTGTTATAGCTTTATTATGATTGGTGTATGTATACACTTTCCCACCACCCGCCCGAACTTCAGCCCCGGGGGTGTCAGCAGATACAGCTGCTGTGTAGACCTTCATTCCTCCTTTGGTTTGATTTTTGTATGTTTCGAGTAGACATTCCACCTTGTTTTCCGTCTGGGATCTTTCGTCATTTGTTTCATTCATGCGTCATTGCATGTTATTGACGTTACCGTATGTGTGTGTTTCCTTTATGGATTACGTCAGGTCTTTGTCGTTGGTTTGTACTTGGTCAAGCCGCCATCGCCATCCTTTCAGTTCTTCATATTTGTTTTAGTCTTCAGTCTAATCTACGTGTTAGTTTTAGTTCTTTCTGATCAGCACGTGTGCCTTTAGTTCAGCTAGTAATTTATCAGTGTAGTTTTAATAAAAGTTGAGTTTTTATTCCGTGATTCATCGTCTTCTGATTTCTTCGTCCGTAGATTTAGTTTCGACCTTCATCTTCACCTCTAGAACTACACCCGTGTGCCTGTGTATGTATATGTTTGTGACATACAGATCGCCGCGATTTGAGTCTTATTGGTGATTTGGGAAAAAGTGCATATATAGCACCCAGTATTCTTCTTCTTCTTCTTCTTCTTCTTCTTCTTCTTCTTCTTCTTCTTCTTCTTCTTCTTCTTCATATTATTATTATTATTATTATTATTATTATTATTATTATTATTATTATTATTATTATTATTATTATTATTATTATTATTACTGCGAACATCATAAAAAAAGGCCAACAAAGAATGTATCTTCTTCGTAAACTTAAAAGTTTCTCTGTTAGCTCTATTATTCTTAGCCGTTTTTATCAGTCTTTCATAGAAAGCTTGTTGTGTTTTTCATTTGTCTGCTGGTTTAACAGCCTTTCTGTACATGATAAGAACAGTCTGCACTCAATAGTAAATATATGTTCAAAAATAATTGGTGACAGGCAAAGAGACCTGAGTACTTTTTATGATCAACAAACACTTAGGAGGGCTGTTTCGATTATTTTTTTTTTATGCCACATCATGCGCTAGCTGAGGAATTTGTTTTGATGCAATCTGGGAGGAGGTTTAAAATGCCACAGTGCAAGACCAATCGGTATTTAAAATCGTTTGTGCCTCATGCAATACAGTTGATGAACAAGAGTAAGAACAATTAATGCATAAAACTAAAAGTAAAAACAATTAGCCTGATAATAACTAATTTTAGCTGCTTTTTCCTTTAATGAATCTTCTACCTTGTTATTTTTATGCCTGTGTCTGTGGTAAGTGCTGCTGGTGATGTATGCCTGTGTTGGGTAAATGTCTATGAACTTGATGTATGTGTGTGCATGGGCAGTGTGTATGTGTGGATGGTGTCGGGGGGGCTGCCGCTGTGTTTTGTGCAAGTTGTTTTGTGCAAGTTGTTATTGTTTGTAGACATCCTCATGTATATCAGATATTGTTGTGATTTTTTTTCCCTTTAATTAGAGAGCACTCATACCCCCATTGTAATTGCCAAATCTGGATAAATAAAGTTGTTTGAATTGAATTATTATTATTATTATTATTATTATTATTATTATTATTATTATTATTATTATTATTATTATTATTATTATTATTATTATTATTATTTATCTGGAAA
The DNA here is from genome assembly GCA_036898135.1 of Oncomelania hupensis. Taxonomy (NCBI): domain Eukaryota; kingdom Metazoa; phylum Mollusca; class Gastropoda; order Littorinimorpha; family Pomatiopsidae; genus Oncomelania; species Oncomelania hupensis. The sequence continues at coordinate 37,696,735 of CM072526.1, forward strand.
TACTTTGAAATAGCCGACAATCGGAACGAGCCAATTGTCGGACTGTCTGATTTTGACTAAACTTAATAGAAACATTATTTGGGTCAGAGATACCATCACATTTGCGCTACCTCCAAGACCAAGGTCCTTGAGGGTAAAATCGTTGCAAAGCACAATTTGTTCAATGGATATCTTAAAAGATAAAGAAGTCATCTCACAGCGTCGTCAAGAAAATAACAATTTTGATCATATTTATACAGGGTCCTGATTTGGCTGGGAAGAGTCCGCTGGACCTAAAGCAATAATCATGTAATGTAATGTAATGATCATGTTTATTTATCTCTGTGTGTGCGTTTCAGTGTATGTGTGTGTTTCAGTGTATGTGTGTGTTTCAGTGTATGGGTGTGTTGCAGTGTATGGGTGTGTTTCAGTGTTTGTGTGTGTATGATTTGAATGGCTTGCCAGCTAGCAGAAATTAAAGACGGAACAACTTTCTTTCTCTGCTCCGGAATAACGTAATAATGATAATGATAAAAAAAATAATAATGATGATACTACTACTACTACTACCACTACTACCACCACTACTACTACTACTACTACTACTACTACTACTACTACTACTACTACTACTACTACTACTACTACTACTTATAATAATAATAAAAACAACAACAACAACAACAATAATAATAATAATAATAATAATAATAATAATAATAATAATAATAATAATAATAATAATAATAATTACAACAACAACACTGGATGCTATACGCATATTATCCCTAAATCAGGCTCAAAGTGCGGCAATCTGTAACCTAACTTACACGCTCGCATGTTACAGACATTCCTACACACACAACAAACTCACATGCCTCACTCAAACAATGTCGTGTAAAGGCAACTCGCTATTAGAAGACGGTATCCTATCCTATCCTAGCCTAGCCTAGCCTAGCCTAGCCTAGCCTAGCCTATCCTATCCTATCCCGTAACTCGGTGGTCGTTGGGGCACCACAGATGATCGTTTAACCAGCGTATTCTATCTTTCTCTGTCCGCAGCAACCCTCATGGCTTCGCTCAGTGCCAAGCCAGTCCATTCTCGAATGTTGTCATCCCATCTCTTTTTCCGTCTCCCTCTTCTTCTACCTCCCTGCACTGTACCTTGCAGGATGGTCTTTGCAAGGCCTGATGATCTGGTGGCGTGGCCGTACCATCGGAGTTTCCGTTTCTTCACCACTGTGAGCATGTCATCGTGTTGTCCAATGGCTTGTGTTCGCTGGACCTAAAAGCAATAACCATGTAATGTAATGCAATGGCTTGTGTGATGGTCTGGGTATAAGAAATGCCCAGAAGTCTTCTATAGCATTTCATCTCCATGCTTTGTTGTTGTAGATCTGCTGTGATGGTCCATGTTTCGCAAGCGTATAGAAAGATGGAGATGACAAGGGAGCGCAGCAGTCTTACCTTGGAATGTAGACTGATGACCATGTCTTTCCAAATGGGTTTCAACCTAGCCAGTGCAGCAGTTGTTTGTGCGATCCTGGAGAGGACTTCCTGTCGGGACCCATTATATTTGAAGCTATGCACTGTGTTGAGGGATTGGCCTTGGACTTTGATGTCCATGTTTATGCCATTGGTGTTGTTGGTCATCATTTTGGACATCTCTGCACTTATTTCCATTCCATAGGCTCTGGAGGGGGTGTCAAGCTTCTGAACCAGCTGTTCAAGTTCTGGTTCCTCTCCAACCAATCCATCAATGTCATCTGCAAAACGAAGGTTGGAGATTGCTCTACCCCCTATGCTGACTGTGCCTTCGTGATCTGCAAGGGCATCTGACATGATGCGCTCTAGGAAGATGCTGAAGAGTGTTGGAGAGAGTAGGCATCATTGACGCACACCGATTGCTGTTTTGAACTAGTTTCCGATGGCACTGTTATGGAGGACTGCACTGGTAGCCTTGTCATACAGGCTTTTGATGACGTCAATAATTTTAGGGTTGATGTTGTACACTCTCATGGTTGCTCACAGAGCTGCATGCCAGACTCGGTCAAACGCCTTCCTGAAGTCTACAAACACATGATATAGATGTTGTTGGTGTTGTAGGTATTTCTTCAAGATTATTCTGAGGTTGAAAATCTGTTTAGTGCTACTTCGCCCTGCCCTAAATCCTACTTCTTCTTCAGCTATGATTTGTTCAGCTTGGGGTTTCAAAATGTTGAGTATTATTTTCAGGAGGACCTTGCTGGGATGGCTGATAAGGCTGATGGTGCAGTAATTTTCACACTCCTTAAAATGACTTTTTTTAAAAAAAGTGATAACAAGCGACTGGGTCCAAGGTGTTAGCAACTCCCCACTCTGCCAAATCTTGTTACAGATAATGGTGAGGGCGTCAATCATCGCTTCTCCTCCTGCTTGAAGCAGTTCCGCGGGTATGCTGTCCACTCCCGCTGACTTCTCTTTCTTCAGTGACCGCACTACTGCCTCAACTTCTTCTCGGAGAACTGGGAGGATTTCGTCTTCTTCTCTGTTCTCGCGACATGCTAGAACTGATGGGTCTCCGTTTGGTGTGTAGTTGTAAAGGTCAGAGCAGTACTCTGTCCATCTGTCTAAGACTTCTCGTTCTTCTGTAAGGTATATGCCAGACATGTTTTGGATCGTGGAGACCTTGGGCTGTTTTACACTTGTCAGCCGCTTCACCGTCTGGTAAGCCTTCTTGTTGTTGTTCTTGTTCAGAATGTTCTCTATTTCCTGGCATTGATCTTCTATCCAGTTCTGCTTTGCTGTGTACATGCCTTTTCGGATGTCATTGTTGATTTTTCGATAGGCATCAGCTCCCTGTGAGGTGTTCTTTTTCTTTTTTCATCTCTCTTCGTTTATCACACAGATTCAAATGTTCACGTGTGATCCACGGTTTCTTCTTTGGCCGGTGCTTGCCAAGGATCTCAGTGGCGGAATTTTGTTTCGACATTGTAGGTAGACTGCATCCAAAAAAATAGCATTATTTTATTCATCGACGCGTGAACAGGAGCAAGTCAGTATATGCCTGCCTGGCGGTGCAAGATCATACATCCTAGCTGAGTCCTTTACTGATGTCTGTATTAGTATAGTGGGCGTATAAACCCTTAACAGGTTCAGCTACGATGTGTTGTGCAGGGTAACAATCAGGCTCAAAAGTATCTTTTTACGTCTTTGTAACTTTCAACATCAATACTATTCACTTACTAAGCAAGGTCTTTCACTTCCAATATCCGTTTCAGCGACTGCCTCCAAACAAACGCCTTTCCTACCTTTTGTGTCCGCTTCAAACTGGAACGGGAGGGTGCCGATGAATCAAAAACACTTACAACAACATTATTCGTATAACTTCAAACTACGTCAGCTCCAAATTCACTGCGAATTTATTCCCAAACACATCTTTTCCCCAACCTTTTTTTTAAAATTGTAAATCAGCTCTCTTCTAAACTCTTCTGCGCGTACTTCTCTGGTCGAAATACATGCTATTGGAAATAAGTTAAAATAGAGTATTTAGAAACCAGCTTTTGTAACAGAGGTTTGGAATAAATTTGCAGTGAATTTAGAGCTGACATCGTTCAAAGTGATATGAATGTGTTGCTATGAGTGTTTGTGATTCGTCTGCACCTTCCGTTTCAGTTTGAAGTAAATGAATGAATGAACATTGAGGTTTAACGTCTACGCCCACCATTGGCGATTTGGCAGACGGGGATAACCATCCCAGGGAAAGAGGGGTATGGACCTGAATCAAAACTGAACCATCAGAGCAATCACACTGCTAAAATGGACAGTAAAAATATCCAAATTTTATGCCACCCACCACGGGATTCGAACCTGGGTCATCGGTGTACCAGGCGAACGCTCTACCACTTGAGCTACGGCGGTTGGACAGTTTGAAGTGGACGCTAAAGGTAGGAAAGGCGTTTGTGTGGAGCAGTCACTGAAACGGAAATAGGGATTGAAAGAACTTGGTTTGTAAGTAAATAGTAGTGATATTTAAAGTTACAAAGTATGACGGCCTATTAACGCCAAAACCTGATAATTACATGGGATAATTATTATGTATCAAGGGATAATTTACAATTATCATTTTTTTAAAAATTTACAAATATCTTCGCGTGATCCTGTTTAATTTTCAGTTTTGGCTCTAGCAATCCGCCTGGATATTCACCAAACCCGAAAAATTTGTTATTATCACATAATAATTACCATTTTCGCTTGATAATTAAAATTTTGACGTGAGGATGCTTAATCCTGGCTAAGACGGCTAACTAGTGTCAAAATCTGTAGTTACAGGTATTACTGATCATGGTAATTAACACGTGTTCTGTGTAATTCACAGATATACCGGTAATTCACAGCGTTAATTACATTTTTTTTTGTTTTGGCAACGTTTTAATAGCGCCCAGACTTAAGGTTTGCTGTGAACAGTGCATGCCTGCGCATGCGCATCGCTCATCAGACCGCGCATGCGCATCAACCATTAAATTGGGGTTAAAAGTATATACTCTTGATGTAAATCATTATATACTAAAAGAGACAAGAAGCTTACTGTTTTTATGAACAGTGCCTTCCATTGCACAAATTTAGTGAAAGAGTTCGGAAGTCTATGCTGGTTGGTCACTATATATTGCGCATTCGTATATGTAGCACGGCGCGTCCCCTATATGCGGGGACGTTAATCTACATAACGAAACGAAACGTAGCACGGTTGAGACAAAAACGAACAGATCCGTGGAACACGACATATTTACAATTACTGTACCATGTAAAAATTGTAACTCTCACGTGAACATAACAATTTTCGGTTTTGGCGCATTTCCAGACGGATTGCTAGAGCCAAAACTGACAATTAAACATGATAACGCAAAGGTATTTGTCATTTGTAGTTATAGTTGCAATTATCTCATAATAATGTTAACTATCATTTTAATGATCAGGTTTTGGCGCTAGGAAGGCGTGGCAAATACAAATATTTATTAATTAACACCGTGGATTACCGGTGTCTTTGTAAATTACACAGAACACGTGTTAATTTCAAGTACCTCGTGATACTGATAACTCTGAGTTTTGGCGCTAGTAGGCCGTCATAATTGAGACGAAAGGAGAAACTTCCGAGCATGTTCGCAACATTGCATGGCCACGTCCCCGTCCAGACACAGGTTTGCTAGTAAACCCACGTACCTGCATTGCCCCAGGACTCAGCGTGCAGCCCGTGGCATCCAGCCCTGAATGAAGACTGACGTGACTCCAATTGTCATGCATCCCGTTCTAAAGCTGCAGGGCATGCAAGGGCCTTAAAGCGCAAAGAAGGGAATTTAATTATTTGTTTATTTAGAGAGGAGTGTGTGTGTGTGTGTGTGTGTGTGTGTGTGCGTTTGTGTGTGGGTGCGTGCGTGTGTGCGTGTATTGTGTGTTTGCGCGAGTGTGTGTATTGTTTGTGTGTTATTATGTGTCTTTGTGCGTGTGTGTGTGTGTGTGTGTGAGAGAGAGAGAGAGAGAGAGAGCGAGAGAGAGAGAGAGATCCTGGTACTGCAGAGTTTAATCACGTTAATAGCCCATTTTCTTCGACAAGCCCGTTAGCTAAAGAACTTATCGAAGCAATTTGCTCAATAATGTCAATAGCGTCACAATCAAAATTTCGGATTCAAAAGAATATTTTAAGAAACTCTCTCTCTCTCTCTCTCTCTCTCTCTCTCTCTCTCTCTCTCTCTCTCTCTCTCTCTCTCTCTCTTTCTCTCTCTCTTCTCTCTCTCTCTCTCTCTCTCTCTCTCTCTCTCTCTCTCTCTCTCTCTCTCTCTCTGGAAATTTGGTGCTTTGAGTTCCCACTGTCGCTGTCTTTCTTCTTTGTTCTTTCTCATTTCTACTCTGTTCGGTGACGAGTTTTGTTTTGATTGGGTGTTATTGCGTCATGCTGGAATGTTCGAACGTTTTCTCCATTGCAGAAAGGCTATACAAGTAATGCACCGTCTGCTTATAAGGAAGATTGATGATGATTTTTGATGATGATCTTTGAAGTGATTTTCGGAAAGTGATCTTGTATACAGTTGCTAATGTTTGCTGAATACAGTAGTGTTGGAAAACTTTATACAATGACTACTGCCTTGTTGCTGAATGAAGAGGCTGCGTGGATAAACGAATTCGAGTTACACTTATCAAGATTCAAGTCTCGGGACTGAATCGGCCATTGATAAATAACCACATATAACATACAGATTTGTTGAATTGAATTCAATTGAACTGAATTGAATTGAATTGACTTTTTCTCCCTGTTACGTTTGTGACGCGCGCGATAGATCTGATCGTGTTATTTTGCAAAGCATGCAATATTAGAGTGTATTTACCTTTGATTTGATTTTGCGTTGTTGTTAGAAGAAGCTTTGTATAACGTTGATAATTTTTGTTGGTCGATATTATTTGAGAATTTTCTAGTGTTGGTTGTTTACTATCGATCGAAGCGTGTGGATAATTCTAGTGGTAACTAGAGACGCTTCCATTCTAAATAAAATTATGGTTGTATGACGTGAGACAGTGATGACGACATTTGTTCTGATTGGTTATAATTATGTCTTGCCCGAATGTTCTTTCTTTCTCTGGAGTTAGAGAGACTATATAAGTGCCGCACTGTTTCAAAAGTCTCCTCTCTGAAAATCCTTATCGGGAAGAGAGGGGACTATAAACTGATTAAAAAAAAAAAAAAAAAAAAAAAAGAGAGAGAAGAGGGGCCGGGTAGCTTAGTTGGTAAGAGCGTCTTGCTAGTAACCGAAAGGTCGCTGGTTCGAATCCCGGATTGGTCAACGTGTGATCATATTATTTTCCCCTTTACCAACAACTGGCCCGCTGGTGTCAGTATAAATCGGTCCAGTAGTCACCTATATGCGAAAGTGTCGTGTGACTATAATCTACAAACAAACAAAAGAGAGAATTGTAAAGTGAAAAGTTGAGAGTGGAAAAAGCGATTGTATGCAGTTGTTGATGTTCGCTGAATAAAGTTGGAAAACTACATACGACGACTTCTGCCTTGTTGATGAGTGAGCAGGCTGCGTGGATAAACGAATCTGAGTTACACTTATCAGATTTCAAGCATCGGGGCTGTATCAACTGATAACAAAAAACAACATCGAGTGTAACACTCCCATAATAATGGCCATCGAAACGCTCTTTTCTCTTCAGCGTTTCATCCTGTAGTATGTTGTCTTCTGCAAGGTTTCAGGTCTAGCTTCGCCTGCTCGGCGCTGGTGGAATTCATGACCCGTTAAATTATAGGCGATGGTTAACGTTACCAACATTGGTTTTGTAACCAACAATGGTATCGTTAACCATCGTTTAGCAGATCGCTATTCATGAGCGAGTGTCCACACATTGGTACGTAACCAAGGCTATTTTTAGGCTGTGCGGGAATATCCGTAAGGGGGCATAATTCAAGCAGCTGTTTTCCTTCTTTCGTCAACAAAATAGGCCTATAAAAATGGCTGTGGCAATGGCAAAGAGAAAAGCAATTTTTTCGTACACTGAAACTAATGTTCTCCTTGAGAACGTTATAGAATTTAAACATATACTGATGGCAAGTTTATCAACTGATGTCACGAACCGCCTAAAAAACGACTGCTGGAAAAAAATCGCCGAAAGAGTGAGTGCAGTTGGTGGTGCGAAGCGAACAGCCGAAGACGTGAGGGAGAAGTTTTATAACCTTAAAAAAGACCATCGGAATCGTGCAGCCGCACGATTAAAGTCTGGCAATTGTGGCGTGATTAGCAAGCCTACCGACAGCATGCTGGATATCATAGTGAGCAAGGAGAGCGAGCTTTTTGTTGGGGTGAAAGGAGAGAAATCACTTTTGATCACTTTGTAGTTTGTAATGTTAGGCCTACATTTTGTTTTTAGACTGAGGTGTCAATTTCTGCCGTTTCTGGGTAGTTTGGAACTTGAAATGTTGTCTTTATTTCGTAGGGTTGCATTACCCTACGAGTATAAACTATACAGATACACAATAAGCCTACACATCACCAGTCAAAATCCAACAACAATATTTTAATAATAATAATATTAACCCGTTTTATTAATATGACAGATTATTAAAGGTGCCAGAGGCATAAAAACAAAGAGTGAGACACACATGTAAAAGTGGTGACAAAACGCCTTGCCGATCACACAGTTTCAGTCTGTCTACCGCGTTCGTTAACGTGATGATATCATGCCGACGAAAACGAAAGTTTGATACCAGTTCCACATCATCAAATTTGTCAAGTGGATTACTTCTGTCGCGAAATACTCTCTCTCCTCGGAGCTCGTCTCTGTCGAAGTTGCCACCAAACGATGGCCGCCATTTTTAACCAGTGTTCCATTGGTTATCGGGTGGTCCCCCCTCCGTTAAAATAACCATGGTTAGCAACCGTCGTTAACTCTGCTAAGGCCTCGTGAATTTAAAATTTCCAGCTTAACCAACATCGTTAATTTTACCAACATTGGTTAAGCCTTAACCAACGGTCATGAATACCACCCCGGGGGGGAAGTCATGGCCAGTTAAATTATAGGCGATGGTTAACGTTACCAACATTGGTTTTGTAACCAACAATGGTATCGTTAACCATCGTTTAGCAGATCGCTATTCATGAGCGAGTGTCCACGCATTGTTACTTAACCAAGGCTATTTTTGGGCTGTGCGGGAATATCCGTAAGGGGGCATAATTCAAGCAGCTGTTTTCCTTCTTTCGTCAACAAAATAGGCCTATAACCCATCGGAATCGTGCAGCCGCACGATTAAAGTCTGGCAATGGTGGCGTGATTAGCAAGCCTACCGACAGCATGCTGGATATCATAGTGAGCAAGGAGAGCGAGCTTTTTGTTGGGGTGAAAGGAGAGAAATCACTTTTGATCACTTTGTAGTTTGTAATGTTAGGCCTACATTTTGTTTTTAGACTGAGGTGTCAATTTCTGCCGTTTCTGGGTAGTTTGGAACTTGAAATGTTGTCTTTATTTCGTAGGGTTGCATTACCCTACGAGTATAAACTATACAGATACACAATAAGCCTACACATCACCAGTTAAAATCCAACAACAATATTTTAATAATAATAATATTAACCCGTTTTATTAATATGACAGATTATTAAAGGTGCCAGAGGCATAAAAACAAAGAGTGAGACACACATGTAAAAGTGGTGACAAAACGCCTTGCCGATCACACAGTTTCAGTCTGTCTACCGCGTTCGTTATAACGTGATGATATCATGCCGACGAAAACGAAATTTTGATACCAGTTCCACATCATCAAATTTGTCAAGTGGATTACTTCTGTCGCGAAATACTCTCTCTCTCCTCGGAGCTCGTCTCTGTCGAAGTTGCCACCAAACGATGGCCGCCATTTTTAACCAGTGTTCCATTGGTTATCGGGTGGTCCCCCCTCCGTTAAAATAACCATGGTTAGCAACCGTCGTTAACTCTGCTAAGGCCTCATGAATTTAAAATTTCCAGCTTAACCAACGTCGTTAATTTTACCAACATTGGTTAAGCCTTAACCAACGGTCATGAATACCACCCCTGGTCATCTCCAGCGTTGAACATGGTGTCCAAAGCGTAGTCGTTGTTAAGTTGTCTGGCAAACATGAGATAGCCTTAACAGGGCGCAGAATCTATGCATGATGGTACGAGACACATGTGCTGGTATCTGGACACGCGAGCGCCTATGCCTGTGACGCGTCTCCCTTTGGTTCAGGCAAAAATACAACCTCATCATCTAAAAACAACAACCCAAAAGCCTCGAGTGAAAAAGTAACACAATGCTAGTAATACCACGCTAGTACCATCTAGTATTATAGATAACCAAAGGGAGACGCGTCACAGGCATAGGCGCTCGCGTGTGTAGATACAAGCGCCTGTGGTACGAAACGTGGCACGTTATACTAAAACACCAAGGACTGCCTGTGTTCTGTCCATCGCCGTTTTATTACTCCTCTGGTTGTAACGTTTTTGTGGCATCAAGCACAGACAAGGGAGGTCATCAAGGTGCACAACGTCTGGACAAAGCACCGCACAGTTATTTCCCCTAAACACTACGAACTGCAGGCGTTCAATCTGTTCATCGCCGTTTTAACTTCTCTTGGATCGAGCGTTCTTAGTCAAGGAGGTTAGATAGGGCGAGTGCGCATGACGCTCTTTCTTCCACTAAGGCGAGAGAAGCCAGTGGGCAGAGCTTATCCGCCATATTGGTTGACCCAATACCGCTCTCTTTGTTGTGCATTTTGTTAATGTGGAATGCGTGTTTACGTCGATATAGCCTACTAACATTTAAAAAACAACAACTTAATATTAAATGAAAAGAAATATTATTTCCTTCACCAACAAGTTGTAACTAGTCGAATCCATTAGGAAAAAGACAAGAAAATAAAAAGACAATAGGCACAAGTGTAGCACTAAATCGAAAGAAAGTCGCCTCTCTCTCATGGACAGATGGACACACAAAAAAGCACCAACACATTATTCCATTTAAAACAATGTATAGAGACCCGAAGACCGGAGGATTTCAAGTCGAATTTAAATGAAATACCAAAGGTTTTAAGTATAGAAGTGAAGATTCTTTTTTTTATTTTACTTTATTATTTTATTTTAATTATTGTTTCTTAAAATTGATTTTTGTTTGACTGAAGTCCGAACACGTTCATTAAATAATACTAAGTGCGTGAGTCTCCGTTAGTTCCATCCCCCACACACCCCTCCAACCCCACCCCCAAAACAAGAAAAATGTATTTGTAAAAAAAACTGTCTTTACATATTACATCAACGGGTATCACAGAAGAAGAAGAAGAAGAAGAAGAAGAAGAAGAAGAAGAAGAAGAAGGACAACAACAACAACAACAACAACAACAACAACAACAACAACAAGAACAATAACAACAACATCATCAACAACAAGATGAAAGAGGAGAAGGAGTAGTAGTAGTAGTAGTAGTAGTAGTATAAGAAGAAGAAGAAGAAGAAGAAGAAGAAGAAGAAGAAGAAGAAGAAGAAGAAGAAGAAGAAGAAGGAAAATAAACCAAGCTTTGCTTTAACAAAACATTGAAACTGGCACAATTCCAATTAATCCAGCAATGTCAAGATCAGTAATACACAAGCTGTATTTGTTTGGTATTGATATCAAGAAAATTCAGTAGCCTTGATTTTGAGTGGTCGAGACTTCATATGTTTTCCAACAAAAACTAAACTAACCATTGACATATGACTGATAATATTCCCTGATATTACAACAACAGTTACCAAATCACCAAAGTATAAACATGTCTTCAAACAAGCAAAAAATAACGAAGGAAAGGGGAAAAAACGGTTTGCAGACAGTAATCCAAAAAATTAGAATGTTAATCATGCACTGAAGAGAGGATAGTGAGGTCTTTCAAGGAGGGAGAAGTAAAAATAAATTAACAAAACAATCTACAACTGTGCAATTTATAATAATTAACAAACATGCTCTGATTTATAGCGGGTAAGATTCTTATAAATCATGTTTCAGCAAAAAGAAAACTAAACATTTAAATATGACTTCTTTACTTACCTGATTTTAGTGCAAAAGATACCAGACCACCAAATCTGTTTTAAAGAAGCAAAAACAAAGAAAGACTTCTGTCAGACTAATAAAATGAAGCGTATATATATTTATAGATATAGATATATGTGTGTGTGTGTGTGTGTGTGCGTGCGTGTGTGTTGTTTTGTGTTGTTGTGTGTGTGTTTGTGTGTGGGTGTGGGTGTGGGTGTGGGTGTGTGTGTGTGAATTTGTGAGAAGGCAAAGGCTATGAAATTTCAGCCAGATGAACTTAATATATAACGTACACTGTGCTATACCAAGCAAGGCGATTTAATTGTACTCCCTTGATACAACAAAGAAAAAAACAGATCTCTTTTGGACATTAGTCAACGCATCAGTTAATTGATTGATTGATTAATTGTTGCTTTAGGTCCAGCGGACTCTTCCGAGCCAAATCAGGACCGGACAACCCCCGATCCGCATAAAAGATCTGCTGAAACAACCCTAGTGGGAAAACTGAACGCCCTCCACCGGCCAGTCACTTTACAATAAAGACATCCCACGCAGGGGACGGCTGAGGCTTTACCCCAACTACTCAAACCCCCGGTTACAAAAACAAAATAGAATACAAACATCATTATAAATTATCAACAAAACACATACATATAAAATGCCTATATTGCCAAGTAATAACATCATTGGAAGCCCTAGTGACCACCCGGCAGAAAGCGTCCAATACTCCCAAGCTGATCCAACAGACCTCATACACAAACAAGGAGTCTTGTCCAGGAAGAGTTTTCAAGAAAAAAGGTAGGTCATTGATCTAGCGAAGAAGAAGATAATATAGCAGAGTGATAGGACAGAGCAGGAATGGGAAAGAGCAAATGAGGAAGACAGCGACAGTGGGAATTTAAAGCACTAAATTTCCAGAAAGTGGGGATACTATTTATACTGAAACCCCCGGCACTCCAACGGGGGTACTGTTGCCGCAGTGAATCGGTCATGCCTATAAAGGTAAGACAGGTTTTCAACTGGGGCTTTCACTTTTCCCTTTATAGGTTAGAACAATCTACAGTGGCAAGATTGCTCATGACCCCAAGGGGTCATCAGTTAATTAAGCTATAGACCAGAAAATAAAACAAGCTTGTTTGAAGTATGTCAGCTTTTACATTTCGCCTTTTCGTCTTTGTAACTTTCAATATCATTACTAGTATTACTTATTAACCGAGTATGAGTATAGTGAGGCCTATGAGTAAGTGCTCTAGACCTGTGGCATCAGCATTCTTTTGAGTAAACTAAGATGGCGGCGATGAAAAATGATGTCATGCGCACTTCCCCTATCTAACCTCCTTGTTCTTAGTCATCGAAACACAGACAAGGGAGGTCATCAATGTGCAAGATGTCGATTCTCACCCCTCTATCACGTCCTGCACCTTCCCCTACGACTAACGTCAGTAGACAAAGTGCTGCAAAGCTATTTCCCCTAAGTTCGCACTCCATTTGTCTGCAGAGGTAATCATGATTATGTTTGACGCCATTACAGAGCAACAAAAACAGAAACAAAGACTACAGCGTAATATGAACAAAACACACACACACACACAAACAAACAAAAAACGGAAAAAAAAGGAAAAAAACACAAAAAAGGAACAGCTACTGCTGTGCGTTTGTTGTTGCGTGCTGACGGGAGGAATAATAAAAAGAACATTGTAGTGGAGAAACCCATCAACAGAATACACAACACTGCGCTTACACACTCCGTAAACAAACAACAAAAGAGGAGGAGGAGTCGGAGAAGAAGAAAAAGAAGAAGGAGAAGAAGAAGGGCGGATCTAGGGAGTAGGTTCCAGAAGTTCAGGCCTCCTCTCCCAACCCCCTCCCCTTCTTTGTACCACCCCCCCCCCCCCCAAAAAAAAAAAAAAAAAAAAAAAAAAAAAAAAATATATATATATATATATATATATATATATATATATATATATATATATATATATATATATATATATATATATATATATATATATATATATATATATAAACAAAATAAAATAAAATAAAATGAAAAAAATGTAATAAAATAAAATATAAATGAAAATAAATACAAAGAAAATAAACAAACAAAAACAAACATTGTGTTGCGATGTCTACCACAAACATCCAAAGCTTATGGATGTTTGCGGTCGAAAGACGTGTCTTACTACTACTGCATGGTTATAACCCTTAGCGTTGCTTTCTCTTCCGTTTACCAGTGCAAGATTATTATTATTATTATTTTTGTTGTTGTTCTTGTTGATTATTATTATTATTATTATTATTATTATTATTATTATTATTATTATTATTATTATTATTATTATTATTATTATTATTATTATTATCTTACTTTTTCACTTGTGTTTTGCATGATTTGCAATTTGTGGGTTGTACAAGAATGATAGTTAGTTCTTAAGTAATTAATTTGTATGACGTCAGCTTACGCAAGACACTTTAGAGTTACCTGACGAATTTTTTATAATTTTTTTTAAAAGGGTCGTTTGAGCTGATCCGCCGTAAACTCAATGTTTCACCATCGACAATATAGGCCTACTTTTGATATTAGATCTGAAGACCAACACCAAGAAGAAAGAATGCTACGGGCCTTAGAAAAAATATGTTCTGGTGCAAAGTATACGCTCTTACTATTGAAACTGTTGAACCTATATAATAAGGAGAGATAAAATAATGAATCCGTGAAACTAACATATAAAGAAATGTAGATACAAGTTGGGTTGTGTACAAAAATATGTGTCCCTGCATAGCTTATATAAAAATAAAGGAATAAATAAATGGTCTGACTATACCTTTTGGTTCGGTACACAAAATGATAATGCAATATTTCACCAAGTCTGTTTTGGCTGATTCCAATGATATTTTTTCTGAATCGTTAGCAAATATTTTAGCAAACTAAAATTGTGTGCAAAGCTGACCGGAGTTTTTATTTGAAATTGCCCATCTAGCCAGCTTTGGCATTGTACTGGAAGCAGGGATGGTATTTCTGAGAGCTGAAATAAATCATCTATATATATAAATTGCTTAGCCGGAAGTCCTTCTTCGCCTCTAATGTAAAGTTTGTCCGGTATGGACGCTGATCTGGGCAGGTGCTAAGCGCTGCGGATCGGCCTGCTGTGCGCTCAAAACCCGCGAAATCGTTATAGCCGACATTTCCTTACCGAACGTTTAACCGTTTCTGAGATAATTAAATAAACAAAATGTCCACAAACTGGAATAGCCTCATTCCGATTCAACCCGTGTCAAGAACGTGCCGTTCCGTAATACCGCAAATTTTGTTTTATTTCCATTCAAAACACTTTTGCACTCATGTCACCAATGTTACAAAATTTTGTGTTTAACTAATTAAATTTCATTAATTAAAAATCGAATCGAGGTTTCAGCATGTTTTCCCATATAGACCAAAAAATGGATGGTCTCTATACGAAGCCTTGGTAGCTCACTTAGTAAGACATTCGCCTACCGTGCAGGCGACCCAAGTTTAAATCTCCATCGGGCCATATTTTTTTGTTATTTTTTTTTACACTACAATATGGATATTTTTCTGTTTAATTTAAGCTTTTTACTTTTAACTTATTTATTATTATTATTATTATTATTATTATTATTATTATTATTATTATTATTATTATTATTAGTTATAAACTAATAATAATAATAATAATAATAATAATAATAATAATAATAATAATAATAATAATAATAATAATAATAATATTAATAATAATAATAATAATAATTATTATTATTATAATTATATCTTATATTAAATTTTATTTTAAAACCTTGGTGTTTTTTATGATTTCTATTTGTATTATTCTATATTTATTATTATTATTATTATTATTATTATTATTATTATTATTATTATTATTATTATTATTATTATTATTATTATTATTACCAAGGATCGGGATGGGGTGGTACGTGTAGGTAAAAGGGGGCTACGGGTAGATTTAAAGGGGCATGGGTAGGCATCTGTGTATCAGTTTATAGTCCCCTCTCTTCCCGATAAGGATTTTCAGAGAGGACGGGGATACGGGTATATATATAAGGGGGTATGGTGATGGTCGATTCATACGCTCAATGTGTCCGGGGACACTAATTTAATAGAAGAAGATGAAGTCGATCCCTTTCATCCATACTTGCGAAACGATCAACGGGGAAGTATCAAGGAGGGTACAGGTAGGTTACAAGGGGGGTACGGAAGGTATCAAGGGGGTATGGGGAGGTATCAAGTGGGTTCGGTGAGGTATCAAGGGGGTATGGTGAGGCATCATGGGGGGGACGGGGAGATATCAGGTGAGGTATCAAAGGGGATATGGGGAGGTATCATCGTCCAAATGAAACTCGCAGACAACAGTTGTCTCTCTGTCTACATTTTAAACAGCAACCTGTGTACCTGGCTTGCCAGAGTACAAAACCACTAGTACACTATATTTGTAATAAGAGGAGTACATTAAAACACACAGTGCGTGTTTGTGTGACATTGGTGCTGCGCATTACCTTCGCAAAAATGCTTCTACTTTTCTCTCTATTTCTTTTTCATTTGTTTTCTCCTGCAATGTTGCACTACGATTGTGTGTGTACTTTTGGAAATAGTGACAGTGTTGTACTCAAATTGAGTCGCACGTTGCCGTCTCAAAGATACGAGCGCATATACACGTCAAATAGAAAGAGATTGACATTAGGGATTAACGCATTATCTTCCAGGTAGAGACCTACAATGCACCTCATCAAGTTACATTATCTCCCCTTCCATCATCTCTCTCCCTTCCCCCGACAACGCCTTTCCCCCACTGGAACTCTTCCTCTCCTTTACCTTACTCTTGATCCGCCCCTGATGAAGAAGAGGAAGAAGACAGAGAAAGAGAGAGACAGACTGACAAAGACAAACAGGTAGACAGACAGACAGAGAGCATGTGTGTGTGGGTTTTAAATTCGTTTCCCTCAATTTCTATTATTTTGTAGTCGTCTTTTCCTGTTCCTTAATTAACCTTTGACCCTGCTCACACCATTGCCCCCATTCCCCTAACCTCCATCAACCACTCCACTCCATCCTACGTGTCTGGATTATCAACTCTGACCTCCCGTTTACCCATCTCTCTCCCCTCCATTGCCCCCAGTATTCCAGCACGTTTTACATGTCATGCAGTTAAAGGAACCCACTCTTGATCACGCACCCGATCCGTTTAACATTCATAGTGAATGTTGCCCCACTCAAAATAAAGCTTGACTCTCCCTTCTTCCTCTCCCCTCAACCCCAACAAACAAATGTATTAATAACAAATTTAAACAACAACAAAAACAACAACGAAACGCTTTTGAAAGTATGCTAGTGTTTGTTTGTTTGTTTGTTTGTTTTAAATCAATAAATTCCCGTAGTGTTAGTGCGTATGGCCAGAGACCACTAGCCACCTTTTTAGCTCCACCCACCCCCAATCCGCCAAACAAATGTAAAATATATTAGTTAGTTAGTTAGTTATTCATTGCTTACAGGGTCCAGCGGACTACAAAAAGCCGAATCAGGACCACAAAATCAAGACCACAACTTGGCTGAGAGAGGACTCACCCTTGCATGATCCGCATAAAAGATCTGCCGAAACAACTCCAGTGGTAACACTGAAGGCACTCCACCAGCCGGTCACTTTACAATAAAGGCATCCTAGGCAGGAGACGCTTAGGCTATACTCTAATTTATCGAACCCCCGTTTACAAAAAACAAAATAGAATACGAACATCATTATAAAATGTCAACAAAACACATACAAATAAAATGCCTACATTGCCAAATAATAAAATCACAGGAAGCCCCAGTGACCATTTGGCAGAAAGCGTCCAATATTCCCAAGCTGATCCAACAGACCTCACACACAAATGAGGAGTTTTGTCCCGGAAGAGTTTTCAAGAAGAAAGGTAGGTGATTGGTCTAGCGAAGAAGATAGTATAGTAGACTGATAGAACAGAATAGGAATGAGAAAGAACAAATGAGAAAGACAGAGACAGTGGGAACTTAAAGCACTAAATTTCCAGAATGTGGGGATACTATTTATACTGAAACTCCCGGCACTCCCAGGGAGGGAGTAATATATATATACCACCTAGCAGAAGAAGTTTGTTGGGGCACCACAGATGATCGTTTAACATCGTTCTCTTTCCTCAGCAACCTTCATGGCTTCGCTCAGTGTCAAGCCAGTCCATTCTTGAATGTTGTCCTCCCACCTATTTTTCGGCCTCCTTCTTCTTCTGCCTCCTTGCACCGTGCCTTGCAGGATGGTCTCTGCAAGGCCTGAGGATCTGGTGACGTGGCCATACCATCAGAGTTTCAGTTTCTTCACTACTGTGAGCACTGTGGGCATGTCATCGTGTTGTCCAATGGCTTGTGTGATGGTCTGTCGGACTTTCTTGTTGGTGATGTGCTGGGTATAGGAAATGCCCAGAAGTCTTCTGTAGCAATTCATCTCCATGATTTGTATTCTTCGTTGTAGATCTGCTGTGAGGATCCATGTTTCGCAAGCGTATAGGAAGATGGAGACGACAAGGGAGCGCAGCAGCCTTA
Organism: Oncomelania hupensis; assembly: GCA_036898135.1. Taxonomy (NCBI): domain Eukaryota; kingdom Metazoa; phylum Mollusca; class Gastropoda; order Littorinimorpha; family Pomatiopsidae; genus Oncomelania; species Oncomelania hupensis. The sequence goes on from CM072526.1 coordinate 37,714,854, forward strand.
CCTTAAAATGCAGACTGATGGCCCTGTCTTTCCAAATAGGCTTCAACCTTGTCAGGGCCGCAGTTGTTTGTGCGATCCTGGAGAGGATTACCTGTACTGCCTCCTGCCCCCCTTCCCCCACAATCATGGTCAATTGCAATTGTCTCCACTCTCCACTACAGAGAGAGACTTCTAGACCTCGTGTGGCGAGTCAATATAAGGGAAAGTGTTACAGGGGTCAGTTTGCACAATAAAATTGGTAGGTTTGAATGAACATGTTTATATTAAAAAAGGTAAAAAGGTAAAGGTAGTCCCATAGCCTTGTGGCCGTAGGGGAGCGTGATGTTGGAGATCACACTTATCTTGGGCCAGCGTAATGAGGGTGATGCCCAACTCTCTCCCTCGCTGCTTTACCTTCCCCACCCTCAAGAGAGTAGGTACTCAATCACAGTTGAGTCAACTGGGGGCGTTGTTATTTGTCGCTTCACACCTTAGCGGTCACCCATCCAAGTGCTAACCGCACCGGACGGTGCTTCACTTTCGACACAGTAGCGAGTGCTCCAACCACTGCACTATCCGACACCCCTGTTTATATTATATTATATTATATTATATTATATATATATATATATATATATATATATATATATATATATATATATATATATATATATATATATATATATTATATATATATATATATATATATATATATATATATATATATATATATATATATATATATATTTAAACTTTGTTTTATTTTATTTATTTTATTTTATTTCTTTTTTTTTATTATTATTTTTTTATAAATATTATTGCGTTGACCAAAGTTGTTTCCCTCCGTATTTGCGAGCATGGTCTATTAAAAGTTGAGAGCAGGACGTTAAATAAAACAAGATGGTACGCCATTCAAATGTATTTCTAGACACTTCGACATCTAGCCGGAAAATAAGCATCTTCTAAAGAGTTAATTTTCTTTTGGGTGATGTGACTGTGCTTTATCCAAACGAAACACAAGGAAAACACGGAATGTTATGACGTTATCTGAACTACATGCAAGCAAACAGTTATCGAAATCTTTTTTGATACCGAGCAAAACGTGTTTAGACATTGGTGATGGTCAATGATCTTGATCTTTGAGAAAGAACAAATGCGAATGATTTAACATGCTCAGCAGTAGTTACAGTATCCACTCAGTGCAGGCAACAGGTTCGACATTTCACGGTTGACGGTCAAGAGTACCGACAAAATCCCCATGGCCCTCATGCCCAATCAAAGCCGTCCCGAGCTCCTTCGGAAGAGAGTATAAACCAAGGTCTAGTCTATTCCCGCAGGCATTCCATAGCGCGGACTTTAAAGATTCTGACGCTGATGTTCTAAGACGGGTGAATGGCAGTTACATAGATACACCCATTAAGCACTGGTAAAAAAAATATAATAAAAAAAATCATCATCATCATCATCATCATCATCATCATCATCATCATCATCATCATCATCATCATCATCATCATCATCATCATCATCATCAGCATCATGATCATCATCATCATCATCAAAATATAGGATGCTATCACGCGCTTTTTCTTCAGTCGCATTCAAAACGCGGCGATCTGAAGAAATCGCTATTAATAGTAGGTCCTCTTTCACCTTCATCCCGGTCGCCCACGGCCACGAGTTTGCTCAGGTTACGTCTGGCAACAAGTCAGTGACACGCACGCGCGGCTTGAGCTAGATCCTGAATCAGTCAGCGCCTTGAGCTGCTTTTGAGCTGGAAAAGCGCTAGGCAAGAATGATAAATGCATACAGAAATGTAAATATTCCCCCCCAAAAATATATATAATTATAAAGCCTATATGAGCTGGAATGATGAAAGGCCTCAGGACGCAACCGCCGAGAGTTAAAACAAAATCCCGGTCTCCAGTTTCGATACCAGGGCGAATTTGGTAATGCATGAACCAGAAAAGGCCCCCTGCACAAAGAGAGATCACCTATCGAGTAAAATCAGGAGAATTTGCGGTTATCGTTACTGCCCCTAAGGTCTTGTATAAGGTCGCGGAAGGTGGTTACTCAACAGAACCGTCTGCCATATCGCCAATGGTGGGTGTAGACGTTAAACCTCAATGTTCGTTCGCTCAACAGAAAAGAATAAGGTAAAGGACAGGAAGGAGTCAAGTCAAGTCAAGTCAAGTCAAATCAGGAAACCTGTATTACCCACAATGGAGAATTTATACAACACATTGCATATAGGAAACAAGAGAATGTTTACAGTATTTGAAACCTGGTTTTAAAAAAAATAATCACAAGATAATTAGTACTTAAACTTCTTTTTTATCCAACAATTATACATTACACTTTCAGCTATAATTTTTAACATCTCTCTCTCTCTCTCTCTCTCTCTCTCTCTCTCTCTCTCTTTATTTCTCTCTCTCTTTATTCCTCTCTCTCTCCACCGACACGCACACACACACACACCCCCCACGCACACACACACACACACACACGCCAGCCTCATCCAGTTCTTTCGCTACTAAAGTAGTGGCCACGTTTGCCTTACGTTTTACGGCTTATGCATTGGGCTGTGAGATTTTTCACTGACCCGAATTTCGAGGGGTGGCCACACCTTATGAGTTTAGTGGCCACATTTGGCTTACGTTTTACGGCTTATGCATTGATCGGAGATAGTGTTTATCACGGCCCAGTTGAAATTTATAAACGTTTGTTTAGCTGTGTAATTAATTTCAATACAACAAGGCAAGTTTTCATGACGATGTAATGTTCTCTTTTGCGATTTGACTATAATTTCAAACAACTTTACTAAGATCGACACTCAACAAGCGACTTCAAAACTGCCTTAGCTCGCCAATCGTGTGTGACAGACAACCTTTGTTGCATGTAATCATGCGTGTGGGAGGAGTTGCCTTCTAAACTCGTGAGTCACACTCTTGTGTGTGTCACGGAGAGAGAGAGAGAGAGAGAGAGAGAGAGAGAGAGAGAGAGAGAGAGAGAGAGAGAGAGACAGACAGACAGACAGACAGACAGAGAGTATTGTAGCTCTTGATATTTATCCCAAACAATTAGAGAGACAGACAAAGAGACACAGGCAGACAGAGACACAGGCTGACAGTGACAGAGACAGACAGTGTATAGGACTCCTTCTCACATAGTATCTTGAATCTCGAAATAAAATAATAATGCTACAGAGCCTGGTATCTGTGGGCGTCAACGGAAATTCTAGACTGGTCTGGTTAAAGAAAGGCACACTGAGACATCTGCGCTCATTTCCTGAGCAAAGGGTTCTGTCATCAGTTCAGGCGGAAACAAATGTGACAAGAGGGACAAACGTGGATGAGTGGGGTGGGGTGTAGTAGGGTAGTGACTGAAAGGGGTGGGTGAGGGGAGAGGGGATAAACTACTACTACTACTACTACTACTACTACTACTACTACTACTACTACTACTACTACTACTACTACTACCACTACTACAACCACTACTATTACTACTACTACTACTACTACTACCACCACCACTACTACAACCACTACAACTACTACTACTACTTACTACTACTGTTACTACTACTTCTACTACTACTACTATTACTACTACTACTATTACTACTATATACTACTACTACTACTACTACTACTACTACTACTACTACTACTACTACTACTACTACTACTACTACTAAAACAAAGACGTCACCACGATGACGTCACTCAGTATACAAATAAATAAATAAGTAAGTAAATAAATATTTGAAAACAAACTACGTCCCACGATTACGTCTTTCGATGTACAAAAGTTTCATTTTAGGTTCAAGGCTTCAATCTGTACATTCTAATTACATACTGTTAGACTATTATCAATAGTCCAGTCAGCCCCAATTCTTGAATCTTGATATGGTGAAAAAACGGAAACGCCGATGGTATGACCACGTTTCCAGATCATCAGGTCTTGCAAAGACCATCCTGCGAGGCACAGTGCAAGGAGGTAGAAGAAGAGGGAGAGCGAAAAAGAGGTGGGAGGACAACATTCGAGAATGGACTGGTTTAACACTGAGCGAAACAATCAGAGTTGCTGACGACAGGGAAAGATGGAGTATGCTGGTTAAACGATCATCTGTGGTGCCCGTACGACCTCCGAGTTACGGGATAGGATAGGATATGTAATAATAATAATAATAATAATAATAATAATAATAATAATAATAATAATAATAATAATAATAATAATAATAATGAATTTTGTATAGCACCAAACCAAACTTAAAACTTGCCCTAAGCGTTAGCACGCATACACACACACACACATCCACCCACACACACACACACACACACACACACCCACGCGCGCAAAGATAAATATGTAAACAAAGTGGTGAAATATTATGAGATAAAACAGTTAACAATGTAAGAAATAATACAAATATCACATCTAACAAGAATAAATATTTGAACAATACGGTACAACATTACGAGATAAAACACGTAAGACATCGTAAGAAATATTAACAAATATCACATCTTATTATAAAAAGGCATGTTTAAAGAGAGACACACATAAGCTTACATACACACACACACGCACACAAAGTAGGACATCACCATTAAGGATAAATAATGAAATAGTGATTTTTTTTAAAAGCTGAAAGTATAAAATATTATTTAGTGGCACGGGGAAAAGAATTAATATGACAGTAATTAAAAACAATACTCAAAAGCCCTAGATAACTCATAAGAATTTATTTTATAAACCAAAGTAATATTTCACTAAAACTAATAAATACCACACAGGGCCAACCCCAATAAACAATCAAAAGACAGTATAGCATTTAATCCAAAAACATTACACGAAAGACACTGATGGAACACACACACAAACACACACACACACACACACACACACGCACACACATAAGCTTACACTATTCAATCACACACACAAACATACGCGCGCACACACACACACATACACTTATCACTATTCAACCATACACACTGATTAGTGGATAACTAGAATTCGTTTATCCACGCAACCTGTTCACTCAGCAACAATGCAGGAGCCGTCGTATAAAGTTTTCCAACTTTATTAAGCTAACACCACTAGCATACGAGATCGCTTTCCTTAATTCACTACTCGCAAGAAGACAGTGCATTAAGTAGTGGCCACACATAGCTTACGATTTACGGCTTCTGTATTGGATTATGAGATCTTTCATTGACCGGAATAGTCCATATTCGTAAAAAAACGCTCTATGAGAGCGCGAGAGTGGCTGCCCTTGAAAGGGAGTGCAAACATGGCGTGTTTTTTTGGATTTCACAGTGCTGTGTGGACTATGAGGTTTTTAAGGTTATAGAATGCCGAGACAGAAACAATGTACATGGGGAGTGTGCAATATGGACACTAGGTTATTCGAACGGTGTATGGGGATCAAATTCTTTCCATTCGTGAAGCACTAAATCTGACAATGTTTCTGGTAATCGCTAAAGATAACGCCTCTTTCACGCAAGAACTCACTCAACGTTGCAGGTTTTCGCTTCGCTGACGTCATTGTTTGGTATCCTAAACAAGGACAATAACTCGCATAAGTCAGTTTTCACTAAAAAGACGGGAGGAAGGTTGGGGGAGGGCGGAAGGGTTGGCGGTGCTGTGTCAGTGCAAGGTATTAGGGGACAGCAGGCAAATGGAATTTGACAGTCCCAGCATTAAGATTTTATTATTTTCGCTCTACAGCGCCATTCCTCAGTGCAGCCAAAGAGCTTATTACGGAAAGAGAGGGAACTTCCATTATGTCATATACAAAAATGCGAGACGCTCTCACGGAGTATTTCCCTTTGCTCTGGCTGGCTATAATCATCTGCTATATGAATGATCTGTGCGTGGTAACTTATTAAGCCTATGCCATTGCAAAAGAACATTTTTATGGCAACGTTTGCAAAAACCAAACTTTTAACCATCATTATTATTAACATTCCGCTACTGCTGTCTTTTTTGTTTGTTTGTTTTTGTTTATGTTTACTTATTGACATTTATTAGGTGCTTTTATGCTGCTTATGTGTGCATGTCATAGGTTCGTTTTCTGCCCTGGAATTTATTATTTTTTAATCAACGACAGATATTTTAAAATTAAAATATGCATGACAGACTGTTTCATTTATCCGAAACTGTGTAAATCCGTAATCGTGAGAGAGAGAGAGAGAGAGAGAGAGGGGGGGGGGTTGGGGGAAGAGAGAGCTATGTCATTCAATCAATTAATCACAATAAAGCACAATAACAAAATGTTTCACTAATAGTGTGAATTTAATTTATATCAGGTGTCCCCCTACCCCCCAACCCTCTCACCTCCCACATCACTGGCTTAATAACATCAGTCACTTCATGGAAAATAATTAATTAATCAGACAGAACAATCAGAACCTAGACTACAACATTCCACGCAATATAGATCTAATGCGCAGAAATTCACAGATCAGAACAAGGACTGAGTTTCTACATTACATTTTTTCCCCAGTTTACAGCTGTTCTGTTCTGTTTGTTTATTGTCTTTTCCAGCAAGCTGATAAGACATTTAAAACAAATAAAAAAAATAAAAAAATTGTTAGATTAGATTACCAACAGGAGAGTCCAGCAATACTTTGGACAGTTTGATTCCGAGTTGAAAATCTACATCACTGAAACTGACCTTCCCTTGCAATTCATATGGCAGTAAAGGCATAATTTGATCACATTCAAATAAAACATGCTGTAATGAGATGGATGCATCACAAACACACTTTACATCTTTACAGTGCTTAGTTTTAATGGCATTGAGCAAAATTCTGTTAGTCATCGTAAGCACAGCTGTTGAGTAACCATTTAATGGATTGTCTTGTTTCTTAAAGTCAAGAGTACTTTTCGTTATATTTTCAATTTCATTTTGAATTTCTTTTGAAGATTTCATAACTTCAATGTGTTGAGAATTTAATTGTAAAGCACCTTGTTTAGCCCCTTTATCTGCTAATTCATTATAGAAAAAACCACAATGTGATGGTAACCAGCAGAAAGAGATGTTTGTGCCATTAATGATTAAGCTGTGAATAATATGTCTAATTTCTATTATTAAATCTCTTCTATTTTTATTATTTTGAGATTGTAACGCTTCTAGCACTGACATTGAATCAACACATATAACTATTTGAAAAATACTGATCTGAAGACTGGATATGTTTCTTAGTGCCATTAAGATTGCTATCAGTTCGGCTGTAAATATAGATATATTCTTGCCCAAATAAAATGATTCGTTCATTTTTAAATCAGGAATAACCTATGCTGCACCTGTTTCACCTGATGATAAAACAGAACCGTCAGTATACACTTTTAAATGTTGAGAATAAACAGAATCTATGTGTTCACGAGCCTCAGTTGTAACTAAGTTACTATTAACACTTTTAAATGTGTTACAATAATGAATATCAAAATTACCCTTCATCATCTCCCAAGGAGGCATTGGTGAAGAAATATCTGTCTTAAGTCTTTTTATGTCCTCTACCGTAGAATCAATTAAGTGTTTAGTATATGTAGAAATCGTTTCTAAGAATCTAACATTTTGTGTTCGTTTTGGGTATTCTAAATCAGACCTAAACAACTCTTCATTAGTACTATTGCAAATATTATGTGCTCTTACGATATATTTAACACAAGCCAACTTTCTCTGTTCATCCAGGGGCATAATTCCTGCTAACATATAAGCTTTAGATGTATTTGTATGCACGGGAACACCTAGGGCTAATTTTATAGCCTTGCTATCTAGACTTTTCAACTTATTTAAATAACTCTTCGGAGCTGAAAAATATGCTTCCTGCCCGTACATTAATTTAGATCTGACAAGTGAAGTTGCTAAATGAACGAGTGTCTTTATATCTTGACCCCAAGATTTTGTACTAATGATCTTTAATAAATAATAACTTTTTAAAGCATTCTGAATTAAATACTCAATATGTCTTTTCCATTTTAACTTCCTTGTTAGATATACACCTAAAAATTTAATCTCAGCAGTATATTCAATTTCTTCATTTTCTATCAATATTTTAGGCAGTTTTCTTGGTACTTGACAGTTACTAAAACACATCATTTTAGTTTTTTCCTTAGATAATTCTAGGCCATTAGATATCATGTACTTGTTTAAACTATTTATTTCTGTTTGATAAACTAAAGTAATGTGTTTTATTTCATACAAAGAAGTTTTCTTTTTTAGATTAACATTCATCCATATAGCAATGTCATCAGCATATTGAACAAGAGTAACCCTGTTACTGAAAACTTTTGGCAAATCGTAGATTAAAATGTTGAACAAAATTGGAGATATTATTGCCCCTTGAGGAATACCCATATTCGTCGAATGACTTGATGAATAACAATTTCCAACTTTAACCTTTATAGATCTATTTTGCAAGAAAGTTTTTATAAAATTATACATGTGTCCAGATAATCCAATTTGCTTTATTTTGAAAAGTAAACGTGCATGCCAAACTCTGTCGTATGCTCTTGTAATATCAAAAAATGTTGCTAAAACTCCTTTACGTTTTGCAAATTGTCTTTTAATATGCGTTGTTAGCTTAACTAAATGATCAACAGTCGATCGGCCTTTTTGAAACCCAGCTTGATTGATAGGAATTATTTTTTGTTTGACGCAATAATGTGATAACCGTTCCAATACAACTTTCTCCATTATTTTACAGGCATGTGACGTCAACGCGATAGGCCTATAACTTGAAACAACACTGCGAGATTTGCCAGATTTTGGTAATGGGATGTTTTCCAGAATTCGGGCAAGGTACCTTTTGCCCAACTATTTGCTATAATTTCATGTAAAATGTGGAGCCAATTGTCAGGAATATTAGATAAAAGTTTGTATGAGATTCCGTCTAATCCTACCGCTGAATTCTTTCGTCCAAATTGGAATACTACATTTTTAACTTCTTCAAACGTTATTTCGACATTATAATATAAACTATTATTGGGTAGAGTTTACACTCAAACGAAAAGGGATTACAACAGATCAAGGCCCATTTTTGTGCCTAGGTAAGGGGTTATCTTGCACAGTATTTGATCACGAGGAGAAAACAGACTTAGTCTAATTTAACTTGTTAACATAAGCAGATGACGAAGCCAAACTGCCAATCTGACATCTACTTTTGAAATATAAGCACAAATATAGTCAAACAACCTAGCAATAACGTAAACAGTGAGCGACCTGTTGAACATAAACTGTCAGCAAGCAAACTGTTTTGGATTTAGCACATAGGTATAACATGAATCATTCAAGCCGCTCTCCGATTGTTTTAACACTAACAACACTGCAGCGGTCTTAGTTTAGGCCTACATAAACACAAAAAAATGAAGTTTTTCAATTGCAATTTACCTTTCTTTGTCTCTTGGAAATTTGAAAAAGGACTTGCCAACACAACTTTTCTTGTATCTGGCATTATGGCAATTGATGGCTGTGCAAAAGTCACCGCCCTGTTTCACTCGGTCGCCTTTTGACTTTCTGCCACGAGCCATTTTCAGCATGTCGACAAGGGAGCATAACTCGTACCTTTCGTCTCGCGGTTTAGTACCAAGTTCCCCCTCTTTTTATCATTAAGCTCTTTGGTGCAGCTCTCTCTCTCTCCCCCCCCCCCTCTCTCTCTCTCTCTCTCTCTCTCAGTTTCTCTCTCCCTCTCCCTCTCCCTCTCCATCTCTCTCTCTCTCTCTCTCTCTCTCTCTCTCTCTCTCTCTCTCTCTCTCTCTCTCTCTCTCTCTCTCTCTCTCTCTTTCTTATGTTGTTCAATATTGTCCGTGCACTTTAGGTAGTCAAAGGGCAGTTGTCCGTGAGTGCGAAAGGTTCTTTTAAAGAGACCCGCATTAACCACGCCCCCTCTGCAGACCCTTTTATTATTCACAATGAGTGTTCCCCTTTTAAAAAAAATCAGCTTACACCCTCAAATTGTTTTTAGAAAACCTTCAAAAGTATACATATTTTTTAAACGAATACATTATGTTGTGTTTGTGCCTATAAACAGCAATAACATATAACATTCTTGCGCTAAAAATAGCAACTACCAAAGCCGGTAAGAGATAGAACCCGTTAAAAGAAATTGCTCGTACGATTTTTTTGTTTTAGGTTGATACCCTATCCCAAACACCAATGGAGCATACTTCAAGCCACATGGTCCACTCCAAAAAATAGGATCAAAGGTTATAGGACTGTACCGTTAAAACAGGGGAAATAACTCCCTGTAAGAACCGAAAATGGGAAAATTCCACCTCCAGCTGTTGGTTTGAGCAACGGAAGGCCACTAAGTTATCATTGTTGAATGTAAAAACAATACCAATTTTAGGGTAAACTCGTTTTCGCCATTAGTAAACACGGCCTTCCAATTGGAATTTTTGAACTGACCTTACGCTTGATTCGTCTACAGCGTCATTACCCAAGTAGAATGGATCCTCGAGAGCAAACAGATACTGGCTATGCTATGTCTGGATTCATTCTATTCTATTCATCCCCCTGTGTTTCGTCTGAACGGAATTTCACGAAATTTCTCGTGCGCGTAAATAACCCTACTTTTAACATGGCGTGACTGTGTCCCGTTTTGAGAACTTGATCTTAGGTTGCTTTTGCTGAACGGATTCTAACAACATTTGGTACGTGTATGTGTGTGTGTGTGTGTGTGTGTGTGTGTGTGTTTAATTGTAGAAACGCCGTTATTTTGACCAACACTACAAAATCTGCGTCCGTTGTTTTGGCGGCCCCGCTATTTTGACCTCAAAACAATGTTCCGTTAGGGCTGTGTTAAGGTTAGTGTAAAAATTAGGGTTAGATCTACATTTTTTAAAAAGCGACAAATTTAAGAAAAAAAAAGAGGCAAAACGAGGTGTGTGGCTTTTCATGAAAGTCATAACAACGTCGTTTTTACATGCTTTTGTGTGTGTGTGTGTGTGTGTGTGTGTGTGTGTGTGTGTGTGTGTGTGTGTGTGTGTGTGAGAGAGAGAGAGAGAGAGAGAGAGAGAGAAAGAAAGAGAGGGAGAGAGAGAGAGAGAGCGTAGCTATGCTTATATCAAAAGTATAGTTTCGTTCCTGTTTGAACGCTCCTTCGAATGCGAGTATAAACCGAGGTCCAGTCCGTGCACGCATGCACTCCATCGCATGGACTTTAAAGATCCTGATGCTTTTTGCCCCTACTATACGGTTGAGTGCCTGTTGCCTAAAACAAATCCATCAGGCACTAGCTAGGTCCCAGTCGTCAGTCGTCCAGGGTTGCTCAGTTGTCTCGGACGTTAAAACGCTTCGAGCGGCTTGAGTTTGATCCAATTTCGGCCACCACCTTTAGCAACTCTTGAGCTGGTAAAATGCTATATAAGAACATTTATAATCATAACCATAACACACATGATTATATTTTTTTATTATATATAATAAGGTATTATCGTTCTTGATCGTGGTGATGGGCAGTTTTTAAAACGCGAGAGTCAAAATGGCCGATATTTTTTTATTATTATTATTTGAAAAATTTTTTGGTTGTGGCATAGCTTCGGCGTGATATTATTGCAAACGCAATAAGGTTGGAAATATGGGCTGAAAGCTAAAAAAAAAATCGTAACTCTTATAAACATCCCCGAATAAAAGATGGAAGTTACATGCCTGTGTTTTTCCTTTTATATGATCATATTAGGTTGTCTTGGATGCACGAGAAACAGAAAGAAGAAGCAGCATAAACTCCTGGATAGAACTTCCCTATCTTATTGTTTTGCGTTGTGTAGGAACAGTATAATGATGCTGTGTTCCAAACACAAAGCCTTTGATAACTGTCGTAGCTCGGTGGTACAGCGTTCGCCTGGCACACCGATTAACCCAGGTTCGAATCCCGCGAGTGGGCAAGACAAAAGTGGCCATAGTTCACAATTCTACCTTAGCAGTGTGATTGCTCTGGTGGTTCAGTGTTGATTTGGGTCCCGGTCGCCTCTTCTGCGGGATGGTTATCCCCGTCTGCGGTATCGTATGACGGCCTACTAGCGCCAAAACCCAAAGTTACCACTATCACGAGATCATTGAAATTAGCACGTGTTCTGTGTAATTTACAGAGATACCGATAACCCACAGTGTTAATTAATAATTATCAGTATTTGCCACGCCTTCCTAGCGCCAAAAACCTGATAATTACAAATAGCATGAGCTAATTACTAATATCATATGAAAATTTACAATGATCAATGGATAATTACAATTATGATTGAAAAATTACAAATAGCGTGATCTTGTTTAATTTTCAGTTGTGGCTCTAGCAATTCGTCTGGAAATGGGACAAAACTGAAAATTGTAATTTTCATTTGATAATTTCAATTTTTACGTGTTAATTGTAAATATGTCGTTGATATTTTAAATTATCACATGATATTTGTTATTATCAGGTTTGGGTGCTAGTAGGCCGTCATAATGTTAATTACACAAAACACGTGTTATTTACTATTATCACTGATGCCTGTAAAAGCACGTTTCGGCGCTAGTAAGCCGCCTTAGTCAGAATTAAGCATCATCACGTAAAAATTGTAATTTTGAAATAAAAATTGTAATTATTATGTGATAGGAGCCATTGTATCAGACAATGGGTTCCGACAGGAAGTCCTCTCCAAGATCGCACAAACAACTGCTGCCCTGACAAGGTTGAAGCCCATTTGGAAGGACAGGACAATCTGCGCTCCCTTGTCATCTCCATCTTCCTCTACGCTTGCGAAGCATGGACCCTCACAGCAGATCTACAAGGAAGAATACAAACCATGGGGATGAGGTGCTACAGTAGGATTCTGGGTATTTCCTATATCCAGCACATCAACAACAACGAAGTCCGACAGACCATCACACAAGCCATTGGACAACATGATGACATGGAAACTCCGATGGTATGGCCACGTCACCAGAGCATCAGACCTTGCAAAAACCATCATGCAAGGCACGGTGCAATTAGTCAGAAGAAGAGGGAGACAGAAAAAGAGGTGGGATGACAACATTCGAGAATGGACTGGTCTGACACTGAACGAAGCCATGAGGGTTGCTAATAACCGAGAAAGATGGAGTGCGCTAGTTAAACGATCATCTGTGGTGTCCCAAAGATCTTTGAGTTACGGGATGGGATAGGACACGAATTTACAATTTTCGGTTTGGGCGCATTTTCAGGCGGATTGCTAGAACCAAACCTGAAAATTAAACAGCATCACGCGAAGATATTTGTGATTTTTTTAAATGATAATTGTAAATATCCCTTGATAATTGTAATTATTCCATGGTATTTGTAATTATCCCATGATATTTGTAATTATGTCATGATATTTGTAATTATCAGGTTTTGGCGCTAGTAGGCCGTCATAGTATCGCCAAAGGTGGATGTTGACGTTAAACTTCAATGTTCATAATGATATTTTGTTCGCACTATTATCTTGGTTTCCATAGGCGCCGTATCGGAGTGTGAGTGGAGTCTACAATATTACTTCTATACTATATAAATACGAGCGCCTGTGCTTTGTTTTGATTGCATGACACAGAGTTGTAAGCATTTTTTTGTTTGATTTATTACTAGGACCGACTTTATTATTTTATAAAGCTTGTTTTAAACTGGCATAGCAGGTAAAGTACATGTACACATAATTACGTACAATGTCGTGGGAAGGAACGCCATACCATACGATAATGCTTTTTGCACGTTGGCGAAGGGCCAAGAGTAGGTAGCACGCATTTAATAACGAGGCTCTCTAGTTTGTCGTTTTCTCAAAATAAATAAATACAAATAAAAATAAAAATACCCTCGTAACTCTCAAGGTTAAAATCAGAAATTTTCGGTTTACTAAGTGTAAAAGCACCGGCCAAGTGAATGAACATGGAAGGTTTTTTTATGTCCACATCCAGCATTGGTCAGTCGGCAGACGAGGATAACCGACCTTTCCAGGAAACAAGGGGGTAGGGACCCAAATCAACACTGAGCCACCAGAGCAATCATACTGCTAAGATGGTCAGTGAAATTGGCCACTTTTATTTTGCCCGGCCCACCACGGGACACAAACCTAGGTCACCGTTTCGGTTAGCCAGACGAACGCTGTACTGTGACCAAGTCAAACATTTAAAGACAAATCAAGCACTAATATTTATCATATAAAATTGATTAAGAAATAATTGAAATCATGACTAACAAACTAACGTTGTTGTTGTTGTTGTCACTCTAAATAGTTTGATTATCGAAGAGTTTCTTAATCTACGCTTTTGGGTTTAAACTTTTTCTAAAATGAAAGAATACTGTATTGATAACTTGTACACCATTATTTGAGTTGGTTTGCATGTGCGTTTTATTTTATCACATTGTATATCTCACTGCGCAAAATGTACTATTTAATTGAAGTGAAATAAAAGTTGTGTCTGTCTTGTTTAGCGTGTATTAAAAAAGAAGCAAACAAGTTTTAAGGTATATAAAAATCACAGCGGGTTGTGACGTGGCTGGGTTAGGGTTAGTTATACTAAAGACATTGCGTTCGATGACCTACTTAATGTAGGGGAAAGGTTGTAGCTTATGCAGGCAGCGGAATAGCTACTCTAGACTAGTATGGCTGTATCTAACTGGGAGTGCTCGGGGCAGTTTTAGGAAGAGGTATGTTACATGCCAAATGTCTATTCAGTCCCGATGCTGGAATCTGTGCAACTCGTGTTCGTCTCCACGCAGCCCGTTCACTCAATAACGAGGCCAGAGTTATCTTTATAAAATTGTCTAACTTTAATCAGTAGAAGACGCAAACAGCATCAACAACTGCGTTCCCCAATCCCTCCCCTTCCCCCATCACCCTCCCCAAAAAGACCCCTCTCCCCCCCACCCCAAACTCCATACAGTACAGAAAGCCTTACAACATTCCAGAATGACGTAGTCAATAACCAATCAGAAAAAAGATCGTCACAGGAAGCACTCATTGTTGCACGTCATATAATATTCTAGAATGTCCTAATAAGATTTGACTTGCTGCGAGATCTCGAACCTTGCAGTCGGTTGCTAGTAAATAAGCGATGCCAGAAAGATCTTAACATTGTTACAACAATATCGACCCAGTAAATCCAACGAACATTCTGCGACGCTTCTCTCGCAACCTAATATAGAACTAACTCAAAGGTAACTAAATGTTTTCATTGCACGCTTCGTGGCTAAACACAATTATTGTGACTTATCGTGCGCGTCTCAATCGTAACAAGGTATAAAGAAAGATTATAAGACTTACACTGTATAACTATAAATAATTTAGAAGTGTAAGTCTGCATGGTATTTGATCCTTTTACCGGTTCATGAAATTGCTGCCTAGCCCTTTGTATGACGGCCTACTAGCGCCAAAACCGAGAGTTACCATTATCGCGAGATAATTGAAATTACCACGTGATCTGTGTACTTTACAGAGATACCGGTAATTCAATGTTAATTAATAATTATAAGTACTTGCAACGCCTGCCTAGCGCCAAACCCTGATAATTACAAATATCATGAGATAATTACAAATATCATAGGAAAATTATAATTATCAAGGGATAATCAAATGAAAATTAAAATTTTCGGTTTAGGCCCATTTTCAGAGGGATTGCTAAAGCCAAAACTAAAAATTAAACATGATCATGAGGATATTTAAAATTGTTCAATGATAATTGTAATTATCCCTTGTAAATTGTAATTATCCCATAATATTTATATTTATCTCATAATATTTGTAATTATCAGGTTTTGGCGCTAGTAGGCCGTCATACCCTTGTACACTACCCTAAGCTACCACCATTATGCCATCTTTGTGGGGGTGTGTTTGGGTGCGTGCGTGTGTGGGTGTGGGTGTATGCAAGAGAGCTAAATCGACATTTTACTTTTAAATAAGCACTGTTCCACGTTAGTGATTGAGAAGCATAAACATGACATATTAAATTGAGTTTTGAATCTAGGCATTCTGCTCGAACACCGGAAGTAATTATTCTACATGCTAATAATTTCATACAGGCAACAGTTCCTCGCTCCGTACAGTTCTCACGCCGCATGAAACCTGTGTAATATAAACATGTCGTGCACTAACCAACTGGACAAATGTATGTGAACAAGTAGCATTATAACAGGAATATATAATTACAACTGAAAGATGTCATTTGATTTTAAGTACATTCCATTGTTCGTTCTTTCTCCCAACACACACACACACACACACACACGCACACGAACGCACACGCACCTACACAGACATGTAAATAAATAAATAAATAAATAAATAAATAAGTTATACATACACACACACCCACACGCACACACACACACACAAAACGAATTAAATAACAATTATATTTTATTTCTTGGCGTGAATGAGATATTATGCAGCCTCCTATCCTATCCTATCCTATCCTATCCTATCCTGATGCTCTGGTGACGTGGCCATACTATCGGAATTTCCGTTTCTTCACCACTGTGAGCATGTAGTCTAATCGTGTTGTCCAATGGATTTTGTGATGGTCTGTCGGACTTTGTCGTTGGTGATGTGCTGGGTATAGGAAATGCCCAGAAGTCTTTTGTAGCACCTCATCTCCATGCTTTGTATCTTCGTTGTAGAACTGCTGTGAGGGTCCATGTTTGGAAGCGTATATGAAAATGGAGCTGACAAGAGAAACCTATCCTATCCTATCCCATAACTCAAACGTCGTTGGGGCACCATAGATGATCGTTTAACCAGCGTACTCCATCTTTCTCTTTTCTCAGGAACCCTCATGGCTTCGTTCAGTGTCAGACCAGTCCATTCTCGAATGTTATCCTCCCACCTCTTTTTCTGTCTTCCTCTTTTTCTGCCTCCTTGCACCGTGCCTGGCATGATGGTTTTTGCAAGGCCTGATGCTCTGGTGACGTGGCCATAACATCGGAGTTTCAGTTTCTTCACCACTGTGAGCAAGTCATCATGTTGTCCAATGGCTTGTGTAATGGTCTGTCGGACTTCATCGTTGATGTGCTGGGTATAGAAAATGCACAGAAGTCTTCTGTAGCACATCATCTCCAAGCTTTGTATTCTTTGTTGTAGCTCTGCTGTGAAGGTCCATGTATCGCAAGCGTATAGGAAGATGGAGATGGCAAGGGAGCGCAGCATCCTTACCTTGGAATGTAGGCTGATGGTCCTGTCTTTCCAAATGGGCTTCAAATTTGTCAGGGCAGCCGTTGTTTGTGCGATCCTGGAGAGGAATTCCTATCGAGACCCATTGTCTCTTTGAGCCAAGTTGTGGTCCTGATTTTGTGGTCCTGATTAGGCTCTTTGCAGTCCGCTGGACCATGTAAGCAATGAATAACTAACTAACTTCTATCCAGTGTTCATTTGCTGTGCGCATGTCTTTTCGGATGTCATTGTTGATTTTTTTTTTGTAGTCATCAGCTCCCTGTGAGGTATTCTTTTTTTATTATTTTTTTATATCTCTCTTCGTTTGTTACACAGGTCTAAAAGTGATCCACGGTTTCGTCTTTGGGCGATACTTGCCAAGGATCTCAGTGGCGGCATCTGTCACAGCTGAGTTGAAGGTGGTGGTAATGATGTTGACATCTACGTCACCAGCTCCCAAAAGGAGCAGTGGTGAAAATTTCCCTCCAATTGTGGCTTGGAATATTTCTGCCACCTCCGGGTCTTGCAGTTTGTCCAGGTCGAACTTTAATATGGTGCACTTTGGAATGTGTGCTCTCTGCAAGTGGAGCCGGAAAGACATCATCACGAGATCGTGGTCACTTCCGATATCTGCTCGTGGAAAAGTGCGTGTCTTGATCTGAAGCATTTCTTGACCATGGTGTAGTCAATCTGGTTGTGATGCTCCCTCCTGGGACTGTACCAGGTCTATCGTCTGGATTTTTTGTGGAGACCAAGCGTGTTTGCCAGTATCAGATTGTTGTATCTGGCAAACTCCAAGAGTCTCAGACCTCTGTCATTTTTATCGTTGTTGCAGTGGGGTTCACATGTGTCTTCCCAATTGTGGTTCACATCTTGGCCAACCTTGTCATTCCAGTCGCCTTGCACTATGACTATGTCTTTCTTCGGCACTTGGTCAAGGACAGCCTGTAGATTTTCATAGAAATCCTCGACTTCACTGTCGCCATAGTCTGATGGCATAGGCCTGGATGATGATGTTGAAAGGGGATATGCAGCCTCAGTGGTTTGATATTATGAGTAATGGTTCAGAGGTAACTCTCTTTATTTAATATACCTATGTGGTCTGTGACTGTGGGTCTATTGTTGCTGGGCTCTGCACAGTGGAATGCTATTACCCACTCGTCTTTCGTCTGCGGAGATCGGCTAGTTAAATCGCCCTATGACTAATCTTAATACATTTATATGTTTGGCCCGGTCTGTGTGCGGATGGGATTACAGAGTTAGGGAGAAAAGTGTAAAGATTCACTGACACACTAGCTCTCGCACGGCTATGAAACATAGGTAGTCCAGCCACTTGTTAACAGTAAATATCACACATTTATTTTTTCTACTCTATATCTAATTCTCTAATCACTACATTAACTTAAATGTCCAAAACGCAATATAACTAGGATAACTTAAAAGTCCAAATTCATTTCGTGTAGTTCGCTCCTTGATGGGTCTGTGCTGCTACTGTTCTCGACATTTGCTACTGTCTCATCATTGGGCTATTTGTTCTTTTTGGCCTAACGTTCGTTTTCTGGAAGAGTGGACTACCGCACAGTCCGTGTGTCAGTGCTTTTGTTTTACCTTTGCTTCTTTAAAATTGTTGTATCAATTTTTGTTCATCAGATTAACATAAGTTGTACTGATTCTTTAAAATGATTCACAACGCCGCCCAAAAAAAAAGAAGAACAATTTCGAAAATGCTTATTTTATTGGTTATGTGCGTAAGTGTCTGGAAATACATTTGAATGGCTTGCCATCTTGTTAGTTTTTCCAAACTCGCAGTTTCGCTTGAGGAATGTCTGGTGATCAGAAGGGCTTAAAACAGTCTTTGATCTAGAAAGAGGACCTCACATTTTGGTCATCAGAGGGGTTTCAGCCTTTGTTGTAGAAATGATAGCAATAATAGCACAACGCAGGGTTTTGTGGTTGTTGTTGATTTGGTTGTTTTTTTTCCCCCACAAATATTACTTTCCGCTACGAGCTTGCAGGTTGGATTGCGACACGGGGAGTCGCCCAGAGCTAGGGTTTCTGGCGCGGAGGACACCCTGGGGTCAGTGTTCGGTAATATATAGAAGTTTATTTTCCTTCTGTCACAAAAGACGACTTTCTGCAATGATTATTTATTTATTCAGGAACTCACTTCCATTTTTCATCCCCCTACACCACGCCCCCTTCTCACCCCACTTCCCACCTTCAGGCTGTGTCCCCGGTGTCGTGTCAGTGGCACGGTAATTAGCCCGGTCATTCTATCCAAAAAGGGACAAACAAACCCAGGCAGACATTTTAGTCATTCAGGAGGGACCACCCTTGTTCCTGTTTTTGTTTTGTTTGATATGTTTGTGTGCTTTATTATTTTGACAACCTTTTTTTTAAGACAGTGCGCGTGCGCTTTAGACTTTCAGGGCGGTTTGAGGTAATAGGACTCTGCTGTCTGGCGAGCTTCTTGAGCAAACTCTAGGCGCTGGAAACTGCGCTATATAAGAACAATTTGTTATTATATAAGGCAATCATTTCGGTCATAGGGAGGTTTTTCGTCTGTCCTATCCTATCCCGTAACTTCAAAGTCGATGGGGCACTACAGATGATCATTTAAGGCGGTGAGAGATCATTTTCTTTTCAAGGACCATTGTTATGGAATAGCCTCCCAGCCGATGTACTCCATGCGACATCATACAACTCTTTTAAAGAAAAAGTTGAAGACATACCTTTTTACTGCCACATACAGCTGAAATGCTATTTTTGTATTGCTTCTATTTGTATGGGGCGAACGTATGTGACTTAGGTACGAGACTATTGAGGTCACCGAGGGTTTTCTCCGGGCACTCCGGTTTCCTCCCTCCCTTCAATAATGGTACAGGACGCAGTCAATATAAAAATTTCAAAAATAAAAATTCGATTTTCTTTCCGTCTTCTAATAGCGATCTCCCTGCCTTTACACCACCTGTTTGAGTGATGGATGTGTGTTTGGTGTGTGTGAGGGTAGATGAGACAGGTGAGCGTGTATGTTGGTATAGATCGCCGCGCTTTGAGCCTGAATGATTTGGGGAAAGGCGCGTATAGCATCCTGTATTATTATTATTATTATTATTATTATTATTATTATTATTATTATTATTATTATTATTATTATTATTATTATTATGTGTGTCTGTGCGGTACACATGGTGTGTGTGGGTGTGTCTGTGTGCGCCTTGATCTCTGCCAGGGAAAGCGCCTTATAAATTAATTAATAACTAATAATAATAATAATAATAATAATAATAATAATAATAATAATAATAAGAAGAAGAAGAAGAAGAAGAAGAAGAAGAAGAAGAAGAAGAAGAAGAAGAAGAAGAAGAAGAAGAAGAAGAAGAAGAGTAACCACCGTACTCCATCTTTCTCTGTCCTCAGCAAACCTCATGGATTCGCTCAGTGTCAAGCAAATCCATTCTCGAATGTTGTCCTCCCACCTCTTTTTTCTGTCGCCCTCTTCTGCCTCCTTGCGCCGAGCCTTGCAGGATGGTCTTTGCAAGGCCTGATGCTCTGGTAACGTGGCCATACCATCGTATGTTTTTCGTCTAATCCTATAAAAGGCTCCAATTAATTTTCTTCACTTCAAAAGAAGAAAATCATTTTGCGCAGTGGGATATACGAAACTGGGTGATAGAATAAAATATACATGCAAACAAGACACCTTAAATAGTGGTAGTAAAGCAGGCTAAATTATCAACTCTGCTGCATTTGTTTATTTTACCTTAGCCTATGCGCAACCAATTAAGTAGCCCGGTAATAAACCGAACCGGGCTAGCCCGAGATAAACTGTTCGGCTTGTGTGTGTGTATCAGTTTATAGTCCCCTCTCTTCCCTGTTCGGCTTAAAGCGGGCCATATGGTATCAGAGCAGCGAAGAGCAACCATTCAGCAACAGTCTGAGGGAACCCCTCCCCAACCCGCTTTAAAATAAAAAAAATTATTAATAGCTTTTTAGATTGAACGAGTCGTCTATGTTGATGACCCGCTTCAAACGTTGTTGTAGATTATGACCTGATCACTTGGCGTCATAGGTTTTACTAAGAATGTAGGAATCGGAAAGTAGTTTTTTGACGGAAAGCACGCAAACTTCTTCTAAAAATGTAAGAACCTAATGCAAAATTTGGGTCTTTACGTCTCGAAAGTTGAGTTGCCCTAGGTCGTCTACTATAGGCGACGAAATAGGTCGAACTTTCTTCAAAATTTCTCCGAAAATCGACTGGATTTTCTCCGTCCCGGATAGAGCACTCCCTTGCACTTAAAACACTCTCATGCATTACAACTGCACTCCCATGCACTAAAAGAGCACTCCTGTGCACTTAGAAAAAAGTGGGTGGCTGGAAAAAAGTGGGTGGCTAATACACACACCCATTCTCCGCATAAAAAGCAAGGTTTTCAAGGCTTATGTGTACGCACAAACACACACACCCACACACACACACGCACACACCATACACACCCATACCATGGTTGGTTTGTTGTGGAGACAGAGTGTTAATTAATCCAGCTGCTTGCACATAAAGCAGTGACATCACTGACAGTGACATCACTCTGTCCGACACTCCATTTCCTCGTGTCACAACACTGACCACCGGCCAGACTTAAGACCACACCAAGCCCCTTGGCATGCCATCTCTCTGTCCGTTTGTTGTCTGTTTTATCTGTTTGTCTGTCTGTCTGTCTGTCCGTCTGTCTGTCTCTCGTTATTCCTGGGCTTGTTTGTGTATCTGTATGTGTCTCTAATCATCTTCTCCGTCTTTAGCAGCAGCGGCAATAGTAGTAGTAGTAGTAGTAGTAGTAGCAGTAGCAGCAGCAACAACAGTAGTAGCAGCAGCAGAAGCTGTAGGAGTTGTTATTGTTGTTGACGTTGTCCTTCGTCTTCTTGTTCTTCTTGTTGTTCTTCTTGTTGTTCTCTTCTTGTTCTTGTTCTTGTTCTTCTTGTTCTTCTTCTTCTTGTTCTTCTTGTTCTTCTTCTTCTTCTCCTCCTCCTCTTCCTCCTCCTCCTCCTCATAATAATAATAATAATAATAATAATAATAATAATAATAATAATAATAATAATAATAATAATAATAAGTAATAATAATAGTAATACTACTACTACTACTACTACTACTACTACTACTACTACTACTAATAATAATAATAATAATAATAATAATAATAATAATAATAATAATAATAATAAAAGAATTAAGAAAAAAAAAGGGTTTTATTTAGCGCTTTCTTCTAATAACAGATCAGTTCAAAGCGCAGACCACCTTCAAACCTCCTTCCCCTCCTCCTCCCCATTCTTCACTTATCCAACACCCCTTCCCCCGAATCCTCCTAATTCTTTTCCTCCTACTCCGCCTCTTCCACCTCCGTCTCCTTCTATCCTCTTCCCCTTCTTTATCCCCTAAGGAGACGGCGCTGAATACGTACGTATGTCTGTGCGACTGTCTGTCGCCATCTTGTATCCTACCTGTCTTCATTTCCGGTTCGTAATGTCTCGGAGCGGACGGCGAGAACTTCCGAAAAAAAGGTGGATCTGTTTATTGGACGTTTGTTATTAAGGCACCTGAAGATTATGGGTAGAGACAAAAAAGAAAGAGGGTGAAGGAGGAGGCGGCGGGGTGAGGGTTAGTGGCGGAGTGGGGCGGGGAAGGTGGAGAGAGAGAGAGATAGGGGTGAGGGGGTGTCCAAGAGGAAAGGGTGATGAGGTAGTAAAGAGAAGGAGCATGAGCACTACACAGGTTTCCGGTGATCGCGATGTAGGAGAGAGAAAGAGAGAGAGAGAGAGAGAGAGAGTACGGAATGCTTGGGCCAGCAGCCTTGAGCAGCTCTTGAGCTGGACAAGTGCTCCATAAGAACTAAATAAATAACTAAAATATTGATAGGCTACCTCTATGAAGAGAGAGAGAGAGAGAGAGAGAGAGAGAGAGGGGGAGAGAGAAGATAAGATAAAGATAACATAGTAAGCGCTGGGTTCGCTATAATTACATCTTTTATTTGGGGCTTGAAACAATAACTATTAAATACAACTAATTAACCTTATAGCCTTAACATCATGGGGGTGGGAGAGATAGAGACAAAGAGAGACAGAGAGAGAAGAAGAAGAAGAAGAAGAAGAAGAAGAAGAAGAAGAAGAAAGAATGAAAGAAAGAAAGAATGAAAGAAAGAAAGAAAGAAAAAGAAAGAAAGAAAGAAAGAAAGAAAGAAAGAAAGAAAGAAAGAAAGAAAGAAAGAAAGAAAGAAAGAAAAATAAAGAAAAATGGTATATAGAAGAGAGAGGGTCAGACAGACAGACTGGCAGACACAGACAAGGAGACAGAAAGACAAGAGACACAGATGCAGAAGCAGAAAGCTGTTTTAACAAAAAGAAAAAAAAAGAAAAGAAAATACCAGAAACTGGATGTGCAGCATTTTTTTCTGGAATGAAGAGGAACGGAGACGAAACTTCTATAAAGAGTAACAAAGCGACGCAATGCATGACGATATGGCCTACGTCAGAGCGAAACCGTTAAATAACAATTAAGGTTTGAAGGCGGCAAGTCAACCCCTCTTACGGAACGCGGAATGAACGAACCCTTCACATGCTTGCGGTGACAAGATCACAACCGTACTGCCCTCTTTTAAATAAAAAAAAGAAAGCGAAGTGTAAAGAAACGCAAGTGAGTAAGGGTCTAATATAACTGACTGTAACATATTGCCTTCCGAGGTCAGACCGTATTCTATATTCATTGTTATGAAGAGAGAGACTGATAAAAACGGCGTGACCACTTGCCAACCTGGGAGCCTCCACGACGTTCTTCATCTGCCCGACTGGACTGCCATTATAACAACGTGCGACGGAGAAAGGGAATGAAGAGATAAAAACAACCAACACCTGTAGTTAGGAGTTGCAAAATTTTTTCTTTTAGAAAATCTGTTTCAAGTAAACCCATGAACTCGTACAATCAGACATTTGCTTGTAACTTGTTATCAGTATTCTCTATCTCTCAAGATTAACATAAGATAAGATAATTTTATTTAACAAGGGTAAAAGAGTAAGCACTGGGTGTTTTTTTTAATACATCTTGCCCTTGAGCCTTGTAACAACAATTAGCATTAAAAAAATAACTTTATAACAATAACATCATAATGTAACAATACAATACAGATCTGTGCACACACTAACACACACATACGCTCGCACTCACAACTTATTTAAAGCAACCTAATAAGTGTTATTACGGTAAAACTCAAAGTAAGTAACTAATTTGCAACGTGTTGTAAAAGGTGGTTTCTAAAGGATGCGTATTTAGTGACTGCACTGCGAAAAACTTCTTGAAAGTTGTTCCATGAAATGGATTCTGAATATGACAGACTGGTTTGATTCAAGATTTATATTTAGGTTACTGTCCCCATAAATTACCAGGAAGGTGAAAGCATTT
Source organism: Oncomelania hupensis (assembly GCA_036898135.1). Taxonomy (NCBI): domain Eukaryota; kingdom Metazoa; phylum Mollusca; class Gastropoda; order Littorinimorpha; family Pomatiopsidae; genus Oncomelania; species Oncomelania hupensis. Next base: position 37,739,443 of record CM072526.1, read on the forward strand.
TGGATACAGGGTCCTTCCTACAAGTGATGCTCGCAGTTCTCGACAGCGGCCATGGCTTGTTCACTGATAACCTCATCACATCCCTTAACGACACAGTGTATACGGTTCTAGGACAACTACCCCCCGGCAACTACCCTCCGGACAAATACCCCCGGACAACCACACCTTGGACAAATACCCACCTAGGACATCTACCCACCAGACAAGTACTCTCCATCCACACATTTATTTTTAGCACCCATTCGTGAGAACAGGTCACACAAATAAAGTAATCAAATAAAATAAAATATAAAAAAATTTGAGTAGTCAGTAGTGATCAAATAGAATATAATTTTTTAAAATTTCGATTTAGTTTTCCAACTAAGGCTAAATATTATATATTTTTTTTAAACCATGGAATGCGTTACCTCCACACGCGGTTGCATCAAGATTCTGTATGAGGGCTTTGTGTATGTGAAGTCTAAGCTCGTCCTACGAGTGTGAGCTCCTACGCAACAGCAAACAGTGTAAAGTCAGAATCCATTGTCAGTGGAGATCTTTTTTTTTTATGAAGACATTTTGCCTTGTGACAAGTGAAATATATTATAAAATAAAACAAAAAAATAATACATGTGGTTTTTTTCTCTCATTTTTTTCATTAAATAAATATTGATTTCAAAGGGTACTTGTCGGGTGGGTAGATGTTCGAACGGGATATTTGTCCAGGGGGTGACTGTCTTGGGGTAGTGTTCCGGGGGGTGATTGTCTAGGGGATAGTTGTCCTCATACCACTTTATACATACATCTCGGCAGGTGTTCCTGATTCGGCTCTTTGCAGTCCGCTGGACCCTATAAAGAATGACTAACTAACATCGCGGGAGGTACCCCACAGCCACAACAAAAGCGACTGCAGGCTGATCTGAACAGAGATATACGGTTGTATTTGCCTAAAGCTATGTATATTGTTTTTTAAAAAGAAGTTAAATGAATTAGTATTGACAATTATTTCATTCCTGGTATTTCCGAAAGGTTAAACGACCGCTAGGCTTAATTATATTTTTTTTAAAAAAAATCTTTTGATAATTTTGATCCGCCTTACTGAAGGAACATGGTTGGCGCTCAGATTTCTAATTGAAACACCATTATTACATGAACGTCTATTATTATTATTACTATTCTTCTTCTTCTTCTTCTTCTTCTTCTTCTTCTTCTTCTTCTTCTTCTTTTCTTCTTCTTCTTCTTCTTCTTCTTCTTCTTCTTCTTCTTCTTCTTCTTCTTCTTCTTTTTCTTCTTCTTCTTCTTCTTCTTCTTCTTATTATTATTATTATTATATTATTATTATTATTATGGTGATGATGATGATGATGATCATCATCATCATCATCTTCATCATCATCGTTATCACTAACATCATCATAATCTTCATCCTTCTCGTCTTTCTCCTCCTCCTCCTCCTCCTCCTCCTCCTCCTCTTCCTCATCATCATCATCATCATCATCATCATCATCATCATCATCATCATCTTTGGAAGCAACATTATACCTTTGCTCTTTATTTTATCCTATCCCATAACTCGAAGGTCGTTGGGGCACAACAGAAGATCGTTTAACCAGCGTACTCTATCTTTCTCTGTCCTCAGCATAGTGTCAAGCCAGTCCTTTCTCGAATGTTGTCCCCCCACCTCTTTTTCTGTCTCCCTCTTCTTCTGCCTCATTGCACCGTGCATTGCAAGATGGTCTTTGCAAGGTGTGATGCTCTGGTGACGTGGCCATACCATCGGAATTTCCGTTTCTTCACCACTGTGAGGATGTCATCGTGTTGTCCAATGGCGTGTACTATAGTTTGTCGGACTTTGTTGTTGGTGATGTATTGGATGAAGAAAATGCTAAAAAGTCTTCTGTAGCACCTCGTCTGCTGTGAGGGTCCATGTTTTGCAAGCGTATAGGAAGAGGGAGCGCAGCAGCCTTATCTTGGAATGTAGACTGATGGTCCTGTCTTTCCTAATGGGCAGAGAAACAGTTGTTTGTGCGATCCTGGAGAGGACTTCTTGTCGGAACCCATTGTCTGATATAATGGCTCCTAAATATTTGAAACTGTAAACTGTGTTGAGGGATTGGCTTTGAACTTTGATGTCCGTGTTGATTCCATTGGTGGTGTTGGTCATCATTTTGGTCTTCTCTGCATTATTTCCAATCCAAGGGCTCTGGAGGTGATGTCGAGCCTCTGTACCAGCTGTTCAAGTTCTTTTTCCTCTCCAGCCAATCCATCGATGTCATCCGCAAAACGGAGGTTGAAGATTATTCTACCTCCTATGTTGACCGTTCCTTCGTGATCTGCAAGGGCATCTGACTTAATACGCTCTTAAAAGATGTTGAAGAGTGTTGGAGAGAGAGGCATCCTTGACGCACGCTGAATGTTGTTGTGTACCAGTTCCCAGTGGCGCTGTTGTGAAAGATTGCATCGGTAACTTGTCGCGCAGGCTTTTGATGACTGTTTTAATGGTAGGGCTAATATTGTACACTCTCAAGGTTTCCCACAGAGCTGAATGCCAGACTCGGTCAAACGCTTTCTTGAAGTCTACAAATACATGATATAGATGTTGCTGCTGTAGGTATTTATTGCAGATTATTCTGAGGTTGAAAATCTGTTCAGTGGTGCTTCGCCCTGCCCTGATTCCTGCTTGTTTTTCACTATGATTTGTTCAGCTTGGGGTTTCAACCTGTTGAGTATTATTTTTAAGAAGACCTTCCTGGAATGACTGATGAGGCTGATGAAAGTTACCCTTTTGGGGAAGATTGATGACAAGCGACTGGGTCCATGGTGTAAACCACTACCCACTCTGCCAGATCTTGTTACAGATAATAGTGAGGGCGTCAATCATCGATGCTCCTCTTGCTTGAATCAATTCTGCGGGTATATGGTCCACTCCCGCTGACTTCCCCTTTTTCAGCAATTGCACTGTTGCCTCAACTTCTCGGTGAATTGGGAGGATTTTTTCTTCTTCTATGTTCTGGGGACTGATGGGTCTCCGTTTGGTGTATGGTTGTAAACGTCAAAGCAGTACTCTGTCCATCTATCCAAGACTTATTGTCCTTCTGTAAGGCATATGCCAGACTTGCTTTGAATCGTGGAGACCTTAGGCTGTTTAACACTTGTCAGCCGCTCACAGCCTGGTAGGCCTTCTTGCTGTTGTTCTTGTTCAGACTGTTCTCTATTTCCTGGCATTGCTCTTCTATCCAGTTCTCATTTGCTGTGTAGGCATACATGCCTTTTCGGATGTCATTTTTGATTCTTCGGTAGGCATCAGTTCCATGTGAGGTTGTTTTTTTGTGCTCATCTCTCTTCGGTTGTCACACGTGGTCCAAACGTTCAGCTATGATCCACGGTTTCTTCTTGGGTCGGTGCTTGCCAAGAATCTTAGTGGCGGCATCTGTCACAGCTGAGTTGAAGGTGGTGGACATGGTGTTGACATCTACTTCACCCGCTCTCCTTTTGTGTTTCACGTTTGAAGCATACATATAGGTAGAAATGATTGTATTCTTTTGAATTTCCATAAACTTCCAAGAAAATTAAGAAGAAGGCATAACAAAAATAAGCAGAAGAAGAAGAAGAAGAAGAAGAAGAAGATGATGATGATGATGATGATGATGGTGATGATGATGCTGATGATGATGATGATGATGATGATGATGATGATGATGATGATGATGATGATGATGATGATGATGATTATGATGATGATGATAAAGAAGGAGGAGGAGGAGGAAAGAAAAAAAGAACATGGAAAAGAAGAAGAAGACGAAGAATAAAATTAAAAAAAGAAAAAAGGAGCAGAATGAAAGAAAGAAAGAAAGAAAGAAAGAAAGAAAGAAAGAAAGAAAGAAAGAAAGAAAGAAAGATAGAAAGAAACATAAACTTTCTATAGTCATGTAGATTTTACAAGAAGATTCTCTTTAAAGAAAAGAGAAAGAAGGAGAGGGAGAAGAAAAAAGAAAGAAAGAAAGAACTAGAAGAAAGAAAGAAATAGAAAGAAGGAGAAAAAGAAAAAGGAAAGGAAAGAGAAGAAGAAGAAGAAGAAGAAGAAGAAGAAGAAGAAGAAGAAGAAGAAGAAGAAGAAGAAGAAGAAGAAGAAGAAAGACAAACAGAAAGAAAGAAAGAAAAAGAAGAAAGACAGACAGAAAGACATAAGACGAAGAACAAAAAAAGAAAGAAAGAAGAAGAAAGACAGACAGAAAAAAGAAAGAAAGAAGAAGAAAAAAAGACAGAAAGAAAGAAGAAGAAAGACAGACTGAAAGAAAGAAGAAGAAGATAGGCAGGCAGACAGACAGAAAGAAAGAAAGAAAAAGAAAGACAGACAGAAAGAAAGAAAGAAGAAGAAAGACAGAAAGAAAGAAAGAAAAAGAAGGAAGACAGACAGAAAGAAAGGAAGAAAGAAGAAAGACAGACAGAAAGAAATAATAATAAGAAGAAATACAGCCAAACAGAAAAAAAGAAGAAGAAGAAAGACAGACAGAAAGAAAGAAGAAGAATAAAGACAGACAGAAAGACAAAAGAAAAAGAAAGACACAAAGAAAGAAGAAAAAGACAGACAGAAAGACAAAAAGAAGAAGAAGAAAGACAGAAAGAAAGAAGAAGAAAAAAGACAGACAGAAAGAAAAAAAAGAAGAAGAAAGACAGAAAGAAAGAAGAAGAAGAAAGACAGACAGAAAGAAAGAAAGAAAGAAAGAAAGAAAGAAGAAGAAAGAAAGGCAAACAGACAGGAAGAAAGAAAGAAGAAGAAGAAGAAAGACAGACAGACAGAAAGAGAGAAGAAGACGAAAGACAGACAAACAGAAAGAAAGAAAGAAGAAGAAGAAAGACAGAGAGACAGACAGTAAGAAGAAGAAACACACAGAGACAGAAAGAGAGAAAGAAAGAAGAAGAAGAAGAAAGGCAGACAGACAGAAAGAAAGATGAAGAAGAAGAAAGACAGACAGAAAGAAAGAAAAAAAGAAGAACAAAGACAGATAGAAAAAAAGAAAAAAAAAGAAGAAGAAAGACAAACCGACAGAAAAAAAGAAAGATAGAAGGAAGAAGAAGAAGAAGAAAGACTGACAGATAGAAAGAAAGAAAAAAAGAAGACAGAGAGATAGAAAGAAATAAAGAAAGAAAGATGAAGAAATACAGACAGAAAGAAAGAAGAAGAAGAAGAAAGAAAGAAAGTAAGAAGATGATGAAAAAGAAAGAAAGAAAGAAATCAGAAAGAAGGAGAAAAAGAACAAAAAGGAAAGATAGAAGAAAGACTCAGTCAAACGCTATCTTGAAGTCTACAAACACACTATATAGATGTTGTTGGTGCTGTAGGTATTTCTCGCAGATTATGCTGTGGTTGAAAATCTGTTCAGTGGTACTTCGTCCTGCCCTGAATTCTGCTTATTCTTCAGCTATGATTTGTTCAGCTTGGGGTTTCAACCTGTTGAGTATTATTTTCAGAAGGACCTTCCTGGTATGGCTGATGGTGCGGTAATGTTCACACTCCTGAAGGTTACCCTTTTTGGGAAGAGTGATGACAAGTGACTGGGACCATAGTGTAGGCCACTCCCCACTCTGCCAGATCTTGTTACAGATAATGGTGAGGGCGTCAATCATCGATTTTCCTTGAATTAATTCCGCAGGTATGTGGTCCACTTTCGCTGACTTCCCCTTCTTCAGCGATTGCACTTCTGCCTCAACTTCTTCTCGGAGAATTGGGAGGATTTCTTCTTCTCGGGGGTGTCGGATAGTGCAGTGGTTGGAGCACTCGCTACTGTGTCGAAAGTGAAGCACCGTCCGGTGCGGTTAGCACTTGGATGGGTGACCGCTAAGGTGTGAAGCGACAAACAACAACGCCCCCAGTTGACTCAACTGTGATTGAGTACCTACTCTCTTGAGGGTGGGGAAGGTAAAGCAGCGAGGGAGAGAGTTGGGCATCACCCTCATTACGCTGGCCCAAGATAAGTGTGATCTCCAACATCACGCTCCCCTACGGCCACAAGGCTATGGGACTACCTTTACCTTTACCTTTACCTTCTTCTCGGAGCATTGGGAGGATTTCTTCTTCTTCTCTGTTCTGGGGACATGCTAGAACTGATGGGTCTCCGTTTGGTGTGTGGTTGTAAAGGTCAGAGAAGTACTCTGTCCAACTATCCAAGACTTCTTGTTCTTCTGTAAGGCATATGCCAGACGTGCTTTAGATCGTGGAGACCTTGGGCTGTTTGACACTTGTCAGCCGCTTCACAATCTGGTAGGCCTTCTTGCTGTTGTTCTTGTTGAGACTGTTTCCTATTTCCTGGCATTGATCTTCTATCCAGTTCTCCTTTGCTGTGCGCATTCCTTTTCGGATGTCATTGTTGATTTTTCGGTAGGCATCAGCTCCCTGTGATGTGTTTTATCTTTTTCACCTCTCGTCGTTTATCACACAGGTCCAAAAGTTCAGGTGTGATTCCCGGTTTCTTCTGTAGAAGAAGAACAGGAGTCAAATGAATGTCAAAGTTTGTCAGTTGATACGTTCAACTATGAACCCCAATGAAGATGAACTGGATTAAATAATAATAATAATGATAATAATAATAATAATAATAATAATAATAATAATAATAATAATAATAATGATGATGATGAAGATGATGATGATGATGATGATGATGATGATGATGATGATGATGATGATGATGATGATGATGATGATGATGATGATGATGATGATGATGATGATGAAAATAATACAGGATGTTGTCACACGTTTTTTCTTCAATCTCGCTATTACAGAAGTCGGAATGGAAATCAATTGTTATTTTTGACATTTTAGTTGGACTGCATCCAATACCATTATTGAGGGGAGAGAGGAAACCTCAGTACCCGGAAAAACCCACGGTGCCCTGAAAAGTCTCGTACCTCAGTCACGTAAGTTCGACCCACGTGGCTAGGAAAGCAACTCACTGTCAAATGAGCTACAGGACACCCCGTAAATGCGATGTTACATGTAATTAGTATTTTTTTTATTGTTTTTTGTTGTTGTTGTGTTTGTTTTTTTTTAAAGAGAAAGCCTATAGCTTTACATTTTACATCAGATCTAGGTAATTCATTTACTCATTTGATATTCTGATGCTACAAGAGTGCAGTGTAACAAGCAACATACCCTACTGGATCCGCTACTCATTTTCTGCGCAAACCATCTTTTCACTACATCAAAGCTACTAACTACGTTCACGCATTCAGTGTCGTTGCAAATCCTTTTCAAATTTTATAGTGAGTGTTGCCCCAACTTGCACAAAGTAAGATTATATATATAGACCAGTCACCTACCTGTTTTCTTGAATACTCTTCCGGGACAAAACTCCTCATTTGTGTGCGAGGTCTGTTAGATCAGCTTGGGAATATTGGACGCTTTCTGCCAAATGGTCACTGGGCTTTCCTATGATGTTATTATTTGGCCATGTAGACATTTTATATGTATGTGTTTTGTTGATATTTTATAATGTTTGTATTCTATTTTGGTTTTGTAAACGGGGGTTCGATAAATTCAAGTATAGCCTCAGCGTCCCCTGCGTGGGATGTCTTTATTGTAAAGTGACCGGCTGGCGCAGTGCCTTCGGTGTTACCACTAGGGTTGTTTCGACAGATCTTTTTATGCGGATCAGGGTTGAGTCCTCTTTCAGCGAAGTTGTGGTCTTGATTTTGTGGTCCTGATTCGGCTCTTTGCAATCCGCTGGATCCTGTAAGCAATGAATAACTAACTAGCTATCTGGATGGATAATGGAGATAAATGCAAACAGTCAATTGGCTTGGACCGACTCAGACTATGACACTGTAGAAACGCACCGGAAACGCAAAGGGCAAAACTATAGTTCAGACCTTCAAACGTTGAGCTGAATCTCCAGTTTCAAAAGAAAAAAAAAGGGTTCCCCGTAGCAAGACTTGCAATTTCCCCACTCACGTGCAGAGAACGTAAACACGTCCACACCAGGATTTCAGTGACATCACATTTTCCGTTATCGTCAAATCTCGTCCAAGTCTCGGGAAACCTTGCCCACAAACGGGAATTTACAATTGCAGGTCGCTCTCTGCCTCTGTATCTTTGTATGTATATTTGCTTCTTTTGGTACAATTCTTTTAAAATCGGTTCATTTTTGTTCGGCATTTCACGTACAGTTATGCAGTAATGTATTCTCTTTCGCACCCTCTGCCTGTCTCTCTCCCTCTCCCTCTCTCTCTCTCTCTCTCACACACTCTCTCTCACACGCACACACACTCTCTTTCTCACACACACACACTCTCTCTCTCTCTCTCACACACACTCTCTCACACCGACACTCTCTCACACACGCTCTCTCTTTCTGTCTCTCACGCATTTAAAGTTATTTTACGGGCATTGAGTCTAAGCAGCGATCATTCAGGAAATTCGTTTTGACCTCTTTCCCGTATGACTTTCCATGCGAATAAAAGTTGAATTTTTCGACTATGAGCCAAACTTACGTGTCTACTTCTTTCTTTCATCTATCTTTTTATCTTTCATTCATCTATCTTCTTCTTCTTCTTCTTCTTCTTCTTCTTCTTCTTCTTCTTCTTCTTCTTTTTCGTTTTCTTCTTGCTCTTCTTTCTCTTCTTTTTCTTCTTCTTCTCAATTCTAGAACGGAACGCCGATTTACAATGATAGAAAGTAGTAGTAGTAGTAGTAGTAGTAGTAGTAGTAGTAGTAGTAGTAGTAGTAGTAGTAGTAGTAGTAGTAGTAGTAGTAGTAGTAGTTGTTGTTGTTGTTGTTGTTGTTTTATTCCATTTAAAGTGCAGGAGGCTTGCGCCTATCTACACTAAGTAGTAGTAGTAGTAGTAGTAGTAGTAGTAGTAGTAGTAGTAGTAGTAGTAGTAGTAATAATAGTAGTACAGTAAAACCTCCGTTTTACGACCTTTAAATTGCCATTAAAACGAGGTCTTAAATTGGAGGGGTCTTTTAAAGGAGGTGGGACATTTTCGAAAAAGACATTTAGAAAATTAATTCAGTAAAATAAATACATGTACAAAAAGTACACAAACCATTAAGTATAGGGAACATCTACCATCTTTCAGAAATATAGATTAAACTCTGTCTCACAACCAATACAGTCAATATCTTCCTGTTCCTCATTATTTACAAAATAAAAAATCAATGTTGATATGATAGTTGTTTAAAAGTGTATGTTAGTGCTGAGTGCATGTTTCGAGTTATAACTATTTATACGATAACCTTATTAATATTGTTGTAATTATTTTTATTCAATCATTGAATAGTTTGTTGTTGTTGTCGTTGTTGTTTTAAAAAAAAGCGGTTATTTTTGTTTGTTTGCATGATCCCTACCCGTGCATGTTCTCTATGTCACGTTGAACACCAGACATGGTGTCGGCAAGATCTGACAGGCCCTTGCTCAGGGCAAATCTGGTCAGCTCCTTAGAGTATTTTAAGCTGCTTTAATGCATTGTCTGCTGTTAAAAGTTGTAAACGAAACTATTTTCTTCAAGCGCACAAATATAGTATTGCTTTGGAATCTGAATTTTTCAGATGTTAGGTCGTAAAATTTAATTATACAACTTCGATATTATTGGAGAATTATCTAGGATTGCTTGTTTATTATTGATCGAAGCGTCTAGATAAATCTACGGGAAGCTGAGAAAATTCTTGAACCCTAAAGAAAGTTGTATGACGTAAGACAGTGATGACAAAGTTTATTTTGATTGGTTGTAATTGCGTGACGCTGAAACATTCGAACGTTCTCTCGAGTATAGAGGGACTAGAATATGTACCGCACTGTTTCAGTTTGAAGGTGAAAAAGTTGAAAAGCGATTGAGCGATTGTAGGCAGTTGTTGATGTACGCTGAATACAGTTGGAAAACTTCATACGACGACTCCTGCCTTGTTGCTGAGTGAACAGGTTGCGTGGATAAACGAATCCGAGTTACACTTATCAGGATTCAAGCATCGGGGCTGAATCAACTACTGATAAAAGAACCAACAACGAGTGTAACAGAATGATAAGGAAAGATCTATCTCCTCATTCTCTGCTGCCAATAGTTTGTATTTGTGGATGTGTGCCATAGGTACTGCTGTCCCAAATGCGATCCAAAGACATTTGATCGAATGACACGTGATAGCTCACTTGATAGAACTGCCATTTAATAATAATAATAATCATAATAATAATCATAATAATCATAATAATAATAACAATAATAATAATAATAATAATAATAATAATAATAATAATAATAATAATAATAATAATAATAATAATAATAATAATAATAATAATAGGTAATTTATACAGCGCTTTCCAAAATCACAAAGCGCTTTACACAAACAAATGTAAACACAACATGCGTACTGTTACACTCGATCGATGTTGGTGTTTTTCTATCAGTATTTGATTCAGCCCCGATGCTTGAAATCCTGATAGGTGTAACTCTGATTCGTTTATCCACGCAGCCTGCTCAATCATCAACAAGTCAGGAGTCGACGTATGAAGTTTTCCACTTTTATTCAGCACACATCAACAACTGCATACAATCACCTTTTCACTCTCTCCCAACCCACACACAGAGCATCCATTTTATAATTTTTCTCTCGATCGAGATAACGTCAAAATGTTCCCGATGACGCTTTACCACCAATCAAAATAAAGTTCGTCATCACTGACTCACGTCATACATCTTTCTACACATTCCAAGAATGTTCTCAAATATTTACATTTATCGGGAATCTTCGATCGACCGTAAACACGCAAATCTAGAGAATTCTCCAATAATATCGACTAACGAAAATTATCAACGTTATACAAAGCCTCTCCTAACAACAATGCAAACTCAAATCAAAGGTAAATACATTCTATTATTGAATACTTTGCAAAGCGAAACGGTTAGATCTATCGTGCGCGTTTCAGACATACTATCCTTCGCGTTTCAACGTAACACGTACATTGGTCAATAACACGCAACCACATACACATCCCAACACCAAAAAAAACCAAACAACACTCACTCATGGCGCCTAGGAAAAGCCTCTCTAAAAAGATGCGTCTTCAAGTTCATTTTAAAAGACGCTAGTGAAGGACTGTGACGGACGGACCGAGGTAGCGAGTTCCAGGTCTGAACGGAGAAGAAACTGAGAGCTCTGGTACACAGAACATCCTTTCATCTGCAGACGAGCGGAGAGACCGAGAAGGACAGTCAAAAGTTCAGAAAGATAGCTAGGAGCAGTTCCAGAGAAGATGCGGTAGCAAAGACATGAGGTTTTATATTTAATTCGTTGTTCAACTGGGAGCCAGTGTAGTTCTTGAAAGAGAGGCGTGCGATGCTGTGATTTCCGTGCTTTGAAGATGACATGCTGTCCTCGATGGAATGAGGGAATGATAGAAAAGTTCTGTCTCCCCGTCTCTGCTGCTTCTGGTTTGTATTGTGGATTTTGTGCCATAGATACATCGTTCTGTATGATTGTTGTTGATTTTTTTGTTGGTCAGGTTGGCCAGTTTTTCCGTGTCCTTGTATGCTACATGTAGAATGCTTTGTATGTTTTGGTATACATTATGTGATGATTTGTTTAGCTAAGGGCTCTTGTAAAATGTCAATACTTATGGCACTTCTATCTCAATATTATAATAACACTCGATAAAGTTTACCATGGTTAGAACAGATACGCAGTGTATTGGACAAACTTGGTTTGTCCCAGATTTGGTTAGACGTCGAAAGGTCCATGTGCTATTTTTCATTGGAATATATATGACGTTTTCTGATGTTTAAAGACGAAAGATGCCCTTGCAGATCACGAAGGCGCAGTCAGCATAGGGGTTAGAGCAATTTCCAACCTTCGTTTTGCGGATGACATTGATGGATTGGCTGGAGAGGAACAAGAACTTGAACAGCTGGTACAGAGGCTTGACACCACCTCCAGAGCCTATGGAATGGAAATAATGAAGAGAAGACCAAAATGATGACCAACAACACCAATGGCATAAACACGGACATCAAAGTCCAAGGCCAATCCCTCAACACAGTGCATAGCTTCAAATATTTAGGAGCCATTGTATCAGACAATGGGTCCCGACAGGAAGTCCTCTCCAGGATCGCACAAACAACAGCTGCCCTGAAAAGGTTGAAGCCCATTTGGAAAGACAAGACGATCAGTCTACATTCCAAGGTAAGCTGCTGCGCTGCGTTGTCATCTCCATCTTCCTATACGCTTGCGAAACATGGACCCTCACAGCAGATCTACAACGAAGAATACAAAGCATGGAGATGAAGTGCTATAGACGACTTCTGGACATTTCCTATACCCAACATATCACCAACGACGAAGTCCGACAGACCATGAAACAAGCCATTGGACAACACGATGACCTGCTCACAGTGGTAAAAAAACGGAAACTCCTATGGTATGGTCACGTCATCAGATCATCAGGCCTTTCAAAGAAATCCTGCAAGGCACAGTGAAAGGAGGTAGAAGAAAAGTGAGACCGAAAAAGAGGTGGGAGGACAACATTCGAGAATGGACTCGCTGACATTGAGCGAAGCCATCTGGGTTGCTGAGGACAGAGAAAGATGGAGCATGCTGGTTAAACGATCGTCTGTGGTGCCCAAACGACCTCAGATCTACTGGATAGGATAGGATAGGTTAGGATAGGATAGGAAAAAAGAAAGCATAGTTTAAAAACGAAAGCATTTCCATTCTTAACAAACAAACATATACATATAAGAATGGAAATGCTTTCGTTTCTAAACATCAGAAAACGTCAATTTTTTTTGGCCGATCGCAGCACGACGCGTGGGGGGCTTGTCTCCGGGATATCATTGCGACATGCGCGCAACCGGAGCGTTTCCGCCGGAACAGGCGGCCGTCCTCAGCGACTGCGTGTATTCCAGTTGTTGTATCGCATAATTCTCTTGTCTTCTTGTTCCTCACTGCTGCCTCGAATTAGTCGTTCATTGTTGAGTAAGTTTTGCAGCTTTGTTTCGTTCGTTATTCGCTTATTGTGGCTCCTATTAGCGCAAAGAGTTCAGTGTCACGACTATCGCCCTCAATATTGTGATCAATTTCATCACACTGTTTATAATAAGCCACACACTGCATTTAGTGAACTGCTCAGCCACACGTAAACTTGTATGGAGCCCTAACAAGGTTTAATGCGTCAGTATTTTATTTAAGAAATATATATTACTAAAAAGAAGTGACCTAATGTCTCCGTTGGGGTTGTGTGTGTGTGTGCGTGAGTGTTTGTGTGTGTGTGAGAGAGAGAGATACGTGCGCTATAGTAATCGATGCGTTATTATTATTATTATTATTATTATTATTATTATTATTATTATTATTATTATTATTATTATTATTATTATCATCATCATCATCATCATCATCATCATCATCATCATCATCATCATCATCATCATCATCATCATCATTATTATCATCATCATCATCATCATCATTATTATTATTATTATTATTATTATTATTATTATTATTATTATTATTGTTATTATTATTATTATTGATTAATTAATTGATTGATTGATTTAATCTTTTTTATATAGCGCATTTCAAACTCAAGAGCGTCTCAAGGTGCTGCCCGACACAGGGTCTAACTCATGCTGCCCGGGGTCTCGCGGCTTCTTACTTGCTGCCTCTGGGGTTGGCTACATCGTCCGTGGAGTTACACAACGGGCAGATCTTTCAGCAGCAAGTGAGCGTCTTGAGCGAAGTGGAACGAATCATGACTTGAACCCAAAAAAAGATCTGTGCTGTGTTATGCTGGATCACGAAGACCAGCATTCTTAGCAGCTCTTACAGAGAGTGCGCTATATGTAGCAAGATTTTACAACAACAACTACTACTACTACTACTACTACTACTACTACTACTACTACTACTACTACTACAACTACTACTACTACTACTACTTCTACTACTACTACTACTACTACTACTACTCACCCTATGCTCATCTATTCAGACTCCTTTAAGGAGTCTGACAGAGCCTAGGCCAGGAGAGGTTTCTGGCAGCATCTGGCACACTCTGCTAAATACCTTAAAGGAGTAGTAGTAGTAGTAGTAGTAGTAGTAGTAGTAGTAGTAGTAGTAGTAGTAGTAGTAGTAGTAGCTACTTCCTACACGCTTCAAGCGCTATAGTGACGGAAAAAGCGCAATTTCACTGTAAATATATACAGAATGTTGCTCTACAATATTTCGCTCTTTCCGTCTCAAAAACCCAATTGCCTTGTTGGATTCTTATATTGCATGAAACCAAGTTAGGACACTATCCGGCGTCAACAAACAGTTCAAAAAATATTCTCAAACGGTTCGTAAAAGACAGTTGACCTAAAAACTAATACAGTTTGACCTAATTCGTCCCCTAGAGGAGACGAAACTTACATTTTTCTATTTTCATGAGTTCACTGCGTTTTTCCCGTGACTATAGAGCTTCAAGCGTATACAAAGCAGTGCTCACTACTACTACTACTACTACTACTACTACTACTACTACTACTACTACTACTACTACTATTACTACTACTACTACTACTACTACTACTGCTACTCCTTTAAGGTATCTAGCAGAGTGTGCCAGTTGCTGCCATGACTGGTTAAACCTCTCCTTAAAGGAGTCTGAAAAGATGAGCATCGGGTGTACTACTACTACTACTACTACTACTACTACTACTACTACTACTACTACTACTACTACTACTGAATGAATGAACATTGTTGTTTAACGTCTACACCCACCATTGGCGATATGGCAGACGGGGATAACCATCCCATAAAAAGAGGGGTAGGGACCTGAATCAACACTGAGCCATCAGAGCAATCATAATGCTAAAATGGACAGTGAAAATGGCCACATTTTATATCGCCCACCACGGGATTCGAACCTGGGTCATCGGTGTGCCAGCAACTATAACTACAACAACAACAACTACTACTACTACTACTACTACTACTACTACTACTACTACTACTACTACTACTACTACTACTACTACTACTATCCTATCCAGTCCCGTAACTCGGAAGTCGTAGTGGCACCACAGATGATCGTTTAACCAGCATACTCCATCTTTCTCTGTTCTCAGCAGCCCTGAGCAGGGCTCAGTGTCAAACCAGTCCATTCTCGAATGTTGTCCTCCCGCCTCTTTTTCGGTCTCCTTCTTCTTCTACCTCCTTGCACTGTGCTTTGCAGAATGGTCTTTGCAAGGCCTGATGATCTGGTGACGTGGCCATACCATCGGAGTTTCTGTTTCTTCACCACTGTGAGCAGGTCATCGTGTTGTCCAATGGCTTGTGTGATGGTCTGTCGGACTTCGTCATTGGTGATGTGTTGGGTATAGGAAATGCCCAGAAGTCTTCTGTAGCACCTCATCTCCATGCTTTGTATTCTTCGTTGTAGATCTGCTGTGATGGTCCATGCTTCGCAAGCATATAGGAAGATGGAGATGACAAGGGAGCGCAGCAGTCTTACTTTGGAATGTAGACTGATGGTCCTGTCTTTCCAAATGGGCTTCAACCTTGTCAGAGCAGCAGTTGTTTGTGCGATCCTGGAGAGGACTTCCGGTCGGGACCCATTGTCTGATACAATGGCTCCTAAATATTTGAAGCTATGCACTGTGTTGAGGGATTGGCCTTGGACTTTGATGTCCGTGTTGATGCCATTGGTGTTGTTGGTCATCATTTTGGTCTTCTCTACACTTATTTCCATTCCATAAGCTCTGGATGTGGTGTCAAACCTCTGTACCAGCTGTTCAAGTTCTTGTTCCTCTCCAGCCAATCCGTCAATGTCATCCGCAAAACGAAGGTTGGAGATTGCTCTACCCCCTATGCTGACTGTGCCTTCGTGATCTGCAAGGGCATCTGACATGATGCGCTCTAGGAAGATGTTGAAGAGTGTTGGAGAGAGTAGGCATCCTTGACGCACACCGATTGTTGTTCTGAACCAGTTCCCGATGACGCTGTTATGGAGGACTGCACTGGTAGCCTTATCATATAGGCTTTTGATGACTTCAATAATTTTAGTGCTGATGTACTACTACTACTACTACTGAATAACATTCGTATAGCGCAACACTTTCAAAGACTCATTGGACATATACCTTCATTTACACTTTACACAAACACAACCTCTCTACATTGAAGTAAATATCTACAGACCAAAAAACACCCACAACTATTATAAAAGAATCACGCGTCCAAAAACAAAGACTCATTGTAAAATGAAAGGGGAACAAAATGCACGTTAAGTTAATCAAATGCTAAGCGAAAAAGATATGTTTTAATGGCAGAAGCTTACACTAGCTTCCAGTTACAAATATAAACCCTTCTGACTATGTAAGACCTGCGGATATGATACAAGCAATGAAAACTACAGCCAAGTTATTTCCTCCACAGGCGACAATATATTCTGAACGGGAGAGATTACGCAGCCCAATGGCGTCGATATATAAATATACTTCTTTTTCTGCCTCCCTCTTCTTCTGCCTCCTTGCATCGCGTCTTGCAGGATGGTCTTTGCAAGGCCTGATGCTCTGGTGACGTGGCCATACCATATGAGTTTCCGTTTCTTCACCACTGTGAGCATGTTATCGTGTAGACCAATGGCTTGTGTGATGGTCTGTCGGACTTCGTTGTTGGTGATGTGTTGAGTATAGGAAATGCCCCGAAGTCTTCTATATCACCTCATCTTCATGCTTTGTAGTCTTCGTTGTAGATCTGCTGTGAGTTTCCATGTTTTGCAGCGTATAAGAAGATGGAGATGACAATATATATATGTGTGGTTTGTGTGTGTGTGTGCTAATTATGTACCATAGGATATGTGTAGGCTACATGGAGAAACGCGTTCTTAAATAGATGCCCAAGGTATCCGGTGCTGTCATTGCATGGTTTGAATTTGGTGGAGGGTTGGCGCTTTGTTTTCAACGAACGTGTAACAGTTTTATTAATAGCTTTCAGAAGAAAAAAAAGATTTTATTCCGGTGGGCTTGTGAAATTAGGAACTGATACCATTTCATTATGTAGTCTTTATTCCGCTCTTGGCACTCCAAGCTGGATTATCCAGGCATAGACGTATAAATATCCTACCAATTTTATATGTGTAGGCTATTTATGTCTGGGTCGTAAAAGCATGATACGCGTGACAAATTCACAATAAAACAGAGTACATATACTTCTTTACGTCTAACAATTTTGAAATGTCTCGGAGCAGTAGATCAAAAATTCAAAATTTACACACCACTACCTGGTCATGAAAGATTTAATTCACTCTGAAAGATGACTATTTGCTTATACATTCATACTTTGTGTGCGTTTATGCGCGCGCGCGCGCGTGTGTGTGTGTGTTTTGGTTGCAAAACCGGAGTAACCAAAGAAAACCCCCGAACCGTTGCCCGAGTCAAAAGTATATAATATTCGGAGTAACATAAAGTCCAAAGGCTGCATCGATCCCACACCTGTCTGCCGCCTTTGGGTTCTAGACTGTGGACAAGGCAAGTTAAACCCGCCTTAGACCAATCGGCCACAGATGCAGTGTGAGCTATGAATTGTCCATTGTGGGGAATACAGAGTTGTTGATTTGTATTATATTACATCGTATTGGATTGTATTGCATCGTATTTAGCATTATATTGTATTGTTTTGCATTGTATTGTATTGTACAGTATAGTACCATATCGTATTGTTAATTCTAATCTAATAACATTTTCTGTTCTAATATTTGACCCCATTTCGTGTGGACTCGAACGTTCGAACATCCATGCAGGTGTATAGCAACTACAACACTGACAACATTAGCAACATTAAAAACATCAGCAACTGCGACAACAACAGCAAACAATACCAACAAGAACAACGCCAACAAAGTAACTGTCAAGCAAATAAGTAGGTTTAGTAGGTTTGCTTTTGTGTCAAGTTTTTTTCTAACCACCAAATATTAGACAAAAAATCATAAGCACTGTGTGACCACGTTGCGAATACACACTTCTTAAGGCTTGTTTGTTTTTGCTTTCTTTCTTTGTGTGTTAATTAATCCTTATCTGCCGTCAGTCTTTTGGGGATAAAAGAACAAACAAAGGAAACAAAAATAAAAATATTTTATTTTAAATAACGAAAGGAAAAACTAAATAAAATATTTCATTATTTTGGAAGACTGTCCTCCTCTTTGATTGTGATTTGTTGTTGTTGTTTTTTTGTGTTTTTTTTTTGCACTGTCTTGGAGGTTTTGTTCTATCCTTTTGTGTGTGCATCCGCTTCCAAGGAATCGTTACGCGGTTTGTCATTATTATGCTGGCTTCATTTGTAGCAGACGACATCATAGGCCGTGGTAAAACACACGACCAACATTCGACGCCAGTATTTTATTACTTCGAAGATAAAGCATCCATATACAACGCCTTCTCTTCTCCACATTTCCGTTCCGGAAAGTTCACAAACGCAAACGAAATGTTAAAAAAGCAAACAAACAAACAAAGAACCCACTACCAATCCCCGTCTTCTCGCCGAAGAGAGGGAGAGAGAGAGAGAGAGAGAGAGAGAGAGAGAGAGAGAGAGAGAGAGAGAGAGAGAGAGAGAGAGATAGAGATTACGCCAACTCTTCCGAAAGGAGGTGCATAAAAATACCCGAGAACCAACTGCGACTTCGTTTGAGAAGACAGGCAGGCGACTTGAACGGTGCGGACAGCAGAAATACAGGAGAGAGACAGATTGTGAGATTTCCATCAAGCAACGAAGAGGTGCCAAAAGACGGTTTTTCAGTTTGTGTGTGTGTGAGAGAGAGAGAGAATTTGGTGAACTAGAACCAGACATTTAACCGAATTTACAACACCAACCGAAACAACACGAACTATTGAAGAACTCGAATAAGAACTGAAGCAAACTTCAAGAACTTCTACGTACACTACAAAGAAACAATACTTCTTTGAGCAAGGAGCAGAAAAGTCACGAACGTCTACACCAGGATATACAAGAAACTGATGAATTGTGGTCTGGTCGTTGTCTGCGTCTGTTCGAGAGGTTTTTTTTTTTGGTGGAAGGTATGTTCCTGTTGAAATTTCTCTTTTGACTGTTTTTCCTCTTATCATTAAACTTGGTGCTTAGGCAAATATTGTGATGGGGAAAAACGGCTTCAAAAATATAAATAAGTAAAACCTTGTCTTAGGATAAAACTCTTCCAATGGACTTTAATCCTGTTTTCATTCCGGGCTACAATTGAAGAAACAAAATTGTTTTTTA
>CM072526.1:37763673-37771173 GCA_036898135.1 Oncomelania hupensis
TGTTTCTTTAAATAGTCTCTAAGTTTAATGGCTTCTTGTAATTCACTGTCTAGTTAGTTTGGTTTAGAATAATATTCAACTAGTTGTATAAAGGGGAGCATATATATGTTACCGGCAATCTGCGTATTCAGTCAATACGTGCAGTGTCTAAAAAAAATCAGTCAATTCGTGTTTTGACTGTGACCACTAGCCAATACATGTAATGACTAAAATGTCGAGTCAATACGTGCATTGTCTAAAAAAAATCAGTCAATTCGTATTTTGATTGTGACCACTAGCCAATACATGTAATGACTAAAATGTCCAGTCAATACGTGTATCGTCTCAAAAAATGCTCTGCACTGGTCAATACACGAATTGACTAAATTGTCATTCAGCATTTTAATTGCAACTGGTTGTAAACATGAATAAATGAATGACCACACAATCAATTGTTCTTTTAGTTCAATACGTACACTCACAGTGACACAGCCCCACAACTAAACCATGTTAACTAAAAGTTAGTAAATATTAAACATAAGCTTAAAACGTACACACTTAAATTAAAAAAATTTCTCTTTCTCCCTCCCTCTCTCTCTTTCTCTCTACCTCTCTCTCTCTCTCTCTCTCTCTCTCTCTCTCTCTCTCTCTCTCTTAAGCAAAGTAAATATTAAAGTTTAGAATGTACACATTTACATTTAAAACTTTCTTTGTCCCTCTCTGTCTCTGTCTCTCTCTCTGTTTCTGTCTCTGTCTTTTTGTTTCACTGTCAGTTACATCTAATTCTTGAATGCAATCGGGGAGGCCATACCATTATTGACGAGAGAGAGAGAGAGAGAGAGAGAGAGAGAGAGAGAGAGAGACAGAGAGAGACAGAGAGAGACAGAGAGAGAGAGAGTCAGAAAGAGGGAGTGCGAACGTTTTATTTTTATTTATTTACCTTATTGTCCATGTTTTCATAGGGACATTCTGGGCCGCCTCCCCTGGGATAAGCGTAGTCGCAGCCTGTGGCGCGCCCAAACCCAACCTACCTAACATTAGTTGTGATTTTAAAATTTTGCTGGGGGAGCAAACCGGAGTACCCGGAGAAAACCCCCGAGACGTGGCCCGAGTTGAAAATAAATAATATTCGGAGAAACATAACGCCCAGATGCTGGATCGAACACACACCTGTCAGGCGCCATTGGTTTCTTGCCTGTGGACAAGGCAAGTTAGTCCTGCCTTAGCCCACTTGGCCACAACGCTCGCGTTTTGCATAGCATGTAATGATATCGTGTATTTACCTTTGATTTGATTCTGCACTGTTGCAAAAAAAAAGCTTTGTATAATTTTGATAATTTTCGTCGGTCGATATTGTTGTAGTACCGTTGAGATTTTTCTGGAATTACTTTTTTTATTATCGATCGAAAGCTAGACCTATCTGGTAAAAGCTAGGCAATTCTTCTAAACTGAGGGATGTTCTATGTCGTAAGACAGCTCATGTGATGAGTTTTATTTTGATTGGATGTTAGTGCGTCATTCTGGAATGTTCTAAGCTTTACTGGATTGCAGAGAGGCTATATAAGTAATGCACTGTCTACTTGAAAAAGTAATTGGAGTGATTTTCGGAAAGAGATCTTGTATGCAGTTGTTAGCGTTTGCTGAATAAATTTGAAAAACCGAATGCGACAACTCCTGCCTTGTTGCTGAGTGAACATGCTGCATAGATAAACGAATTCGAGTTACACTTATTAAGATTCAAGCATCGGGGCTGAATTGATAAATACATGTAAGAGTCGTAATATTTCGCATTGATCAACACACAACTGGAATCTTTCGTCGCTAGAATTTCGGCCAGCTTGTTTAAAAACGTTTGTTCTTTTTCGTGCATATCCATCATTTGTGGTGATGGGCCGTCAAAGCAAGTCTGGAATAAACGATCGACCGTGGTTTTTGTCGCGGTTTGAAATCGCAATCGTCATCACGAAATTTTCGCTGAAGTCATAGTGATTTATTTTTAAACAAGACACTGGACCTTATTGCATGTAGTTATGTGCCGATTAACACATCTCAAAGTTTATGATCTGAGCTCATCACATTTTGGTGTAAGCTTAATATAAATAATGTTCTACGCTCGCATGTGCTCTGAAACATTGTCAGAAGACTTGACTGAGCTAAACACACATTGACTAAAATGAACCGTCAGTCAATGTGTGTTTTGAAGTGGGTCAATATTAAGACAATTCACGTATTGACTAAACATTTTAGTCACACAAAAAAAAACAGGAATTGACTGCTTTTTTTTTTTTAAAGACAATACACGTATTGACTGAATACACAGATTGCCGGTAACATATATGTTTATACCATCATTTGGGTTAGTAAAATTATATACATTTGAGAGATTGCTATTATAAAGTTCTAAAAGAAAATCTTTAAATTCAGAAAATGATCGATATGTTATTATTTTATGACCTGGTTTAGGTATTTTTCCTCTTTTCCTTTTGGTAATGGTCACTGCCACCATCAACTGGTACACACATTTCTGTAACATGAGCTTTTGTTACTTGAGTATAATATATGGGCTATATGTGTATTAGAATCTTCTGTTACTCTTGTTGGTGTTGTTACTCATTGTTTAATATTACAAAGTTGAATTATATCTGTCCAATGTTATATATATATATTTATATATAATTAACACCCCTCCACCCCCCAGTATATATGAAAAAACACAGGATCCATTCGCCAGCATTCACTTTCTAAACACAAACGAAGAGGACGAAGAAGAAGAAGAAAAAGAATTGAGAGAGAGAGAGAGAGAGAGAGAGAGAGAGAGAGAGAGAGAGTGAAAGAGAAAGAGAGAGAGAGAGAGGGAAAGAGAGAGAGAAAGAGAGAGAGAGAGAGAGAGAGAGAGAGAGAGAGAGAGAGAGAGAGAGAGAAAGAGAGAGAGAGAGTGGGAGGGAGGAGGGGGTAAGAGCTAAAAAAGGTGAAGAAGAAGACTTACAACTTTTTATCACGTACGTGCCAAACATCTGCATAAGAAGACATTTATAATTCAATCAACATCTAATTCAATTTCTAAAGTTCGGAATCATTCTGTCAATATATAGGTTATTATGTATAGAGGAAAGTCGGGACTTAGGTAAATATATTTATTCTTTATTTAGTTAGCTGTTTTAATGCAGGGTACGAAAGTAGATTATGCTCTTGAGAAATAATGCCTCAACTTGTACAAGCACATCCTATCCTATCCAATTCTATCATATCCCGTAACTCAGAAGTCGTTGGGGCACCACAGATGATCGTTTAACGTGCGTACTCCATCTTTCTCTGTCCTCAGCAACCCTCATGGCTTCGCTCAGTGTCAAGCCAATCTATTCTCGACTGTTGTCCTCCCACCTCTGTTTCTGTATCCCTCTTCTTCTGCCTCCTTCCAATGTGACTTCCAGGATGGTCTTTGCAAGGCCTGATGCTCTGGTGACGTGGCCATACCATCGGAGTTTTCGTTTCTTCACCACTGTGAGCACGTCATCGTGTTGTCCAATGGCTTGTGTGGTGGTCTGTCGGACTTCGTCGTGATGATGTGCTGGGTATAGGAAAAGCCCACAAGTCTTCGGTAGCACCTCATCTCCATGCTTTGTATTCTTCGTTGTAGGTCTGATGTGAAGGTCCATTTTTCGAAAGCGCATAGGAAGATGGAGATGACAAGGGAGCGCAGCAACCTTACCTTGGAGTGTAGACTGATGGTCCTGCTTTCCAAATGGGCTTAAACCTTGTCATGGCAGCGTTTGTGCGATCCTGGAGAGGACTTCATGTCGGGACCCATTGTCTGATACACTGGCTCCTAAATATTTGAAGCTATGCACTGTTTTGAGGGATTAGCCTGGACTTTGATGTCCTTGTGGATGCAATTGGTGTTGTTGGTCATCATTTTGGTCTTCTCTGCACCGATTTCCATTCCACAAAGGCTCTGGAGGTGGTGCCAAACCTCTGTACCAGGTGTTCAAGTTCTTGTTCCTCTCCAGCCAATCCATCAATGTCATCCGCAAAACGGAGGTGGGAGATTGCTCTACCCCCTATGCTGACTGTGCCTTCGTGATCTGCAAGGGCATCTGACATGATGCGCTCTAGGAAGAAGTTGAAGAGTGTTGGAGAGAGAGAGAGAGTAGGCATCCTTGACGCACGCCGATTGTTGTTCTGAACCAATACCCGATAGCACTATTGTGGAGGACTCCACTGGTAGCCTTGTCATACATGATGACTTCACAATAATTTTAGGGCTGATGTTGTAGACTCTTATTGTTGCCCACAGAGCGGCAGTCAAAAGCTTTCTTGGTCTACAAACACATGATATAGATGTTGTTGGTGCTTTAGATTATTCTGAGGTTACAAATATGTTCAGTGGTACTTCGCCCTGCCCTTAATCTTGCTCGTTCTTTGACTATGATTTATTCAGCTTGGGGTTTCAACCTGATGAGTATTATCTTCAGGAAGGACTTTGTTGGGATGGCTGATGAGGCTGATGATGCGGTAATTTTCACACTCCTGAAGGTTACCCTTTTTGGGAAGATTGATGACAAGCGACTGGGTCCATAGTGTATGCCACTTCCCCTCTCTGCCAGATCTTGTTACAGATAGTAGTGATAGCGTCAATCAACGCTTCTCCTGCAATTCTGCGGGTATGTTGTCCACTCCCGCTGACTTCCCCTTCTTCAGCGATTGCACGGCTGCATCAACTTCTTCTCGGAGAATTTGGAGGATTTTGTTTTCTCTGCTCTGGGGGACATGCTAGAAGTGATTGGTCTCCGTTTGGTGTGTGGTTGTAAAGGTCAGAGCAGTACTCTGTCCATCTATCCAAGACTTTTTGTTCTTCTGTAAGGCACATGCCAAACTTGTTTTGGATCGTGGAGACCTTGGGCTGTGTAACACTTCTCGGCCGCTGCACAGTTTGGTAGGACTTCTTGTTCAGACAGTTTTCTATTTTCATTGTACAATATACAAGCACATACGACATGTTTAAGAACATAATTATTTGGTTCTAAAAGGTATGTGAGCGCGTGTGTGCGAATATGAGTGTGAATGCATATAGGTGCGTGCGAGAATGTGGGTGCGTGTGTGTGTGCGCGCGTGTGGGTGTGTGCTTACATGTAAAATGTCTGATATTGGTGTGTTTATCTTGCAATAAAGCGGTTTTACCTTCCTGTGACCCTTCGGCGAGCTTTTATAGAAGAATCACAACACAAGGCAGGAGGACAAGAGTTCACTTTCTTGTTCGATAAATGTAGCATGCAATAACGCACAGAACATGTTACAGTAGCATGGATGTTGGCGATAGGTCAACCTCCCCCAACCCTCTCTCTCTCTCTCTCTGAATTCTCTTTCCTAGAATAGATCGCTATAAAAATAGCATTTCATCCTTTGGTGCATGAGTATGGAACTCTCTTTGTCTAAAGTGCAAAACATATGGTACACTTTATTATTATTTTTTATGTAACCATTTGTAATTTTTTTATATATTTAAAGATCAGGTGCACTGTTTGCTAAGAGTGTGATTGTAACCGTAAGACAGTGAGTATCAATAGTTTGAGGTATCAATGTTTTTAACATATTTTAATGATTAACTTTATAGTTGCTGTTATTGTTAATGTTCATAAAGTTAAAGGACAGGTTGTAAGTAGGCTATGCTTAAAACCTTTTGTACGTTTAAAGTTTCAACTTTTCTCTCTCCCTCTCTCTCTCTCTCTCTCGCTCTCTCTCTCTTTTTCTCTCTCACTCTCTCCAATAAAGCACAGACTATTTTAGACATTACAGCACATTAGGACCCTCACAACTCGTTAAAGAGAAGGCAGCAGGAATTGCTTCAGGCAGCAAAACAAATGGGTTAGACAATCAAGGATTAGACGTTACAGGACGTACGACCATTCTTTCAGCTCGGTGGTGGACGAGGTGGAACTCATGTGAGCTGACAAAACCCAGTAAGTCCACAAAACATAGTTTTGAAAAAAACCGCGTTTTTCTGATGCAGTATGTTCTTTAGGGCTTAATCTGTTACTACAAAGAAGGACGCAAACTCTTTATAGTGTGTGTACATGCAAAGACCTAATTGGGATGCTACTATATCTTTGATGTTTTAGTAGATTTTATACACTTGCTTGGTTTTGTCAACAACAACAAAATTATGAGCGTTGATAGGCTTACAAAATCTGCCAAAACCAAGTAAAAGTGACTTGTCGGCTTCTGTCAGATTATTTTGAAAAGAAGTCTTGTTAAATAAATTGACAAAACCAAGTATGGACTTTTTTCTGTCAGATTATTGAAAAAGTGTTCTTGTTAAATAAATAAACAAAACCAAGCATTATGACTTATTTTATTTTGTCAGATTAATTTAAAATGGAGATCTTTAAATAAATTGACAAAATCAACCACTGGATTTAAACTGCCTAATATGAGGTGAGGTACCAAACTTTTACAAAGCTTTGTCTCGTGCGTTTGTAACATGCGCTTAAATATTGATGTATAATTTATATGTATTTATTTGGAGACATTTAAATAGGAATGTTACTTTCTGGGTGTAATATTTGACAAATCCTTCTTGGCCTTTTCACATTAAGAATTAAGCCATGGGGGATTATCAAGACCCTAAAAGAAATTCTTGATGAGACAAACCTACTAGTCAGGGTTCTGGTGCGCAGTAGACTTGCCTGTGAACTGGAGGCCTACTTTGCTGCAGTCAAGAGAATGTCAATTTTCATAGGTATGTGATGGGATTGGCCCTTGGAGCACCCAGGAGTTGGTTTATCGGGAGGCGCGCCGGTTGACTCCCGTTTGCCGAAGAATATATATATTCACAGAGCAAATTCATTAGAGAATTCTATCGACCTGGAACTTAAGGCCGACTATCACGATGGACCTTTTTCATTCACGGTTTCACGGAATCTTTTCGTAGATCTGTTGGCACTAGGGTGGAATCAGTTCAAAATGCTTCTGTCATACCTGTCCCTGTCATACCTGTCCCTGTCATACCTGTCCCTGTCATACCTGTCCCTCTGTGTATGCTGGTCTCACCATCAACTGTAACTGAATACTCGATGTGCAAGAAGTCAGAGAATCCTTTATTAATACTGGTCACTGCAGCTAAGGAACTCATCAGCTCAAAACATTACTCGTACCTAAAGATCTACAATGATGGATCCAGAATAGAAGACGGTCGCGTGGGATGTGCCCTGATAGACCTAGGGTTTATATCATGTGGGTCCCTCCGCGGATTGTCATCTCCTTGACTCCCTCTCTTTAACTTATTCTGTAGGAGTGTGTCTCACCCACAATGTCTAAAAGAACTCTTAACAAACAGTACATGACTTTAAAAAAAGAACAGATATTTTACTTTTTTAATTTTTTCAATAGTTTTGTACCTCTTACTAGATAACAGCGTGAGTTCCTTACATTTTATAAAGTTTTTTATCTGTTACTAAGTTACCTGTGGCCTGTTCTATTTTTAAATGGGGTACTCTTTTATGATGGTATAGTAGGCTTTCATTT